>MU105722.1:209534-493911 GCA_012274485.2 Sinapis alba | reverse complement strand
GAGAGAGAGAGAGAGAGAGAGAGAGAGAGAGAGAGAGAGAGAGAGAGAGAGAGAGAGAGAGAGAGAGAGTTTGACGCCTAACATTTTGGATCTCTTTGGGTTTGTGTAGAGCTTCACTTTTATTTCAGAATTAGTGAAAAAGATAAAAGATATCTATTTATAAAAAAATAAGGCTGAGTTTAACATTAATAGACTTTGGAGTAAATGAACATGTTCATTAAATTTTTGAACCAAATTAATGGGTTAGTATGTGTAGCAATCAGTAAAAGTCAAGTGAAATCTATATCATAATAATCATAAAATCAATTGCAGTAACATCAAAACATATATAACTATTATATTGTTTTTAAACAATACAAACAAACCAAATAATAGTTACGAGAAACATAATATATTTACAAAAGCAGAATTTACCAAGTATTTAATACAAAATCAATTTTTAAAATTTTAAAAGAGATTATCTACAAGCAAACAGTTTAACCTCTAGAAAATCAGTTGCTATTTAAATATTGTAAGTATATACCACAATAACTGAAATCATATAAGAAAATCTAATATTGATTAAAAAAAGAAAATCTAATAAATTAAAAATAATCTAGATAGTACCATATATTCATAAAACCTAAAACGAAAAACTATATTATATACTTCAACTAAAAATACGAAACACCATATTCTCACACTCACACCTCTTAATATGTTTATCCTAATATTTATAGTTTATATTTTTTTTATCAAATGACTTGAAGTAACTTTTATAATATTTTATGTATCAAAGACATGTTGTGGTGATAAAATTGAATAAATCACATAAACAAAAATATTAGACAGTTAGAAAATACATGATACCAAAATCTTTACAACTTAATCATAAATTTTTGGAATATAAGTATTTCTTTATATATAAATATATAGAGAAATACCCTAGAAATGCCATTAAAAAGTATTTATCATAAAATAGTTTTCTAAGACAAAAATGATCAAAATATTTCATTAAATATGTAAATATACAATTATACCATTAGGATTAACTATTATAGATTTAGGGTTTAGAGTTAAAGAGTGGAGTTTTGGAGATTAAATTTCAAATTTTAAAAAATAAAAAATAATAATTAAATTTTTCAAAACAAATTTGATCACTTTTTTTTTGAAAGTTATTTTATGATAAAAACTTAAAAATTGTTATTTAAGAGAATTGTTTTTTTATATATATGCAAAATAACTCGTGCAGATCTATGGGTCGAGATCTAATTTCTTCTTTAAAATATTTTGTTTGCCGTTGGAGATTGAGGTGTACACAACTAATTATGATTTCGATATAAAGTTGCAATCTTCTGATTCGAGTCAACCACCTCTTTGGTATCACAATAGTAATTAATCAAACATGTAGATTGAATGAGATGGGAAGAAAAGGAGATTAAAGGAAACATTATCCCAAATGTGGCTCAATAAAGGTCAATTTCTCGCCCCCACTTGTTTCCACGTCTGGTCTCTATCATCTTTTGTCTATTTGTTTTGTATAAATCTGTTCAACTCATATCTTTTTTTTTAAAAAAGCAATTCCATTTCATTTCTTAGTTTATATTTTTGATTCATATATTCACTAATAATTTTCCTTTAGTTGCACCATTATTGTATCTGAAAGATTTTTTTTCTTTTACATATCTTTGTACATGTTCTATTTTTGTATATCTTTAAGCTAATTTTTTTTAGAAGACATATATAAACATATGTTATATTAATATCCTTTTTGTTTCATCCTCGTTGTATCCGACAGCACCATCAAAGAAATGCACTTCAACGAAGATAAAAAACAACAACATAGAGGTTGATTTTTTTTTAGTTTTTGAAATGGTTTTTAGCTTTTGTTTTTCAAAAACCTTTTTTTTTTGCCAATCAAGATTTTTAAAAAATGATTTCCTAAAATTTAGGCAAACTAGTTTTTTTTTAAATAACTATTTTTAAAGAAAAAAACAAAATCTAAGTTTTTGTGATTTTTTCAATCCAACGTCAGTTTTTCATTTTTTAAAATTTAATCTTTTGATATATTTATGCATTAATACATGGAAAGAAATAAAAAAAATAACTACTTTAAAGTAAAAGCCTTGGTTTATTAATATGATAATAAAAAAATAATTTCTATTACAAATATTTTTAAAACTTGTCAATAAAAAAAAATTAGTTATTTAAATTTATTTTTATATCAAGTTTATATGCCTTATTGATAATTGTTTTTCTTAAAAATTAAAATCTAAATTCTTTAAGTTTTCCTCTAGGACCAAAAAAAAAATAGTTGTTAACTTTATATACAATAGTTGAATAAAATATAAAAATATACTCACATAAAAAAATTATATCTACACAAAGAATTATTATTTTTTATTTTAAAATAGATTTAAGGTATAAATATATTAATTTCAAATTTATGTATCTATGTAGGAATTATGATAGTTTTGTTTTGTATTTATATTGCATAAAAGATAATTTTTTAAAAAATATTAGATGTGTTTTAATGACAGTATTTTTATTATTCTAAAATAAATAATTATTAATATTCTTATTTTATTAACTTTAAAAGAAAAAAACTAAAGCTAAAACCAAAATCTAAAACAACAAATTATGTTTTTCAAAAAAACTAAAATCTACTGAAAAATCAAAAACCAAAATCTAAAATCTAAAAATTTAAAACTAAAAACAAAAACTAAAAACCAAAATCCAAAAATTAGAAACCAAAATCCAAAAACTAATAAACCAATCATCACCATAATAAAAAGTTGAAGTAGTCGATGATGGTTATTAGAGATACAAAAAAACTGGATGTCAATGCCACTATTAATTTCAGTGTCTCTTTTACTCATTAATTATTAATTTCTGCTGCAACTGAAAACAAGCTTAGAGTGTTTTACCGGTATTGTGCGTTATCGTGATGAAAGGCTTAATTTTTAATTGTACCACTAGATACATCGATCATTTCAACATGGTCTAACATTTCATGGAGTAGTACTTTTTTTTTTATGTTTCTTGCATAGACTAAGTATTTGTTTTATTAAAATATAACTACTATTTTATCTACTGTTGAAATACTATATATTTAATTTATTAATTTAAATAATTAAATATATAATATTTCTAGAAAATTTTAATCATCAATAGAAATACTAATAATAAATAAATTTTAACTATAAATTTCAAAATATTTTTGAATTATAACAAAAACTTTTGATAAAAAATCAAACTAAATCTTACCACAAAAATGGAATATTAATTATAAAGCAATGCATTAATTAATTTTTAATTAGCAATTTCATATAATTATAAATTAATTTTAATTAAAATTTTATTACAAAATAAAAATAAAATTATTTGCTATTTTTATAAATTTTATAATTATAATCTATATTATAATAAAATAGAAGTATTAAATAAATTAAATATGACAAAATTCTATTAAACTGATAATTAACATATTTTACTTTAATATTATTTTATTTTATTTAAATTACTATTTCTCATTTACTGTTAAAACGTATTAAAATTATTACACTATGTAATATTTTTATACAAAATATTAAAAATTATTAACATATATTAAACTTTTATATTAACAACTATTTATTATCTCTTAATATAGTTGAACTCACAAAACATATATTATCTAAAATAATTTATACAAAATATAACAGTATATAACTAACCTTTAGACCAAGTATTATTTACAAAATATGCTATTAAGAACTTTGAAATTTATTAAATATATAATTATAAATGAATTTTATTTAGAAATTTAATTATAAAATATATAAAAATATAAAAAATTTACCAAAAAATCAATTATGTTTTATAAAACAATGAATTAATTGATTTAATAATAAATATAATCAAAAGGGTGGGATCCGGATCATCTATTTTGGTAAAGAATAATCCTTAGATACCATCCACTCGCCCGAGACCAGCAAATACAAATCACAATAATTTTAACCCGGACCTTATAGTGGACTCTCTCATCAATCTAACATCAAGAACTTGGAATTTACAAGTAATTCGAAACTTGGTCCATCCTCAAGACGTGAAAATTATTGAAAGTATTCTGCTAAGTGAGACACTTACGGAAGACCATGATGTTTAGCACTTTACCAGTACATGGAGATACACAGTTAAATTTGGATACCAAGTGGAATGAGTATATCCGTATAGAGGCAGAATGGTATCTGAGTTTGGCCCTTCAATTGCACCATTGAAAGCTTTTTGCTGGAAAATACGTTCTCCCAAAGATGAGATTTTTTCTATGGCAACTGGTATCAAGTTGTATAGCAGTTAAGAAAAATTTACGTACACGACGGTTACAAGGGGATGTGACCTGTGAAAGATGTGGACTGGATGAGGAATCCATAAATCATGTGTTTTTTGAATGTCCACCAGCAATACAGGTGTGGGCTCTCTCACGGATTCCAGCGAATCCCGACATATTTCCCACTGCTTCACTTTTTACAAATCTGGATCATCTTTTCTGAAGAGTTACTCCAATATTGGAGGATCATCATTTTGCATGGATATTATGGTACATATGGAAATGAAGAAATAAAAAAGTATTTAGTAACTTGGATACTGACCCTAGAGATACCATAAAATTGGCAGAAAGGGAATCTTTACTTTGGGCGGAGGCGCAAAGCTCAATTGCCCAAGAAACAGATCAGCATCGATCCCAGTTACAAGGATCACTCCCGTCTATACTGGGTAGATGGTGCTTTACAGATGGATCATGCAAACAAGATGAGAATTTCTCGGGACAAGGGTGGTATAGTACTCTAAAACGTTTCGACGGTTTAATGAGAGCTAGGAATACAAGGGTGAGCCAATCGTCATTTCATTCAGAGATAGAGGTTCTAATTTGGGTGATGAAATGTATGAAAATTTATGACAATTTAATATTACGTTTGCAACATATTGTTCTCAGCTAGTAAAGATGGTTTCGGAACCAGACGATTGGCTAGCTTTTGTAAGTTACCTGGAGGACATCCGGATCCTGAAGAATAGTTTTTACAGGTCGGAGCTCATTCATATACCATGGACGCTGAACACAAGGGCGGATAATCTTGCACGTAATGCGAGGAAGCAATTGTCTTTTGTTGTCCATATAGATGCAGAGTTACCAGTTTGGTTTACAAAATCTATATGAGTATGTTTATGTTGCTGACAAAAAAAAACAATAAAATTAAAATTATTATAATCTTCCAAACTCAAAATAGTTATCGAATATTCCAAATTTCTCTTGATCAAATATATAATTTTAAAAATAAATATTACAAACATAAAATGATAATATTCAAAAAATTACAAAAAATAAAATCATAGATGCTAATTTGTAAATTTTTGAAATGTAATACGAACAAATTATGTGTAAAAATCAAAAGTAATATATTATTTTGAAATCTTATTTTGATAACAAAAAATTTAAAAACTTAATATCATAATATCTTATATCGATAAAATTTACAAATTACAATAGATGCTACAGAAATATATTATATCGATAAAATTTACCAAAAAATACTTAATGTGAAACAAAATCAGTATGTTCAAATTAATTGCAAGTTGTAAGATAATTAACAATTTAAGATGTTTACGATAATTATATTATATGATGCCATTTAAAATTTGATTAATTATGCTAATATATTAGTGCTATAAACATTGTTATACAATATCACTGTTTTTATTAATTGATAGTTTACAGAAATTGCATTTCAGTTTTTAACATAAAATTATATATATAATCATTAATATTATAAAGTACTATAAAATTTCGTCTACCACTAAACCACCTATTTGATTACTAAATAGTTTATCAGCATTTTTTGTGATCACATTAAAACGTTCATTTGTATACAAAGTTTTTTTTTTTTGATAAGTTAGGGTTTAATCCCTGGGGCTGATAGGGCCTATGTGAATATTCCCGTGGCCACATACTGCGATAATCTGAGTGAAAATGGATTCAAACTTAGGTCCTGTAAAATCTATGGAACGCCATGCTACCACCCGACCACAAGCACATGGTTATTTGCATGCAAAATTGATTAATAGACTTCTTATTTAATGATTTAAGTATTTTTCATTTTCTTATCATTTTAAAATTTTACTCTTATCTAGAAATTTATAATTTGTACAAATTTAGTGATGCATCTAATATACGAATGTATTTAATTTAACTACAAAAACCGTTTTTTTGTTTGGACTAAGAACGATGTATTTATACAATTTTTGTAATACTGTGCAAAAATTTCATTATATAATAGCTATTAATTATATTTTTACATTGCAATTCTTGAAGCTAGATAACCGTACCCAAATAATATAATGGTCTTTCGTTGTAAAAGGTAACCAAATTCCTATAGCTACGTTAACAATAATTTTGTATATGTATTTTTACTAGTCAATTTCCAGGTACACACAGTAATGTTAAATTAAAGGTTTTTGTAAAGAAAAAAAGTCAAACACAAATTATAGAATTTCATAATGTTTTGGATCGTAAGCATTGATAATTATGGACATAAAATCATATTCTAAGGTTTTAATTTTTGACAATAATAACTAAACTATGATATGTGCTCGACTGGTTCAGCTAGCCAAACGGAGGCACAAAATCAACACTGAACATAGTAGAAGGGGAACTCCTAGCATATTCTAAAGTTTGAAAAAGGTTTTAAATCTATAATATAGAGAATACCATGATTTATCTACAATTGATTTATGACCCTTTTAATTTTTATTATTAGACTTTACATTTATTTAACCTTAGAATATTATTTGACCAAAAAAAGGACTTCAAATTTACAAGAAGGGAAAAAAATCTCTCTCTCCTAACTCTCAGCCACACGTTTTCTGATGTCAGTGTCAGCATAACATATATAGAGTATGGGAACATGGCATATAAAGATTTTAATAAAACCTTGGAGCTATCTATATCCATACAGCCACACACACACGTCGATATATATAGATGTACACATATATTACTACTTCACTGTATCACTCTTCTTCTCTCTCTCTAACCTTTCGAATCTTGAATTTTTCCTGATTTTCTTGATTCGATGTTAACTGTGTCGCCAATTGTCGTCAACACCACCTCAAGGGCTCATTACATGGCGGCGGATTTTCCAGATTTTACGACGGAAGGCTTGCCGGAGTTCACGACGGACGAAGGAAGCCTCGATGTTCTTGAAGGAATCGATTTCTACGACGACCTTTTCATTGAGTTCGATGGAGATGATGTTTTGCCCGATTTAGAGATTGATTCGGATGTTCTCGGGGAATATTCCGGCAGCGGAAGAGATGAAGAACAAGAAATGGAGGGAAACACTTCGGCGGCGTCGGAGACATCGGAGAGAGACGGTGGCTGGTGTAAGCCTGAAGGAGGTGGTGCTATTACGGACAAAACGGTGCGTAAAGGCAAACGTAAAGGGAAGAAAAGTAAAGATTGTTTGTCCAACGATACCGGAATTAAGAAAAAACCAAAGGTGAGTTTCTGTATACATATTTTCATAATTAAATAAATAAAGTTTGTTTTTAAATATGATTTAGTCTAAATATTATATGTATCGGAAAACCAGGTGGACTGGACGCCGGAGTTACACCGGAATTTTGTACAAGCGGTGGAGAAATTAGGGGTAGATAAGGCGGTACCGTCACGGATTTTGGAGATTATGAATGTCAAATCACTCAATCGTCACAACGTAGCTAGCCATCTCCAGGTATTTTAAATCAATAACCCGGAATTCTTAACTCATAATTTGATATTTTTTTGTTTTTGACTAAAAATAACTCTTATATCTCTTAGAACCATTCTCTTAAATAACATTTTTAAGTTTTTATCATAAAATAACCCTAGAAAAATAAAATCAATAGGCTATAAGGGCATCATTATCCCGATCTTTTAATCGGAGTTTTTAATTCATGATTTGACATTTTTTATTTTATTTTTTATACAATTTTCGGCTAAAAGACAACTCTTATATCTCTTATTTAAGAAACGGTTCTTAATTTTTCTTAGTCAAAAACTAAAAATAAATAAAAACTGTCTCTTATCCGAAACTAAGAATCCCGGTTAAAAAACCAGGAATAATGATGTCCTTAATTCTTAACCAATCAAAATCCATATTATGATTAATTATATAAAAACTATTTAAATTATCCATTTAAACAAAATTAATTTGCGTCAACAAAAATATATATTAATTTGTGTGTGTATCTTGTAATGGTAGAAATATAGGTCACATCGAAAGCATTTACTAGCCCGTGAAGCAGAAGCTGCGAACTGGAATCTCCGACGACATGCCACAGTGGCAGTGCCGGAAGGAGGAGAAAAGCTAAGTATGGCTCTTCCTGCCTTAGGCTATCCACCACATGTCACACCGTTGCAGCATAACCACTTCAAGCCTTTGCACGTATGGGGTCATCCATCATCCTCTACTCATAGGACGTTTCCGATTCCAGCAGTTCCGTCGTCTTGGCCTGGTCGTCCGCCATATTGGCACCTACAACCACTCTATCCACAGGTATATATATATATTCATTCATATGTAACTATTATAGATTTCGATTGGCTGCACGGTTGAATTGTCATAATAATTGAAAAACAATAACTAATTGGAAATAATAAAATTATTAAATGGTAAAAGCTTATACTAGTTAACCGTTATTACATTTTTTACGTTGAGGAAAATATGATTATATCATCTTTTACCAGTTCAAAATTTCAATTTTGATGTGTGTTGGCATATGATTTTCTAATATGAACATGGTAGAGAACATGCATTTAACCAAAGTATTACTCTCTCCGTTTCATATTATTTGTCGTTGTAGAGAAAAAATTTCGTTTTAAAATAAGTGTCGTTTTAGAATTTCAATGCAACATTCATTAATAAAATTTTCCAATTTATTTTTTCATTGGTTGAAATATGGTTAGGTGTATAGGTAATTGTGTTTTTATTTTAGAAATATACAAAATCATATGTTTTATTAATATGTGTGCATAAATCTAGAACGACAATTAATATGAAACGGAAGGAGTATTTGGTATTCTACATTCATTTCTACTATTCATTTGATATACAAGTTAAACTCTCTTTTTACTAATCAGATTGAGAGCTACAGGTTATACATGCAGCAATGATTATGAAAAAAACATTGTTTAATCAGGGTTTATGAAAATAAATGTCTAGGGATATGGTATGCATTCGATGTATCATAAGAAATCAGAAACAAGCATTGGTGTTCCCACAAGACAATTAGGCCCCACTAATCCTCCCATCGACATTTATCCCGTGAGTCCACCTTTACTTATTTGTTGTTACTTTTAATTTTGAAATAATCCAGAAAAGTAATTGAATAAGTTTGTTTAGTTTTGATATCGTTCTCTCATTAATTAGTGCTTATCTTCAATTGACTTTTTACCGGTGTGCAGTCTAATGAGAGCATAGACGCCGCTATTGGAGACGTTATAACAAAGCCGTGGCTACCCCTTCCTCTGGGACTGAAACCACCGTCAGTTGACGGCGTCATGACGGAGTTGCAACGTCAAGGCATTTCAAATGTTCCTCCTCTTCCTTGAGAGAACAAAATTCGTCGAAATTACAGCTTGTTGACTTCATTTTTTGGGTATCTTTCTAAGTATTTTTTTGCAAGGAAGATAAACAAATCCTTGTTGCTTGACCATATGTGTTCTAAATGAGTGCTTGTATTGAAGTTAAACAAGTTTGTATTATTCTAATTACATAATTTTATTGGTCGAACTTACAGTTTCGAGGAGCATTTTAACCATTGTGAACATATATAAACCACGACGAACACATACTCGACCTACGCATCTAGTAATCAAAGCATATTTTCTTCAATACTTTTAGAATAAAAATGAAGCTAACTTCGGGCCCAAAAAAGATGAATTAAATTGATACATGTGAATACTGAGTACACTATAGTGGGCTTTCACATGGCATTCGGCCGCCAAATGTAGCAATGTTTTTATGTTGATCAAGCATGGGGACATCTCATATTGTCTGAAGCCCAACTTACTAAATGTTTCAATGAAAATTTGGAAGGCCCCAAGTTGAGTTCAGCCTCATAAACTACAAGATTACGGCCGTGTTCATTTTTATATTTGATTCATCATCTAAATGAGCATCTGAATATAACATTTGAATATTGCATTCAAATATTGTTTGTTTTTATAGTTATTATTTACAACTGGATACAATATTTAGATGTTACATTGTTCGATTTTTTCCATAGCATTTGAATAATAATAGTTAAAAGAGTAAAAATGCATAACTTATATAAAAAATAAAAAGGCATGATTTGATTTTGTCACTTTGACGAAAAAACTAATTCTGCGACTTTAATTCTAAAACATTATTTTACAGTTTCGACAGAAAATATGTGATTTTAGTAGAAATACAATTTTGTAGATTTAATGGGAAAACTCAAATTTACTGTTTTGATAGAAAAACATTATGACAGAAAATATGTTTTGGACGGAAAAATATGTTTTGTGGTTTCGATAGAAAAATATGCGGTTTTAACTGAAAATACAATTTTTTGACATAATGAAAAACTCAAATTTACGATTTTGGTAAAAAAACATTGTGACATAAACATGTTTTGGACGGAAAATATGTTTTGGCGGGAAAAACAATTTTGCGGATTTGGCAGGAAAGAGTGTTTTTGCAGTTTTGGCGGAAAATATTATTTGCGGGTTTGGCGGAAAAATGCAAATTTGCAGTTTTGGCAAAAAATAACTTAATTTTATGGTTTTGGCGGGAAAATATGATTTAGCGATTTTGGCGAGAAAAATGTATTTTTGTGGTTTTGGCAAAAAATATAATTTTGGCGGAAAATGCATTTTGGCGGTTTTAGCGAAAAAAATACGTTTTTGCAGTTTTGTCAAAAATATGATTGTGCAGTTTAAACATAAAATATGTTTTGTGGTTTTGGCAGAAAATATAATTTTGGCGGAGAAACAAGCTTTTACGGTTTTGGCATGAAAACACTGTTTTGCGTTTTTGGCAGAAACATCTTTTTACGATTTTTTTCAAGAGAACACATTTTTTTACGATTTTGACAAGAAAATACAATTTTGTGTTTCGTATAAAATGCTATTTTGTTGTTCTAGAGGAAAAATACGTTTTTACGGTTTTAATAGGAAAACATAATTTTACGGTTTAGCAAAAAACTCAATTATATGATTTTAATAATGAGATTTGTCGGGTTAAGCTAGAAAATTTGATTTAGAATTATTTTGTACAAGAGATACAAAAAGAAAATATTTGTTAACAATTCTTGCACGAAGAAGAGAAAAATATGACTTTATAATTTTGTCCACAAAGAGTCAGACATAAAGAAATGCTACTATAGTTAATTTCTGAGCAGCAGGCCTTAGATCAGACTTCTCTAGACTTCACTAGATTTAGCTAGACTTGGCTATATTCAACAACGTGATCTTTCAGTTGGATAAGGTGAAGGCTGGACTAGAGGATAAGAAGTTCCAAGGTGAAAAGACCAAGACGAAGGATCTGATAGATGAGGATGATTTGATCGAAAGAGAACTCGAAGATGTAGAATTAGTTTATATGCATATTAGGTGTGTTCTTTTTGTAGACGCTGAACGTTGCCGCATCATCTAAAAAATAGTTTAACAGAAAGTCAAATAGTTATGGAGAAAACAAAAACAGTCGCCGAAAATGATTGTTGGTTTTATCCGAGGTATCCTTGATAGACGCTAATTATTTCAGTGACTATCCTTGTGTGTATTTTATATGTCGTTTCTTTACCCACCATCAACAAAAAACTCTGTCATCTCCATTTTACTCTGTTATTGATTTAATTACTATTGTGTTTTTAGTCGATAACGCTAACGCTGCGGTTGACAAAAGAACAAGACTATTATCCATGGATGTGTGTTAAATGCAAACATGACACCACAATATAGTATGTAGAAGATAAATTAAGAGATTATGGGAATTAGTAAACATTTTATGCTTTATTAGAAATCTCTTAACCATTTTTTACAAGATCTTGTTTATTCAGTTTTACACGTCTAGTGTTAATACCTTAACACATGCTATTGAAAGATTTTTAATCTACTCAAATTTGTCCCTCCATCGTTGTATGCTGAAGCAGACGACCCAAGAACACTCTTAAGAGATTTTCACCATTTGTCTATAATAATAACCACTGTATTATTATACACATGATTCCATAGCCATTTTATAGTGATCTCCACGTTCCCAAAACCTTTGTTCAAGGAACCATGGATATGGACAACTTCCATAGTAATAAGTGCAATTTTCCTTTTCTTAAACTTGTACGTATTACTTTCTTTTAAGGTATAAACACTTAGAGAAATATCTTAGGATAACCCTAAAAAAGTTTTTGTCACAAGATAGTACACAAAAAAGAAAAATGACTAAAATATTTCATTAAAGAGATAAATATACATTTATATCCCTAAGGTTAATTACTATAGATTTAGAGTTTAGAGTTAAGATGTGGGAGTTTTGGGGTTAGGGTTTCAATTTTTTTTTTTTAATATTAATTTTTCAAAAAATGCTATTTTGACTATTTTCTTCTTTGAGAGCTATTTTGTGACAAAAACTTAAAATAATGATATTTAAGACAATTGCCCGTAAACTTATTCTCCAAGTTTATTCTCTTGTTTTCTCTAAGGTATAAACTTGTTCTTCAAATTTATCCCACTTTAGTTCAACATATTGCATCCATATAGTCTCCACTACTTCGCATGCCTTCTGGTTCACTCTCAGATACACACTGTATCAACAACTAACTCAACGACTACATCAACACATAAACCTCAATTTATCCTTCTCCATTTCAGCATCTTGCATCCACATGGTAACCCACCACTCCACATGCCTTATGTAGTAACGATAATGCATCCAGACTATTGACATTTACAAACTGTATCTTCAATGTGTACCTTCTTCACCTAGCTTTTCATGAGTGTCTTAGTCCCTTAAGCATTCCTCAGGTGTTAATTTTGTTTTATAGCTTTGTCGTTTTCGTTTGACGTTATGTTAAAGAATTGTTTATATATGCTCTAAAGGCATTTAACCTAATACGATTCTTGTTTGTTATGTCTAATCAGGAAACTTAAATGCACATTCTTCACTAATAAAAAGAGTCCGACGGACAAGCTGGCAGTTACTTGACATTTTTTGCGCCCTAAGTTATAAATAGAGAAAGCAACACAAGACATCTGAAAGACAAACCATTGAATAAACTGACAAAACCAGTCACAGTTCTAGCAAATTAAGAAAAGAAGGAAAATAGCAAATCTCTAAACGCAAAACCTCTTCACGTTGTTACTTTAGTTTTATCTTCCGTTGCTAGCAATCTAAAAGCCTCTTTAGTTGGTTCTTCATAGCCAAAACATGCTTCCATATCAGATCCGTTTCTTCCTCCATTGTGGCTTTTCGTTTTTCCTCAAAGTTCTAGAGAGCTCTACAGTCACATAGCCAGCACTTGCGTTGTGTTCCACTATCTCCATTTTTGTTCTTACCACTTCATTGTGAACTTTCTCACCATAGCCATCCTTCATATTACGCAGCTTCTCATCCTCTTTATCAACCCCTTCATATTACGCAGCTTCTCATCCTCTTTATCAACCACTATCTGCAGTTTCAGCATATGTAAAATCTTGAGATGCTTTATAAGAAAGTAAAGGTCCCCCATCTTTGAAAAAAATTTGAAAGATTCCTAAAGTCCCAAACCTTTGCGTTTCCATCAGATTTTAGGACTTTAAATGGATGCCATTGCTAATCTCGAACCTTTCCTTCCCAAAACCGAAACAATTCTTCTGGAACTAGATGCTTCATCCTCTCTAGCAAAACGACTCTGGGTTTAATTTCCCCATCTCCTTTAGTCCAATCTTCTCTAGCTTCACCAATTCTTTGTTCCCCTTCCAGAACTGCTCATCAAAGTTATTTCACAAGTTAAAAGGACAGAGACATCTCCTAAATTCAAGTGAATATTGTTGAACCTAGAGGATCAAAAATTCAAAACTACCACTTCTAAACACGAAGTGCTGAAGACGAAGCTCAGGTGGAGCTGTTGAACCTAGAGGATTAAAGCTAACACTTCAAGAATGTAAAGCTACCAATTCAAGAAACATGAAGTGCTGAAGATGAAGCTCTAGATAGTGGTTAACCACAACCACTCATTTATATAACACATGTTTAATTAGTTGTAACTACTTGCAAGTAGGATTCATATATATTTGGTGTACACACTGAATATAAACTACGTGGCTGAATTCAAGCTACAGTTCATGGTCTCAAACAGCTTAGTTGATAGACTACTACTACGTCAGGGCACACGATAAAAATTACGATAAAAATTGAGATGCAAACTTGAAATTCCGTAATCCAAAATACTTATCTATCCTTAATCATCTTCGTTTTTTTACTTGCCTGAGATCTTCCCGAAGTTCAGCAAGGTGCTCTTCTTTGATTTCAAGAATGTTTGTTAATCTTATACATGAACTGATGTAAACTTGCAGAATCAAGACCGAGAATTATGGAAGCTGGGGACGCTGCCGCCTGGTCTCGTAACGAGCATACCCGCTAGAAGCTTTTTTTATATTTATGAACACCTAATTAGTGCTCATCTCTAATTGATTATGACCGGTGTACATTCTAATGAGAGCATAGACGCGGCTATAGGAGAACAAAGCTGTGGCTGCCCCTTCCTCTTGGACTGAATCCACTGTCAGTTGTTGAGTTCATGTGAACTGACACTGTGAACTGACACTGTGAGCATTCACATGGGCATTTTGGCACGCAAACGTAGCAATGATAGTTCCGTTGTTCAAGCAGACAAGGTTACACGAGGACATCTCTCATACTGTCTGAAAATCAACTTAATAAATATTGTAATGAAAATCTGGAAAACCCCAAGTTGAGTTCAGCCTCATAAACTAAAAGATTACACTGATCCTTCAACAACATTTGCAACTTCTAAACTCCATTTTAAGACTTCTTCCGATCATCTTCACCGTCATCGTCTGAGTCACCACTCTCACGGAATCGTGGGTTCTTCTCCTGTCATAGCAAACATGTTCCAACATCACACCGAATAACATATTAAAATGTAATTAAAACGTTTTAAAAGTTGTGTTTATTACCGGTCTCATGTCATGATCAGAGTCTCTCCTAGTCTCATAATCTGAGTTTCTTCTTGAGTTGTCGCGTCCATAACGATCATCGTCTCTTTGACGTTTCCGATGAAAATCTGCAGAAACATTGAATCATCAAATGGGTTCTGATTTGTACTATTACTACGCATAATGCTGATATGAAAACATTATACCTCCGCCTCTTCCATGGCGATTTGATCCTCCTTGGCCATATCCACCTCCACCACGAGGTCCACCACGCCTTTCATCTGCATGATTGACATATGCATTTGGAAATATATCTTTATTCCAAAGAATTTAATTTGATGCGGACTCTATATATAGGTTCTCGCATAATGGGCATCAATCAGCTCTCCCTACACTATGATCCATGATTTTCTAACATTTCAACCTAATTATCACAAAGGAAACTAGCGAAAGGATAAGATGTTTCGCAAGAAAATTCTCACTAAAGCAACTTGAGACTCACATGCATGCTACTTGTACATGTTGACTATTCAGAGTGTTAAGAGTGATACATGTAGCCAAGTAGATTTGACAAAAAAAAGGTTGGAAGAACGTACAATTGGATGGGGCGGGTGCAGGATAGGAACCTCCCAGTGAACCAGTACCGTAATCTACGAGCTGTCTTTGTGCTTCTAGTTCCATCTGAACTAATTTTCCATAACCACCTCTAGGTATCAACCAGTTAAAGAAACACATGGATAGGTAAACCGAGAAAATCAATGTATATAAAATAAGCACAAGAATGGCGAGTGAAAGGATATCAGGATCATAATCTGTTCGGTATTCATCTCGAACCTGTAACGAAAGTTAGAAAATCAAGATTACAATATAGAAAGGGTGGAGAGTGTGAAAGTGAAGAGGACCTGGCCACCGCTTCTACCACGTCCCCATTGCCTTCCTTCTTGGAAGCCCCAATCAAAATCAACACGAATAGGGCGGTCATCAAGAATGGTTCCACTTACATACTTGACTGCATCCTCTGTGTCCTCTCTCGAATAGAACCTGATAACAACACACACACAACCATCGCGAAATGAAACTTCCAATGTAACATTGTGGTGAAAACAAAAAAAAAAGGAAAACTCACAGGACGAAACAGAAGCCACAGGGGGTTTTGGTGTTCTTATCAAGTCCCATGATAATCTTTTTAATCTCTCCAGCTCTGGAGAAAAGCTCGTAAATCTGTTCTTCAGTTGTGTAGAAAGAGACATTCCCAATGTAAACGGTGGAAGAGGTCCTTAACGCCTCGTCGAACTCCTCCTGTGTTCCTGAGAATCTTCTATCTCGATAAGCCGAGAGCTTTGCTTGCTCCTTATATCAAACAACAACACATTTTGACATTAAATCAAAGGCCTTCTCTTTTAAACAAAGAAGAGCTATTCAAATCGTGAGACCAAACCCTAAACATCCAATTCAATGTCAATTGGTCGATCTGGGTTTCATCATCCCATCAGATCTCCGATAACCCAAACTAGCTTTTGTAACCAATCGAGCTTACGAAAGCGAAACCCATCCACCCATATCTAAACTTATGTACCTTGAACAAAGAAGCCATCGCCTCCCGCTAAAGAGAGGTAAACAAGAGAGAGTGAATCTGCGATGACGAGAAAAGATAATCTCAAATTAGGTTTTAAATTTGGATGTACGAAGCTAAACAAAGAGGAATGACACGAGAGATTAACGAATTACGTAGATGAGCGAAAATCGAAAGGGCAGAGACGCTTGCTCTTCTTCTTCTTCCAAAACCCTAATTTCTTAAGGAACTGATAGAAGCGCTAAGCAACACACTCCGGTGTGATAGAAATTCTGGTTTGTTATGGTTTATGTTTTGGTTTAGTCATCTCGTTTGACAATTCCGGTCTGTTTGTCTAAACCGTTACAATGATCTAAATCTATGGGTAAGGTTTTACCTACTTTTCAATAATAAATAAAAATATTAAATTAATTAAAATTATTGAAATTTTAATTAAACTGGTTCACAATTTCATAAAACTATGAAATTTAAATTTTTATACTTTAAAGGGCAATTCTCTCAAATTGATAATTTTTATGTTTTTGTCACCAAAACAACCTCAAAAAAATCAAAATAAGTTTCAAATTTTTTAAAAAATCCAATAAATAAATAAAAACTAAAAGAAAAAAAATTTAAAATTTATATTTTCAAATTAGATTTTTTAAAAAATAAAAAAAATTCAAAATTTTAATTTATTTTTATTTTGAAATTCAAAAATATTTTTTGAAACTATTTTATAAAAAAAAATATTTTGATTTTTTTTAATATTATTTTTTTTAAAAAAATAAACACCACCCCTAATCTTCACTCCCTAACTCTAAACTCTAAGTTTATATTATTTAACCATATGAGTATAAGTATAATTTAATGAAATCTTTTTGGTTATTTCCTTCTTTTTGTGTTTTTTGGTAAAAAAAACTTTTTTAAAAAAACTATACTGGAGAATTTTCTCTTTTAAATGTTATTTTTTATTGTGTGATTTGTAAATGCATATAATATGTACAAATCCAAAAAAAATTATTGATTTCTAAAACTAACGTAACCGGAGATTTTCATCGGACATGAATTTTTATATTTTTAGTTATTATTTACAAATCATAAAACCAGTAACACATGTTTTCGATGTTGATTTTAAAATTATAAAAGGATAATACTGGATTTGCATATCCATGACAATATATAAACCAATAATTACCACTACAAAACTTCACAAAACATTCTAAAATTACAAGAAAATCTTTTCAAATCAATTATTTAAAAACTACAATAACATTGGCTTTAAAATGAATAATTACCACATTTCAAAAATACTTTGAATCAAAAATACTTTAACATTTGAGTTTATGGTTTATTACCGAGAAATTGTTTGAAATATCATAAATTGAATATCACTTTTAAAATATATTCAATCAAAAATACTCTAATATTTAGGTTTAAGTTTTAATGATTATTTTTAAGGGTTTAATATTTAGGAGGTGGGTTTTAATATTTATAAACTTCTATAAATAATTTTAAAACATTTATAAATAATTTAAGAAGGTTGGTTTAGTTTTTTTTATCAAAAACTTAAGGTATTTCTGAAAATCGTTTTTCTTTAAAAGTAAGTTTGAAAAATGCTATCATATTTGATAAAATTAGAATTCCAGCTTTAATACTTAAAAGATGGGGTTGATTTATAAACTTTTATAGATAATTATTAAATATTTATAAATAACTTTAAAATCTAGTTTAGTCTTTTCATCAAAATAATAGAGTATTTATGTAAATTAACATTCTTTAAATGTAAATCTGAAAAGTGGTATCAAATTTGTTTCTTTTTAAATTAAAATTCCCCTTTTTAAAATACATTTCAAAATAACATGTTCAATAATGTTAGATTTTAAAATATTTTTAAGAAATTTATATTTTAATAATGGAGTGTTGTCATTTTAGTAGAAATCACTTCCATTTTTATATTTAATACATTCTTCAACTTTTTTATTTATCATTACAGCTTATCATCTCCCACCGATCTATTTTCTAGAGTTGATCTTTTTATGTTTTTGTCTTAAGCTTTAGTTTACTAATCTATGGATCTAACTAGATTTCTAAGTTGGATTTATCATATATGGTTTCTTATTCTTTTCTTTTTTTTTGGGGGGGGGGGTCGAAATATGATTTCTAATTCATTAGTATCCGAATATTGAGTTCTTCGGGCCAAAATTCATAGAAATTATTGAGCATGTTAGCATTGATATGTTGGATTTAAAGTGTGAAATATGGAATCAAAACTTGATATATTTATCTCTTATCTATCTTGTAAGAGAAATTCAATTTATCAATTTCTAAAACTCTTGGTGATCATTTTGACGCCACCACCAACTTTATGAATCTATCCGTAGACTCATGATCCTCATGTTTAAATCGATCTGCTAAAATTCTACGGATCAAGGTCATATCCTACTATATATTAAATGAGAAGTCACTTAAGTGATTTTGCTTAGATGTCAAACATATATGAAGTTTAAGAAAATTGTTATAATTTGATTGGTCGATGATTTTTAATTTTTATTTATTTTAATCAAATCTAAAAAAGGTAATCCTAGAATCAATTAATGTTAGTTGCCAAACAATCAATATAATCTTGTACATAATCATTTATAGTATCTAATGGTAGCAATTATGGAAATTTTATATAATACTTCATCAATTATTTTTCTTCACTAATTGTCTATTTGTAAATTATATTAAGTATATTTTTAAAAATTAGTTAGTAAAACTAATATACTACCTTTATTTTTCTATTTTAAACAGTGATAAAAGAACTAATAAATTAATAAAATTCACAGATCTATAGTTTATGTATCTTTTTAATAATTTTTGGATTTTATACTTAGTTGCAAGTGTGAGACTATTTGTCAAATGAGTTCATGTTTTTTGACTTTTATAATTTTATGGACGAAAAATCGATTTACAAACCAATTGATTTATATGTGTATGTATATATATATATATATATATATATATATATATATATGTTCTAACGGTAATGTTATAAGCAATGTCAAAAACTCTCATTGCAATGTCATAAATGCAATGTCAAAAACTAGATTAACATAAATGCAATGCCAAAAACAAACTTAACATATACTATAATACAAATGACTTATACATTGGACAGTGAAAGAAAAAAATGCATGGATCATTACGTATAACTCTCATTCAAAGGTAAAAATTACAAAAAAAAGAGGAAGAACAAAATTAATGTGAAATTTTGTGTGGCATCAATCTAAATTAAATCCCTTGCTAAAAGGAGATAAATTTAACATCGTACTTTAATTATCTCAATATTCTAATTTATCATATTGACTTTCTATATGGATTTGTTCAAATTTTGAGACGTAACATCTCTTCAAATGAGTAGTGGTCTATTCAAATTTATAAAATCAATTTGAGATAATTATTTAATTAGTTGATTTTTCTTTCCATTCTTGAATTTGCGTGATCAGAGATTGTATGTATTGATGTAAGGTAAATCCCTTTAATTTCCATTCTTTCCATTCTTAAATTAAATCCCTTTACTTTCTATAATGTAAGGTAAGTCTAAGATACACGAATATTGATGTCATCAATATATGTATCTAAGATACATGAATATTGTATCTACCCATATTACGACTTCCTTAGGGTTCACCCACATTTAGATTTAGATTGAGCCGTCGACTTCATTATGACTCCTTAGTTCATAAGAACAGAACCACAAAGAGACAAAAATATTCAGAGAGTTCTGAAACATAACCACAAAGAGCCCCACCTCTTTCGACGTGTTTAGCTTTTCATGTCTACTTATAGCTATATTTCGGAGTTAAATCCGATAAAAGTTGACTGGAAGATCAAGATCAAAATAATTCATAGATGGACACAATATTCACCCATTCTTGGAGAGACCATTGAGTTGGTCTTATGCGATCAGTTGGTAAGTTTTTCGATAAGCGTATTGTTTCATAATAGACTGTTAAGAAAATAGTTTTTATAGTATTTACTTAAAGATCTTTGTGTATCCATTTTTTTTGTGTCCCAGGAAGATATGATTCATGCTACCATTGATAAAGAATTGGTAGCCCGCTTTGATCCTTATTTCAGAGAGGGTTATTCGAGGGTTATAACAAATTTTGTTTTAACTCCACCGATCGGTGCATATCGTGTAACCAGACATGCATACAAAATTAAGTTTTTGAGTACAACCCATTCCTACTATTCTGAGCCACTACCTACCCGTTTGACTGGTTTTCAACCAGTTGATTTTACAGAAATTTTAAGAAATTTCCCTTTTTTGTTTGTTTTTCTATTATTTCTAATATTTATAATGTTCAAATTTATGATATGTACCAATTAAATTTAAAATTTTGATTTTAATCATTCATCCCGCGCAGGACGCGGGTTATCACCTAGTAACACTTGAACTTGAAGAATTTTCCTACCCTCATGTAGTAAACTCTAATGAGTTGCAGTCATATACCATAATGATTGTAACTAATTTTTATTTTAGGCATATATGTGATAACTTGTTTGTTTCATAACTTCTAGTCGTCTTATAAAAATGGATTACCTTTAACATCAACATTTATCAACATTCAATATATTGCATACCAACTGTTTGATATAATGGATGCAAGGGTACTAAATAAGAGGCTGACAACCAAGTGTAATAAATCATGCCGATTCACGTTCAAAAAACACTTTAAAGAGAAAACTGCTTCAAATTATAAAAAGAGATTGGTAGATGAAAATGTATCCTTCATGGATGAATCAAGTATAGAGGATAACTCCAAAATGGATGCAAATAGTACATTAGAGAAGAAGTTAAAGAACATTGAAGTTGATTCTAAAACTGGAAGAACAACTTCTAAGAAAACGTTCGAAAATCTAAAGCATGTTAGATCAAATGGCAGAAGAGACTGAACATGAAATAAAGGGTCATGATTTTATACAAGATAACACACATTTAGAGGATGATTGACGTGATTAGAATTTGAAACCCAAGAAAAATCAGTTGTGGATGAAATTTTTTTATTCAATGCTTCTAGTGACCTGACTACACATTACTTGAATAATTTTGTTAATGTTATTTTATGAATCCAATATTGTCTATTATAGCAAGATTTTAGATTATGATTGATGGTGTAATAAAAATATTATGATTTGTTCAAAACAATTTTTATGCAAGTATAAAGTCAAAAAAAGTTAAAAAGTAACACAAAAAAATAAAAACCACATCAAACTTTATTGGAGAGAGATGTAAATTAACGTTTTGGATGTCAAATAGAGGTATGTATGATGGGTTAGTTAGGGAATGTCAAGATTTTTATGTCGATAAATTAGTTTTTTTCAACTTATATTGAAGCTTTCGCGACTCGTAGTTTGTAGGTTGTTTTTCATCACTTATAAGTATGTTAAAGAGGTCATTTTTGTTTAATAGAAGACCCAAGTAAAAGGATTTAGCTCTTTGATAAGAAATTTAATTTGTATACATATGTTGATGTGTTTTTATATGGCTATGCTTTATGAATTTTGGGTTTTTCTTTTCGTGTTTTTCCAAAGTATGAAGTTGGATTCCAGTTATTTGAAAAAGTCTCCACATTTTGCCTTATTTTTCATGGTATTACACTGAGCAACAATACAATATTTTAACTAACTAAGAATAATGAAGGAATTGTTTTCTTAGCATCAAAAGAAACTACCTAACGATAATGGTTAAAGACTATTTATCTCTTTAACTCAGGTTTGCACACACTCCCTAAGACAATTTAAAATTTTATACATCTATCTTTGATGGTTAGAAAAATTTGTGATTGGTTTGCATTGCCAAATATTGAGGTGTCAATTAGCCCAAGACAGTTGTAGAACAATCTATTTTCCAGACTTGAATAAAATTAAACCATGATTGTTATTCTTGAGCCAGATAAAATGGTTTCTTTCCTCCTTATGAAATATTATAAACATGTTGAAAGGTAAATAAATAAACATACAATTTCATAGAAAAGATGATTGAGAACATTATCTTAGTAGTAATTTGTGAGTATAAGGACATAGAAATAAGTTATTTTGTTAGAATCTAAACTTTTAAAATTGAAGTACAAAATTGAAATACCCTAAACTTTTCCTCAATATTTACCATGAAATGCCACTCAATTAATATCTATTAATTAATTAACTATAAATTATTTATTTGGTTAGATTTTTCTTTTACAAAACTTACCAAATTTAATTAAGTAAACATAAATTATTTATTTTGTTAGATTCTTCTCTAACAAACTTACCAAATTTATAATTATTTTTAAGTTGATTATTATCTAATCATATTTTACACTAAAAATAAAGAAATTATTTAAAAATGACTACAAACTTTAAATGTTATATGTTCATATATATTATTATAGCATGTCACATACAAAATATAAACTATAAATATTTTTATTAAAACGTATGAAGTTACTTTTCAAATATATGTTACATAATTTGATGATTAATACAATTCAAATACATATATTTGAATTATAAAAATATAACAGTTGCGCAGTTTGAATAATAGTTGCGCGGATACACGGTTTAAACTGTAGAATAAACACTATTTTATTTTACAATCTAGAGCTGTAAAAATCATGTTTATAAAAAAATGAGAAATACAATTGATAATTTAAAAGAAATAAGTTAAATTTACAAATGCAAATTATATGAATATTATGTTTAGAAATACCTAAATTTACAATTTGTTATATGGTTTTTGTTAAGTTATTTACTATTAATTTGATAAAACAAATAGAAATGTATAAAAGTGAAAACAAATACCCGTGCGGATGCACGGGTCAAGATCTAGTTGAGTTTAAATGAAGACGCAAACAAGTTTTTTATCTGTCACTTACAGTATTCTATGGATCATTGCTACATATTTCAAGAGAAAATAGAAGAGTATTAGAGCATGTACAACCCAAAGATCCATTATGGGTATCATAACTAATTTTTAATAGTAATTGTGGGCTAAGAGATTTGGTTAAGAGACGGCATCATTTAATGTGTTCTAATGCTAGTTTCTTAATTAAGGATTCTTAGAAATTAAAAATTAATAAACTTTTTTAAAAGAAAAATAATAATTCTTAAATAAAACATATTAAAAGATAACATTTTAAACATTAATTTTTAAATAAAACATGAAACATGGATTATTAAAATAAAGTAGAATAATTTGAGAGAAACATCACAACGCGGTTGTTGTCTTGATTATGTCCGAATTTTTGCCATATATGTTCAGCCAATCATTTTTCAGTTTGTTGATGCAATTGTCTATCATGAATTCTTCTTTGAGCATCCATCATAATGCCGATATTTATAGGCATATTTGTAAAATACATGAGATCGACATATGAACTTCCGTTGTCTTCTGCTTCTTGGAACTCTGAAACGTCAAATTGAGTGTATCCATCTCGTTCGTCTTCTACTATCATATTATGGAGTATGATACAAGCTTTCATAATCTTCTCAATTTTGACTTTATCCCCAAAAAAATTCTGGATTTTTAACAATGGCAAAGCGAGCTTGCGTGATTCCAAAAGCACGCTCGACATCTTTTCGGACAACTTCTTGTTGTTGGGCAAATAAAACTGCTTGCGGGCCTTGTGGTAACGAAATTGATTGGATAAAAGTTGACCATTTCGGATAAATACCATCGGTGAGATAGTAAGCCATACGATGCTCTCTTCCATTGACATAGTATGTGACTTGCGGAGCTTGACCATTTATTATGTCATCAAAAACAGGTGAGCGATCAAGAACATTGATATCATTTAAGGTACCTGGAGGTCCAAAAAACGCATGCCATCTCCATAGATCATATGAAGCAACCAACTTTAAAATGATTGTTGGTTTACCCGAACACCAAAAATATTGCCCTTTCCAAGCGGTAGGACAATTCTTCCACTCCCGATGCATACAATCAATGCTTTCTATCATCCCGGAAAAGCCATGATATTCACCAATATCAAGTAGACGTTGAAGATTAGCATGTGTTGGTCTTCTTATGTACTCTTCGGCGAATAAAGAAATTATTCTGTCCACAAATTTTTCCAAACATAACAGAATAGTAGATGCACCGAGACAGAGGTATTCGTCGACCCCATCAGCCGCATTACCATATGCCAAGACACGAATGGCTGTTGTACTCTTTTGAAGTGGAGAGAGACTACGCTTGCCGAGAGCATCTCTCTTTTGTTGAAAGAATTCAACTTCATTGGAGAGTCAATTAACGATACGCATGAACAATCTCTTATTCATTCGAAAGCGTCGTCGGAATAGATTATGAGGATATGTTGGAATTTCGCTGAAATAATCATTCCATAAACGTCTATCACCTTATTCACGATTCCTTTCGATATAAATTCTTTTTTCTTTTTTCTCTCTTTTTCTTGATCGCCATGATCAATGGAAAAATACTCGAACGTTTGATCAAAATGTTGATCAAAATATTGATCAAAAATATCATCAATTGATCCATCAAATGTGTTATTAGAAGAAGATACCATTTTTTATTAGGAGTTGGGTTTTTTTTTGCAGTGAAAAAGAGAGAGTGAGATTGGTGAGAAACAGAGAGTGAGACTGGTGAGACAGAGTTAATATATAGAGAGTGAGATTGTGAATAAACCATCAACGCAACATGAGTTAATATATAGAGAGTGGGAACCAAAGTCTGATACAAGACCCCTGACACAAGTACTACAAGACTACAACAACACTCCAAGACTACATACCAAGACTCGTGACACAAGTACTACACTTTCACTCTGTGACTCTGATTGATCCGTGTCACAAGACTCGAAGAACACAAGACCACAAAGACTCCGTGATAATTCCACTCCCATTACTCCATCTTTTCACACTGTCCTGACCGGAAACAGAGAGTTAAACAAGAACAATAATCAGACTTAACAAGAATAAACATTTCTAACCATTTTTAACAAGAACAAGAAGCATTTCTAACAATAACAAGAACCATTTCTAAGAAAGTCAAGTAAACATAATGTCACTGATGAGCTTCTTCTTTAAGGCTTCTTCATACTCTGGCTAAAGGCTCTTTTTTTTGCAAGCAGAGAGTCAAGTAGACTCATCTTCGACAACTTTTCCTTGGTGGCCAATTCCTGTTGTTTAATCGCCCACATACTTTCAAACTCTTTAAGCGCTTTCTTCTCTACCATAGTCTTCTTACCAGAGGCCTTTGCTGCCTTAACACCCGCGGGACGCTTGGGTTCAGTAGCTTGGGAGTTTGATGTTTCTCCACCGTCATCACCCTTCCTCTTGTTAGAGTTTCCCTCGTTTTTTGCAGAAGATTGGTCACTCCACTTCTGGTCGTTCCTCAACTCTTTCCAAGCATGCTCGAGGGTAAATTTCTTGTTATAGTTATTGTAGAATATTTCATGAGCTTTTTTTTAGCACATCATTCTCATTGCAGCCGCTACTCTTCTCTCTTGTAGCAGCTTCATACGATCCACAAAATTTACAGACCAAGTCATTGATCCTATGCCAGAGTTGTTTACAGTGACCATACTCTCTCTCTTCGCAGCCAGCAACCTTCTGACTAGCGGCATAGTACGCTGCAATCCTCCTCCAGAATGCGCCTAACCTTTGCTCGTTGCCAACAACTGGATCTTTGCTCGTGTTTAGCCACAAACTGATCAGCAGAGTATCATCACTGGGCGTCCACTTCCTTTGTTCCCGAAGCTCACCAACATCATCCGAGACTAGAGTTAGAACTTGAGATGAACCAAAGGAAATACTTTGTTGACTATTAAGTAGTCCAACAAGAGTTTGATAATTGCGTAAACGGATTGTAATCCATTTTCGAAGATCAAAGAAGAGAGAAGATAAAAGAACATAAGCGACGAATTGAGAAGAGAATATTTTTTTTTAATTGTATTCAAGTAAGAAGAGAAGGGAAGAGTTTAATAGAAGAAAGAGGAGGATTAACGCATTGATCAAAACCACCATCTATATCTATTAAACCGAGTTGACATATTCCTAACATATTCATCACACTACACCATCTATATCTATTAAACCTTAACATCAATTCATTAACTACACAAAACCATCAATTAATTACCTAAACACAACACAAACATAACCAAAGCATTTATTACCAATGATTCAATTTATTTCAATGCTTTACCTAACAATTACCTAAGACAATGCTTTACTCTATTGGACAAAGCAAAGATAAATGTTTACCTCTATCAACAAGAGTACACCTTTGGTTTGGCGAACCTGGATCATGCGTCTTTATCCATCCATCTCCCGACTCAAAGACAAAAAGAAACGAAAAAACAAATTACCATTTGAAAGAACAAAAGGGATCATGGATAATTGGAAGACTCAAAGCCATAACCAAATAAACAAAGTATTACCGTTTCATACGCCTGAGCAACATACGCCGTTTATCTTCGTCTCAGAGAACCAGCCCGAGTGAGGTCGTCCTTTTGATTCCCATGAACAACACTCAACGGCGTTTATTTGCATCTCTGAGAGCCACCAATAGACAGATCATCGCTTTCCTTCGTCGACGAGACCCACCATTCGAGACATCGTTGTATCGCCGAGGAGAGCCACCGACTCAAGCTCTGCATCCAAATCGCCTTCATCCTTCATCGAGCAGAGCCATCGATAGAGACGTCGCCTTTTTCCTTCCTCGACGAGAGGAGACGTCGCCGAGGAATCGACGAGAGAAGAACCACTGAGAGCCAGAGGAATCGCCTTTCTCGTCGCAACCGTTGCCTCTTCCAACGGTTGCCTCTTCCAATGGAGAAACCGAAAGAGAGAAAGAAAGAAGATGGAATGAAGACGCGTCTCCACCGTTGCCTCTTCCAATAATTGTGTGACACATGCCCTTTAACATATGTATCATCGCGCTCCTAATTAAAGAACATGGCTCCGGGTTTTGTCTTTTTTATTTCTTTTAATCGCATTTAAGCGTTAAATACACCCTTAAGAGACAGCGTTGAACGTGCTCTTAATAAGTTAAGTAAACATGAGTAGAATCACAAGTTGCCACTTTATGAAGCTGGAGTTTAGACATAATATAACAATCAGAACCACATAAAATTTTGGGAGGAAACTTTACTTATTTATGTGATTAAAATTAATTAAGTAAAAAAATGAAATATTTGGGGTCTAAATGGTGACACAAAGAACTAAAGGGAATAATCAATTCCTACTCATTCCTTAAAATTATACTATTTATGAAGAACTTTTGCTACTATTGATTCCTTGTTATTCCTTAAAAGTTAAGGAACTATAGAACAAAAACATTCATTATCAAAATTATTATGGAACAAAAATAATAAATATTCCATTTTATTCTTTTTAATTTTATTCCTAATTATTCTTTTTTATTTATTTATATTTTTATTTTAATGGTCATGAATTAGACCTTTGGTGTTTGAATATATAGAAGGGTTCTTAAGAGTTGTAATAAATGAATGATTGATTGTTAACTAGTCATGTGTTTTTTTTGTGTTTTTTATTATTTTTTTCTTTACATATCTTTCTAGATATCATGACTGGAGATGCTCTAACATCTCTTTCTAAAGTCGTTTTTTGTTGACGGGAATTTCTACCATTTCTAAAGTTATATTGTGGTCTACAAGGAACAGGTATATTCGGAGATGGCAGGAGGATCCAAATCTAGGTGTAGAGTTTTAGGAAGAAACAGAACGTGTGCCGTTTTATAAGAAGAAAACAACGCACATTGTCTCTTAAATTAACATAAACGGCAGAGACAAACCAACGGTGGGTGGGGCCTATTTCTACGGAAGTCAACAAAACGCACCGTCGCTGCGGATCACTACCTTCTCCTTTACGTCTTTAATGAACATTTAACAGAGAGAAGAAACCACGGCGAGGGAAGAATCTCCGAACTCCGGCGAAAATCGAGCTCCGTGTGATCCACAAGGTAACGCATCGCTCAATCTTATACGAATTTGAAAATTTGATTTTCTTTTTATTTAAAGTAATTTCCCTCCTCAGCTCTGTTCGTTTAGCTAGATTATCTGAAAATCAAAATCACTTGAAGTTTTTGAGGTTTTCCTCTGATCTCGATGTGTGGAATTTAATCAGATTTGACTTGCAGTTTTGATAGATCTCTCGTTTCTTATTATGATTTGATTTCCTTATTAATTTCTTGTGAGGTTTATAATGTTTACTGAGTTCTTCAAGTGCACAAGAACACTGTTGGATTTTATAATTAAAGATCGTCGGATTTATGTGAAATGTGACTATCTGCTGAGTTTTCTGTATTGCTTAACAGTTCGTTTTTTGTTTTGTTGCAGTTTATGTGCGTAAACTTCAGTCAGCCTCTTTGAGTTTGAGGATGAAACTCTAGAAGAAACCTTTTGCTTCCAAGTGAAAATAAGAAAGATGAAGCGTTTTGTTTACATTAACGATGATGAAGCTTCAAAGGAGCTTTGTTGTGATAACCGTATATCTAACACAAAGTATACTTTGTGGAATTTCTTTCCAAAGAACTTGTTGGAGCAATTCAGGTGATGATGATTCCTTTTGATTTATTGTTGTAGAAAGTTTATTCATAGTTTTCTCTTCTCTTCTCTGATCGACATGTTCTTCTTCTTTTATTCCAGCCGGTTCATGAACCAGTACTTTTTGTTGATTGCATGCCTTCAGCTATGGTCGCTTATAACCCCTGTAAATCCTGCGAGTACATGGGGTCCGTTGATATTCATATTTGCCGTCTCCGCTTCCAAAGAAGCTTGGGATGATTACCACAGGTATCTCTCAGATAAGAAAGCAAATGAGAGAGAGGTTTGGATCGTGAAACATGGGATCAAGAAGCATGTATGGATCACTTTTGCTAGATTTTTGTTTTCTGACGATTATGACTTTTTAGAGGATATTTTGGCTTAGCTATATTAGTATTTTGCTTGTAGATCCAAGCACAGGACATACAAGTTGGCAATATTGTCTGGTTGCGTGAGAATGATGAAGTTCCTTGTGATCTAGTTTTGCTTGGTACCTCTGATCCACAAGGTGTTTGCTATGTAGAGGTACACTTCCCGTCATGCATGTAATTGATTTATGATGCAATCTACTCTCCTGAGCGGATGCTGGTAACCTTTCTTAAGCACTGCGCTAAAAAGTGAACTCATACATGCAGACTGCTGCTTTAGACGGTGAAACCGATCTCAAAACAAGAGTCATACCTTCTGCATGCGTGGGAATTGATTTAGAATTGTTACACAAAATGAAAGTGAGGCTTCTTGTAAACAATCATACTGCGCCTGCTTTCCAATTTGTTTCCTGTGAAATGATTTCTTGTTATATTATCCATATTTTCAGGGTGTGATTGAATGTCCTCTTCCAGATAAGGATATTCGAAGATTTGATGCAAACATGCGCTTATTTCCCCCATTTATCGACAATGACGTCTGTTCTTTAACTATAAAAAACACTCTTCTTCAGTCCTGTTACTTGAGAAATACGGAGTGGGCATGTGGAGTATCTGTTTATACAGGTAATATTCTCTTCTAAAAATGGCTTGTTTTGGTTTTAAAATAGATTTCTAAGTGTCAGGACCATTCATTCTTAGCATCTATGTTTTGTCATGTAATTTCAGTTGATATTTGATATCTTTCATGATTTTTCATAGGCAACCAAACCAAGCTTGGCATGTGTAGGGGTGTAGCTGAACCAAAACTTACTGCTATGGATGCAATGATTGATAAATTGACTGGAGCAATATTCGTTTTCCAAATTGTCGTTGTTCTCGTTCTCGGTGTTGCTGGAAATGTTTGGAAAGATACAGAAGCAAGAAAGGTTAGATTCCTCATACTATATCATGTCCATGATAAATCTGACGCTTGTTTTTGTAGAGTTGGGCAGTTCTGATTATACGAGCTTGGTTGTTGTGTTTTTCAGCAATGGTATGTGCAGTATCCAGAGGAAGCCCCGTGGTATGAGCTGCTTGTAATTCCTTTGCGGTTTGAGCTTCTATGTTCCATCATGATACCCATCTCCATTAAGGTAGTTATAACGTCCTTGCTATAATATGTTGAAATCTGGTAGCATCCTTTCTAGCTCTGTAGCGACAAATATATTGCGTTAAGCGGTTTGGCATGTGAAAGAGGTGTTGGGTTGCTCAAATCGGGGATTAGTCATTATATTTTATGGAGCAATATTGATTTTGAAGATACTCCATTTGTATAAAAAATAAGCATGTCCGTTTCGGCTAAGCATCTGGTTGGATTATGCGGCAGGTATCTCTAGATCTGGTTAAGGGCCTTTATGCAAAATTTATAGAATGGGATGTTGAGATGGTAGATCAAGAGACTGGTACAGCATCTTATGCAGCAAAGTAAGTTCAGGATAGAGGCAGACTACCTCATATTTCACCTGTGAACAATTTAATCTCACGATTTGGTTTTGCATTGTGTGTTTTTTTGTGTGTGGCAGCACAGCAATAAGTGAGGACCTTGGGCAAGTAGAGTACATTTTGACCGACAAAACTGGGACCCTGACAGACAACAAGATGATATTTAGAAGATGTTGTATTGGTGGCATTTTCTATGGGAATGAGAATGGGGATGCTTTAAAAGGTTTCATACTTCTCCTTGCCTAGTTGTATCAATAATATTAACGTATACACTTCTCAATGAGTCTGAGTCAAAGGAGTATTGTTTCTAACGTATTCTGATCTTTCTTAATCAGATACACAACTTTTAGATGCCATCACCAGTGGCTCTACAGATGTCATCCGATTTCTTACAGTTATGGCCATCTGCAACACAGTAATACCTGTACGAAGGTAATTTTCAACTTCGTTTTGATGTTTAAATTTTCGTAATGTCTGATTTTGTCAGTCAAGCATGGAAAAGAAACTTCACAAATCATATTTCAGTTGTGCATATTTTTCTGTTTATCTAGGAATTTCAATCTCATTGTGTTTGTTTTTATGGGGATTTCCATCCGACAGCAAAGCTGGAGATATTATATACAAGGCCCAATCTCAGGATGAGGACGCTCTTGTAGTTGCTGCGGCGAAGTTACATATGGTCTTTGTCGGCAAAAATGCCAATCATCTAGGTAATGGTGATGTCATTTCCATTTTGCTCTCCATGGAATATGTATCTAAAAAGTAGCTTTCATTTGTTTCTTTTGTCCTCGTTATTGAATTCTTTTTGTCCTCTTTATTGAATGCAGAACTCATGTTTAATGGTGTGATGATTCGTTATGAGGTATTGGAAATTCTTGAATTCACGTCAGATAGAAAAAGAATGTCAGTGGTAGTGAAAGATTGTCAGAATGGGGAAATTATTCTTTTGTCAAAAGGTGCGGATGAATCAATCCTTCCCTCTGCATGTGCTGGTGAGATAACGTACCTCTTATCGATAGACGAGGAAAAAGTATGCTACTGAATGTGCTCAGAGCTGATGGTCAATTATTTTTCTCGACTATGATATTAGGTCAGCAAACCAGAACTATTGCTGATGCTGTTGAACACTATGCCCAGTTGGGGCTCCGAACATTGTGTTTGGCTTGGCGTGAACTGGAAGAAGATGAGTATCTAGAGTGGTCAGTAAAGTTTAAAGAGGCTAGTAGTGTTCTAGTCGATAGGGAGGTAATTGGAAAAACTCTTCTCATTGTTCACTTTAAGCAGTTATGAAGTATGCTAAGTTTAAACCTACTGTATAATTAAGTCGATGCACTTGTTTGCCTTTAATGATACTTTTCTCGTGTCACAGTGGAGAATTGCAGAGGTGTGTCAACGGTTAGAACACGATCTTTATATTCTAGGAGTCACCGCAATAGAAGACCGCTTGCAGGTAAAATTTTGAATGTTAAGGAAATAGAGAGGTTCAAAATGTAATATAATGTAGCATTGTAAGTACAAGATGACTAACTTACAAATATTTGCCTGATTATTTGTAGGATGGTGTACCAGAGACAATTGATACACTTAGAAAAGCAGGGATAAACTTTTGGATGCTGACTGGAGATAAGCAGAATACAGCTATACAGATTGCTCTTTCATGTAATTTTATCTCCCCAGGTAAGTTGGGATCATTTCTTTTTCTTTGTTATTTATGTGGGGATGATTTGCTTATTGCTACTTATCATGCCTTTTTTGCCGTAATAATCATGTTTATATCAGAGCCTAAAGGTCAACTTCTATTGATTGATGGAAAAACCGAAGAAGATGTTTCTAGGAGTTTGGAGAGGGTTTTACTTACAATGCGGACTACAACTTCAGAACCTAAGGTTCACCCGTCTCTTGAACTTTTGCATCCTTACTATCACCTGTATCAGAGAATAATTTAATGGGTCGTACAGGACGTGGCATTTGTTATTGATGGCTGGGCTCTAGAAATTGCTCTGAAACACCATCGCAAGGATTTTGTTGAATTAGCTATACTTTCTAGGACAGCCATATGTTGTCGTGTCACACCTTCGCAAAAAGCTCAGGTATCCCTCCCAACGTTAGGTGCTTTCTTATTACTTTTTTTTCTCCCAGGTATTTTGTTCATCCTGTTACAAAGTGGCCTTGAAGTGCTCATCATCTCATTTGGTTGAATTTGTTTTCTTCAACTTTACAGTTAGTTGAGATTTTAAAATCCTGTGATTATCGAACCCTAGCAATTGGTGATGGTGGGAATGATGTAAGAATGATACAACAAGCTGATATCGGGGTCGGCATTAGCGGAAGAGAAGGGCTGCAGGCCGCAAGAGCTGCCGATTATAGCATTGGAAGTAAGAGCATTAGCAAGATCCTTTATATTAACTTTTAAGATACCTTTTTTTTCCTCCAACTGCTTCTGAATTTTGTTACGTAGTTGTTTTAACCTATCAAAAGAGATATAATTGGTTCTTGATGGAGTGATCTTTGCGTATGCGTGCAGGATTTAGGTTTTTGAAAAGACTGATTCTTGTTCATGGGAGGTATTCGTATAACCGGACGGCATTTTTGTCCCAGTATTCCTTCTACAAATCGTTGTTGATATGTTTCATCCAGATTTTGTAAGTTTATTAATTTCCCAGATATGAGTTTCAGTTTTCAGTAGATAGTAGATAGCATCCTGTCATTCCTGAAATACTGACAACAGAATCTACGCAGCTTCTCGTTTATTTCAGGCGTTTCTGGAACCAGTCTTTTCAATTCGGTTAGCTTGATGGCTTATAACGTGTTCTACACCAGTGTTCCTGTTCTAGTTAGTGTAATTGATAAAGATCTTAGTGAAACGACAGTAATGCAACATCCTCAAATTTTATTCTACTGCCAAGCTGGAAGGTATGCTTGACTAACTTTGTGTATAAATCTGCTTTGTTTCATAGGTTAATGCATATATATCTGTATGTTCTCATGTTTCCCCCTCACCCAATCCAGGCTTCTCAATCCAAGCACATTTGCGGGGTGGTTTGGCCGATCTCTTTTTCACGTGAGTATCTTTAGTACATTGTATTCACCAATTAATACTAGTTTGCGATGCTAGCTCCACATCCCTCTTTCATATTCGAAAAAAATCTGAAATCTGGGATATATTTGCAGGCGATTGTTGTATTTGTAATAACTATTCACGCATATGCTTATGAGAAAAGTGAAATGGAGGAGCTTGGAATGGTAGCTCTCTCTGGATGTATATGGCTTCAGGCTTTTGTTGTGGCTCAAGAAACCAAGTACAGCTCCTTATCCTTGCGGCTGGGTTACACACATCTAGGCTTAATAATTATTCTCTTGTTTTTTTTTGGCTGTTCGATGCAGCTCCTTTACGGTGTTGCAACACCTTTCCATTTGGGGAAATCTGGTCGGATTCTATGTCATAAACTTTCTCTTCAGCGCCATACCATCGTCGGGAATGTACACGATCATGTTCCGCCTCTGTTCTCAACCTTCTTACTGGATTACAATGTTTGTAAGTATCAATCAAAGTCATCTCCTATCTACTAAATCTCCATTGACAAACACCTAACAGAGGGATAATAATAATCCCGTGTCGTTATTCTCTTGTGCAGCTGATAGTTGGAGCAGGGATGGGTCCTATATTCGCATTGAAGTACTACCGTTACACATACAGACCCAGCAAGATCAATATACTCCAACAAGCTGAACGTATGGGCGGTCCAATACTGACTCTAGGTAACATAGAAACGCAACCGAGGACAATCGAGAAGGACCTGTCTCCAATATCCATAATGACGACTCAGCCTGCCAAGAACCGAAGCCCGGTTTACGAGCCTCTGTTATCAGAATCTCCAAACGCAACTCGACGCTCATTTGGCCCTGGAGCTCCTTTCGAGTTTTTCCAGTCTCAGTCAAGATTGTCATCATCATCTGGTTATACCAGAAACTGCAAAGACAATTAAAAAGATTTGAGTTTCTGTTTTATTTCTTCCCCCCCCCCCCCTCCTAACATTTTAAAGTTCCGTGACATATCTTAACTCAACTGGAAATGCAGATGAAAGCAGAAGAAAAAACGAAAGAAATGGGAAACTTTTTTAGAACAGTTGTATATAGACAACTTTACCAGATTTATCAGATATTGAAAGATAGTCTTATTAACTCGCATCCTCTTGTTCTACAAAATGGATCTTATTTTATCAAAATGTATCTCTGTGAGGAAAACCAAAATGAATCCCACTACCACAGTCATCGTCATCATCTCCTTCATCACCACCACCATCATATGCCTTCTCCATGAGAAGTGTTTCCCTTTCAGCCCAACAGCGAGGAAGTCTATCCACATCTATAACTGTTCTGTTATCTTGTGTAGCGGTCCGTACGGGGCCAGAAGATACAACGGATTATGTTTCGACGATAATTCGAGGTGCGGATTGGGTATCAACGTCACAATCAAATGTGACTAGTGTTCAACTTCCCGGCTTTGCCGTGACTTTTATCTCGACGCATTCAAGCTTTGCTATGAATTTGCTGTCTTTCTATCTTAGAGGTTTCTCTACTAGTATCTTGTATGTCTTTGGTTCTTATGCTTGCAATGCTAAGATTAGCGACCCTTGTAGTTCGAATGTTTAAGTTTTAATGAAAGTTTGTGTTACAAAAAAAAAAAATCCCACTACCACAGTATTTGAAAAAAAACAAATGGGTACCTGATACGGTAACAGATAACTTTGATGCTACCATCCCCTCTTCACTCGTTTCCGACAACTTTATATCTCACCATAAAGTGAGTTTATATGTAAAATAAACTTATAAAGTGCCTTTGATTTGTTCAAGTTTCTATTAATAAATGTGATTGTTACTAATAGAGCTGGTGGGCTGTGGAAGCAATGTGTAGTATGAGACGAAGAAACATTTTGCTTGAAACCTCTTCCTTTGAGGTAAGAGAAACCTTGATGAACCCCAACAGCTTCCCGGAGCTTAGGTACTTAACGGATACTGCATTTCGTCTCCTTCAATGATTGGGAAGCTGGTCCCTGGTTCATGTTGTTGCCCCATGAAACAGAGTTGTGTTGGCTATTGCTGACAGTGTGATTAAAGATCATCGGACTCAATCTTATGTCGCTTCGGGAGGTCCATATCATTCAGCAAGAAAAGCGAGCAAGCTGAACGTGCTTAATCGTTCTTGGGATTGGGAGTAGCTATTCGTAATTCGTGTTACCTTTTCCTTTTGAAATGGGTGTACTCTGTTTTTTTTTTCTGTGTTTGTTGTTGTTTACGGTACCTACTGATACTCTGTTCTTCTCTTTCTTTCAGTTTGGGCAGCATGAATTCTGGCCCTTTTGCCTCTCAAATTAATGAATAACTAGAGGCGCGTGGGTTTTAAGTTGAGTTTTTTACACTAAGAGGCAGTTTTGTAGTTTTTATTACACGAAGAGGCTGTTTAAGCGAGTGAGGTAGTTTTTGCGTGATAAAACTTAAAATGCCCCTAAAGAATCGCTAATCAGTGTGTCCTTTTGGTCATTTATGATTGGACCTTTTAGTTAGGTTTATGCTTTCTTTTAAATTTTGAAAGGTGACAGACCCGATGCAACTATTATGTTATTTTAATAATAGTAATATTGGGGAGTTTGCGATTTTTTTTCCACTGGTTATTGTGATATTTCCCAAAGCGGTAAGAGAGTAATTCGAGAGGCGATTGAAGAAAGCAAATCGGAGGGCTTTTTTTTGGTGATAAAGTTTCGGTGAAGAACGACGAGGTACGATGGCTAAGAGACGGAGAAAGCGTGAGAATGCAATTCAATTAGGTTAGTTCCCCCGCGTAGTGCTTACATGCTTTTATCAGGGTTTTTTTTTCTAATCAGAAGAGTTTTTTCAGATACGGAGGATGCAAAAGTCGAAGATGTGAAGGAATTATTGCATGAACGGCTCTTTGCGACATACCGTTTCCTGAGCGAGAGGGTTAACATTTATTCGACAGTTGATTATCTTTTAAGGGTAAGATAAGCGCTTAAGGGAACGCTGAAAATGGCAGTGCTAACTTCGTCTTGTTTTGGAGGGCTTTTCAACATGCATGCACGTAGTTCGTTGGCTGGCAAAGTGGTGCAGAGCATGATGACAAGGCAAGTGGTGACAAAGAAGAATTACGAGATGTGGCTTATTTTTGGTGGGAAATCTTTGCGATTCTCGCTTGTGGAGTTCATAGAGGTGACGGGGTTGCCTTGAGTGAGTTTGAAGATGGTTATACCATCGACTTCCAGTTGTACATGTACTCGTTGTTGTTATCTGTTAGTGGATGAACATGGACAAACATCTTAATTTGAAATCCACGCCTGCAAAATTTATGTGTATACGTGAGCTTAATTATAGTTGGGCCTCGATTTGTGTACTTTTGCACTTTTGTTTTTTGTTTATTTTTGAATGCATGTACATGAACCTAATGTGTACACGTGCACTTATGGAGAACTGTTTTTTTGTTGTGTTTGATGTATGTACAGTTGTTTTCTGATTTGTGTATATCACATACTTGGGTCACATAGGATCCAAGTACACGTGTACACCTTAAGTGTCTGAGATTAGGTGTACATATAGATATGTGAGTGCGGTGGGGCTTTTTGTTTTTGAATGCGAGTGAACATATATCAAAACAAAATCGGTAACACGTGTATGATTGTTTGATTTTTTTTGCAGCTGATGGTGAAGCCGATGATAGAGATTAGTGGGGAGCACGAGGAGATGGGATGTTTGGAATGAAGAAAAGTATGATAAGAAAGTTGATTATATGCCAATGGTGTGTTGTGAAATTGGGTATATTTATCGATAAGGCATGTGGACGTAAGTTGTTGTAGTGTGATTCTAAGCATTTTGTGTGTTTTTGTATTATAAACTTCGGATGGTGCAACGTAGTAAGGCATGTGGACCTTTTGGTTTGTTTGGTTGGAATGATATGTGCATGTTTAGTTAGTATTCAAACAACTTAGTTATGAGTGAGTGTACACATTACAAGGCGCGTGTACATGTGGATATAGTGTATAATGTGTACACCTTGTATATTTATGGTATGTGTATATAAAAATGAGAAAGGGATGTAGGGTATTTGTATGTAAGGGATATTGTTAGATGTCCACATTAACGAGAGAAGTAGGTTAGTAGAGTGTTTATTAAAAATGTGTACATGTGTACACATACTTAATGTACAGAAGCGCTGAAGAGTGTAGAAGGAGTAAAGTGTTGAAAATAAGTTGTACATTCGAAAGCTAGAAACTTGTTTTCAAAATATCTGGTGTGTGGAGGATGGGTTTGTGTATATGTGTACATGTAAGGAAGGGGGCCGTTGATGTTTTGTCAATAGAGAATCGTGTGTACATGTTTGCAGGTCGTTCAAAATGTACATGAAAACTTAGAATATATTATGTACTAGTTATGTGTATATGTGTACACATGGAAATGTACTAATCTAAAAAGTGTGAGTGTGTTTTGTAGGAGGACTAAAGGTGTACATAGTAAGAGTAAAGGAGTGTACATGTGTACAAGGGAGCATAGAGAAAAATCTGAGCGTGATAACATGAATAATGAAAACAACTTATGTACATGTGGACACGTTAAGATGTATAATGCAGAAAGTGTGCGTATGTTTTTCAGATGAGATAAAGTTTACATGGTATGTTGAAGGTGTACAAATTAGATAGGGTATATTAAAAATAAGTTGTACATTCAAAAGCTAGAAACTTCTTTCCAAAAATACATCTTCATAGTTTACATGAATACATAGATTATAGGTGTACACGTGTACATTTTCACATGTGTACATCATATAATGTTAAAACAATATATATCTTCACAGATTGCAACATGGTTGTCGTGCATAATTGAAAGTTTGCATTTGACAGAGTTTAAAGTGCATAATTTAACAATTGGAGAACAAGCTTGAACAAAAAATAAATTTAAGATAAATTAGAAAATAAACAAAAGTTGAAGGATCAAATGTGTAAATAATCCAAAGTTCACCATTGTTGTATCAGTGAAGCTTTTTTCACTCTGGGATTAAAGCGACTACGATTATGGCTGCTACAACTCTAGTCCTGAGCATAATGACCACAACCGACGATGATTCCGATGTTGTTTACGTCTATGATGTCATTGTTTATGCCAATGTGCCATTACACCATCATTGAAGATGTACCTTGACATATCTCAAAAGATAGATCGAATAATAAAGATCATAAATTAATAAAAGTTTTACTGCAAAAAGAAACTGAAGAAAACAGATATCAATTCTTTAGAAAATAGAAAATTTAGATAGAAGAAAACAAAGAAGAAAGAAAAAGGGGTCCACTTTATTTTTTTGGTGAGTTTTGGCCATTAAATTTACAAATGTAATGAATGATTGTTGTTAAGTCTCGTCCAAAACAAACTAGATTATTTAAGAAAAAAAAGAAGCGGTTAGAAGAAAGTGTCTTAGTAGAAGAAACTGCTCTATTATGATATAAGAAACTTAAAACTGCCCCTAAGTGTAATTCTTTCTTTTAAGTTTGTGTTTTGTATGCATTAACATAGATGTAAAGATATATGGATGAATATTTTACCAATATTTTATTCGATATTTGAATCTGTATCCGAACCCGAACCGAAATCCGAACTGAAGTAGCAAAATACCCGAACGGACATTGAATTAGGAGAGATTGGATATCCGAACCCGAATAGATATCTGAAGATATTCAAACTTATGCATATTTAACTTTATATTTTTAGATTTCTTCTCTAATTTTATTTAAAATATTTATATTGATGTTACTCATACTTTAAGATCATATAATATATATATAATTACAAGCATTAAAACACAATATATAAACTGAAAAAGATAATCATTAAAATAGGAAGCTTAAAGAAATACATTAATTTAAGTAAAAAAGACAAGCATTAAAATAAGAAGCTTAAAAATATATTAATTTAAGTGAAAAAGACAAGCATTAAAATAAGAAACTTAATTAAAATATCAATGCATTCCATTTTAAATTAAAGTGAAAACTTAGGGGTATTTTATATGTGTACTTCTATTTTAATAAAGTAGATAATCCAGTGTTAAAAATAATAAAAAATAGAGCTGATGGGAGGAGTAAGAGCATGTTTATTGAGGGTCTCTTAGGGTAGATCTCTTAGCGGGATTTAAGATATGGTCTCTTAACTTTTTAAGTTAAAAGCTAAGATACTGTATCTTAAATCCCGCTAAGAGACTCATCCTAAGAGACCCTCAATAAACATGCAACACTATTATAGTGTTAGATTTTGACTTTTCATCTCCAACGAGACGGTAAATACAACACTATTATAGTGTTGTGGTGATTTTTGATACAATATCACATTAAATATAGTGTTGGTACTGTAGCGACGGAAAAACTTTTTATATGTGTACTTCTATTTTAATAAAGTAGATAATCCAGTGTTAAAAATAATAAAAAATAGAGCTGATGGGAGGAGTAAGAGCATGTTTATTGAGAGTCTCTTAGGGTAGATCTCTTAGCGGGATTTAAGATACGGTCTCTTAACTTTTTAAGTTAAAAGCTAAGATACCGTATCTTAAATCCCGCTAAGAGACTCATCCTAAGAGACCCTCAATAAACATGCAACACTATTATAGTGTTAGATTTTGACTTTTCATCTCCAACGAGACGGTAAATGCAACACTATTATAGTGTTGTGGTGATTTTTGATACAATATCACATTAAATATAGTGTTGGTACTGTAGCGACGGAAAAACTTTTTTTTTTCTTTAATTATTTAAATAACTTAATTAATATGTACTTTTACAAAATAGCAAATAAATTCGCTGATATGTAATTATGATAGTAGATTTACTTTTAATAAATGTTAATGTGATTTGTAATTTTCAGTTAATATAAATTATTAATTAATTTAACATTTAGAATATTATTATAACATAAAATTTATTTAAAACATTTGAATATTTGTGGGGTGAATATGGTAATTCTAATAATTAGTAAGATTTATTTTTATGCAATGTATTTTCGTTTGTATGTTTTTAATTATTTTAATTTTATATCTATTTTATTTTGTATGTTTTTTGTTATTTTAATTTCATATGTATTTGTTATTTCTAAAGTATTATTCAATAATTATAATTATTGTTTTAAATTTGTTAATCTAGTTCTTATTAAAAATATTTATTTATATATGTTATAATAATAATGAGTATTAAAATATTAAATAGTTAAGAGAATCTTTTATTTAATAATATAATAATAGAAAATATTCTTTTAGTGTGATATTTGGTGTTGTGGTTGGAGATAAAAAGAAATTTAGTGCTAAAACTACACTAAAATTTTGTAGTTTTGACACTAAAATTGTGTAGTGGTTGGAGATGGCCTAAGCTTTTCTCTTATAGTAAATTCACTATTGACTATCCAAAACAGTTTGATCAATGGAGTGGACTTCTTCCTGGGATAAACCAGAGAACACCATCCATTTCTTACCTGAGATCTTCATGGTTGTTCTCCGCCGTATTTTTTTTATGTTTTCGAATTTTTAGAAGTAGTAGTTTTGTACCAAAAAAACCGTAAGCCTAAACCATTTTAAATTAACTATTATAGAAAAATAAATTCTTTTTATAAAAAAATGAATCCATGATCCCTTAAACCATCCACATTTCTTAATAATTATGTTAGTATTTAGTTGAGAAATTGGTGTAGCGTCAACTACGTATAACCCCAAAAAACTATTGATTCTAAGAATACATACCTAGGAAACATGTCTTCTTAAGATCGTTGAGAGTCGAGACTCTATTCAAGAACAAGATCATAATTTTATAAAAGCTCTTATTAATAATTCTAAGTAAAGTCATGATCTTACAATTCAAGGTAGCAACGTTTATATAGCAAAGTAAAATACCAAAGCCAAAAGGGAAATTGGATGAGTGCTGCATCAGATCTCTCCGGGTAGAAAAAGATTTGTCCCTGAATCTTTGGTATTGTTTTGAGCAACAAAGAAACCAAATGTTTGACGTTAAAGACATCAGAACATCGGATATTAGCTGGAAGTGAAACTCGATACGCGTTGCTATTGATTTTCTCCATAATTTCTAAGGGACCAATCTTCTGAGCCTTAAGCTTATTGTACTCGTGGGGGCGGAAAACATTCCTTAGTCAAGACAGCCCAAGCTTTGTCGCCTACGTTGAACTGAACATCACGACGATGACGATCTGCAGCCTCCTTATATTTTGCAGATGAAAGTTTCAAGTTGTCATGCACCATCTCGTGAATATGAGCAAACATTGGAAATGAAATCAACAGTTTTCCATGATCACATGTAGCATCAAGCACCACTTCAAGGTCAATGGGACCACGGGTACGATACCATAAACCAAGCAAAAGGGGATGAAGGACGTACTTCCGCTGACGGCGTGATTGAATGCGAACTCGGCTTGAAAAAGAACAAAAATCTCATGTGGAATATGACTCCCACCCAAACAACGTAGCATGTCTCCCAAAGAGCGGTTGTAACCTATGTTTGGCCGTCAGACTGAGGATGATATGATGAGCTCATATTTAGGCTTGTGTCTATTGGGGGTGGGCCCCAAAGTGATCGGCTAAGGTACGTGAACCCTTATTCTGTCATTGAGTTTGAAAGGGAAAAGGAATATGGTTCCCACCATTATTAGTAGCTTCAAAAGAGTACACCACAAGTGACTCAGAAAGCGAGAATCACGGTCCGATACAATTGACAAAGGAAGCCCATGGTGGCAATAGATCTCATTAAAGAAAAGTTGAGCTACCATGACTGCATCAGTTGTCTTTTTGCACGGGGTAAAGCACACCATTTTGGAGAAACGATCCACTACCACGAAGATTGAGTCAAACCCTCGTTGAGTACGAGAAAGTCAGAGAACAAAATACATACTGATGTCAGTCCAAGGATCGCCACCGTAGAGTCACCATCAGTCGACAATGGATCGCGACCATCGATCGACATCAACATCGTCACATCGATCGACACTCTATTATAGAGACTGGTATCGAGTTTCTCTCTTAACTACTTACTTATAATTTAAATTTTTCTAACCAATATGGGGCGGATTACACTGGGAACAATGTAATTTAAGTCTGGGGGAGGTTCACTAACGCTATTTGATTTGTTTTGAGTTTTATTTGCTTATTAAATATAACTTTTTTCAAAAAGTTTTAATGAGTCAAAAGGGAGATTATGATCAAGATTTATAATTGACTAACCATACTTTAGCACCATTCTTAGAAGGTTGTTTGCAGAGAGTACTAGAGATACTAAAGTGGATCATCCTGCCAATATATCACACTTGCTTAGAAAGTTTGAAGGAACCAAAGCTGATTTCCAACACTAATCCTGACATTATTAGCTTGCTTTGGGGCTTGGTATACACTGGATCGGATTCCTTCTGCAAGTCTGTAGGCATAAGTCATTGCACCTTTGGTTCTCTTCTCTCTCTCTCTTCAACATCTACTTAAAAGTTTAAAAGATTGAGATGACTTCCCGAGATACAGAGGGGTAGGTACATTACTAATTACCTCATTATTCTAATTCAGAGGAATGATCACACATTGTTGAAAGCGAGGGATAAGTAAATTACCAATGGCCTCATTATTTACCTAAAACTTTGCCCAAAAAGCAAAAGAAAAACAAAAACAAAATTACGATGACATCATTGTCCATTAAGTTTGAGATCTAAAACAAAGATTCAAAGAAAAGAGAAAAGAGGGAAGAAAATGATTAGAGAAGACTTTGTGCCTAGTTGTTCAGATACTTGCAGAGGTAAGAATTCATGTGTCCTTTGATCGACACTCTCAAGGTAAAGCATGCATTTTTATTTTATGCAAATAAATGAGAGCAGTAGAGGGGCGATTCAAGCTAGTATTTGCTAAGTTGTTGGTATAATTGATTTGGTTGCTATACTAGGATAGGGTACATAAAGTTTCTCTGTGATTGACTTGATAGGATGTGGTTATAACAAAGTAGGGTGATAGTTATACTTAAATATTATGTGAGTCTCCATTTTTCAAAACCTCTTTCACGGGTTTTGTTTGCTTGAGGACAAGCAAAAGGTTAAGTCTGAGGGAGTTGATATAGCCTATTTATTACCAGTTTTAGATCATGTTATAGGATCTATTTAGAGTCTATTATGTGTGTATATGCTATGTTTTAGAGTATTTACAGGTCCAAAAACGTTTTGGAGATATATGAGATACTTGGAGCTTTTGGAGCATCTAGAGGAGAAGAATCCCTAGCTGATCATCTAGGAAGTCGACAAAGCCTTCAATCGATGGAATACACTTGGCGTCGACCGATGATTAAAGTCCAAGATCGATCGATGTAGCACACTTGCCATCAATCGATGATAGTCGATGATCAAAGCCTAAGTCAGAATGACGAAAATGCCTTGGACGAGTTTGGACCTAAATTTAGGGTTTTATATTTATGTCTTGAGAAAGACAGAAGAAGAACAAGTTTTAGACAAGTTTTATCACATCATTTTAGTTCTATTCATTTTGTATTAGGGTTAAGAGAGAAAGAAGAGACTTTTTCAGAGTCCTCTTGGAACTCGTTTGGTTTTTATCTATTTTATATTTCACATCTATTTCATCAATGATTTCTGTGATAAAGATCATGTTTGAGTAGTTATTAACTAAATTTAGGGTTGAATCATAACAATCATGAATTAGCCCAAAAACATAATTGTTACGTTGAGTTAATATTCATCAATTGAGTTGTGCTTACTGCTTGCATTCTAGAGTAGCTAACTAGGATCTCGATGATAGGACATGGACAACTACAAGAGTAGGTTATGTGCTAGAATAGATTCTATTGAACTATGTTGTTAGGCGCATGCGAGAGCTGGTCTAATAAGTCAATAGGTCATCAAAGTATACCATGACACATTTTCCAATGAAAGGACACAAACCTGATTCATAACCCTCATAAACGTACTAGGTGCGTGATGTAGATAGATATTTAAAGTATTTTAGATAATTATCTTTATTGTGTTAAGGTTTTATGGTTTTCTTATATATGGCTATCTAGGCTACGTTTGTATTTAGTTTATGATTTGATTAATAAAATTGAGAGTTATCTCTTTATTCCTTGTTTTCGGTAGATCTATAGAGATCTTAACATATTTAAGAAGACATTGATCTTAGGTATTCTTAGACTAAATAAGATCTTTATGTTATCGTAGCTTCTGCTACATCAGTGCGTTAGATAAGCCAAAATGCATTACTAACCATTCAAATAGGCCATCTCGCGTTTTAAAAGCAGTTCTCCATTTGTCGCCTAGACGAATACGTATTTGATGATAACATTCTTAATATCGAGCTTTGACAGTATGGATACGCGACCAATTTGGTTAAAGAGGTCATCGAGGCGAGGTATTGGAAAGCGGTAACGAATTTTGACCTTATTGATTGCTCTGATGTCGACACACATCCGCCATGAACCGTCTTTCTTAGGTACGAGCAATGTTGGAAATGCTGCAGGACTAAGGCTTTCACGTATATGATCTTTAACCAAAAGTTCCTCCACTTGTAGACGTAGTTCATCATGTTCATGTGGGCTCATTCGATAGTGAGAACGGTTGTGAAGGGCCGCATTTGGCATTTGGTCTATATGGTCTTGTATATCTTGTAGAGGTGGCAGTTCATTAGGAAGTTCCGATGGAAAGATGTTTGTGAAGGACGACAATAGTGAGGCAAACTCAGGTGGGGTCATTGAGATTGTTGGTGAAGTAGTTAGAGTAGATATTAAAGCTCAAACAACCTCTGACTCACGTAATTCTTCGTCAAATGCTGCTTTTAGTCACATGAGTAGAGTATGTACCGGTTTATGTGTCGTAGGATGAGTTGATAATGTTTCAGAAACCTCGGTTGTTAGTGTCTGCTCTGGAGAGGGTAACAGTGTTATTGTGCGACCCTTAAAGTCAAAGCTATAAGTATTAGCTTTTCCTCGGTGTGTTGTGTCTTTATCATATTGCCACCGCCGCCTAAAGAGAAGGTCACAAGCGTCCATAGGAAAAACATCGCAGCACACAGTGTCAAAGTAGAAACCAATAGAGAAAAAGACCATAACTTATCGTGAAACAGTTATGTCAACGCCCTTGTTGAGCAACGCGGGTTTATACGGAGAAGGGTGAGCCGTTGATTTGAGTTCTAGCTTCTTGAGTGCAGTTGCTGAAAGAATATTAGTACAACTACCGGAGTCAATGATTATTTTTCAAATCTTCCCATTAATCGTGCATGTGGATCAAAACAAGGTTGTTCGAAGCCACGATTCATCTGAAGAACAAGACAATAAACAGTTACGGCGTGGAACTAGAGTGTGAGCTCCAGTATCTCCTGCTATAACTTCTGATTCTGCTTCATGTTGAGAATCTAAATCATAGTCATCATATTTTGGTTCATCATCAAAATTAAAATATTGGTTTAGTAGACCCCGACGATTCTGATGAGGACATGCCGTCTGGCGATGCCCATTCTCTCCACATGAGAAACAACATAGAGCACCTGTTTGTGCTGGTCGAGTATTAGTATCAGTTGTTGTGTTCGTTGATGTTGTAGGTCGAGTGTATGTTGAACGATTCTGTGATGCTTCTTCGGCTGTAGAGGAGTTGTTTGCATCGACAGCTTGAGAAGTTGAATATCAAGAACTTGTGTTGGAGGTTCCCCAAGCAGGTCGATACTGGATCTCCATTGATAGGGCCCGTTGATGTGCTTCTGGTACAGTGAGAGGGTTGAATTTGATATCTCAAGCCACATGTAAAATGAAAAAGAAGTTGTTCCTCTGTTTCCACTAGTGTTGTTCGGGCCACCATATGTTGTATATTCATCCACTGTTTTAGAACCTTGGCGTAATGCTTGGAGTTTATTGTATAATGTGCGCTCGTAGTTATACGGGAGAAACGCTCTACGCATCTGCTTCTTAAGAAGTTCCCATGTATCAATGTTTTGTTTTTATGCTCGTCAACGCGATTCTTTAACTTGTTGTCATCAAGACATGGACCTGTTTGAATTCCAATATTTCTTTTATCGCGCTTAGATAATCCAAGATTTTTTACGTGCTTAAATTTCTAGAAAATTCTGGTATCTCAACCCAGAACCCGGATTCTCATCGTCTTTCTTCGGCATGAATTGAGGAGCGATACAATCACAATTATGTGGTTATTGAGGATTTTCGTCGGCGAATAGGTTTTCGGCCAAATCATCATCCAAATCGTTGGCATGATGAGCGGCATTGGCCTGCCGGTTTTGTTGCTGACGTTGAAGCACCATTGTTAGGGCTATTTCAACTGCTTCCACGAGAGTATCATGAAGTGTGGCTGTGAAGGTCGCAAGAGTATTGCGGAGATCCTCTTGTTGTTCTTCAAGCGTTTGTTTTTGTGGAGGCATGATGAAGGCGAGATGTAGATTAAGTAGAGATTATGCGGAACGCAAAGATTGATTAGTCTTTGATTGAGAAATCAAAACTGAAAGTCTATGATACCAACTAGTGTAGCGTCAGTTACGTATATCGCAAGAAACCTATTAATTCTAAGAATACGTAGAAAACGTGTCTTTTTGAGATCGTTGAAAGTCGAGGTTCTATCCAAGAACAAAGTCAATGTTTTATAAAAGCTCTTATTAATAATTCTAAGTAAAATCGTGACCTTACAAATCAAGGTAGTTACGTTTATATAGCAGAGTAAAACACCAAAACCTTCATGAACAATGCATATTGCTATTCATCCTTAGAGCATCTCCAACCCCACTCTATAATTTACTATAAAATAGAGTGAGAAATAGAGTAATGAACAAACAAAAAAGCCATTACTCCATTTATAGAGTAATGACTTTTTGTTTGTTCATTACTCTATTTTCCACTCTATTTTAGAGTAAATTATAAAGTGAGGTTGGAAATGCTTTTATCATGATGTAAAAAGGAAATAACAATATTAAAACTTAAACGATTAAAGTAAAGAAAAACAAAGCCAAAACAGAAATTGGATGAGTGTTGCATCAGAAATCTAACAGAAAAAGTGAGAGATTTGTGTGAACATCTCTCAAATAAGAGACTGAAGTAAAAAAATCTCAAATGAGAAACTCTACTGAAACAACTCTTGAATCAAAGCTCTTGCTTACATTGCGTTTGAAAAGAACCTATTACATAAGTTGGATCTCAGTCCATACACCTTTTAGTCAGCAAGAAAGAATCTATTTAATATTCTTTCCGTTTCATATTAAGTGTCATTTTTGAAAAAAAATTTCGTTGCAAAATAAGTTTCGTTTTAGTATTTCGATGCAGAATTTATTGATTTTATTTTTCAGTTTAATTTTCTATTGGTTAAAATATTATTAGGTGTATGAGTAATGATGTTTTTATATAGAAAATATATAAAATTAAATATTTTCTTAATCTATGTGTAAAAAACTAAAATGACATTTATTATGAAACAGAGAGAGGGAGTATATGATTTACGAAGTAAAAATGTAGCCATCAAATATATGCATATTACCTGCAGCAGAAATATAAATATTGATACAAAAATGTTTTATAATAAAATTTCGAAACTAGTCGTTACAAATAAAATTTAAAGTATTTTTCATATAATGAGCCTGTCCTCTCCCAATTTTGTTGTATTCAATTCATATTCAATATATATTTCTATCGAAAAAGATCAAAATATAAAATAAGAAAGGAAAAGTGAGTTTTAATAATTATCATCCCACTATACCGACATTGCCATGTTTAAACAAAAAAAAAACAGTACGTAGTAGTTTTCAAAATTTTACGTTTATACAAACTAATAGATTTTCCGAACAGACTTGATGAGTAGCTAGACATCATCCATTCTCTCAAGAAATCATAACTAATACAAATAACTTTGACTATTATTCTACGTGCAAAAGTCTTATTAAGCCAAATATGTTATATATCAGTGATGATATTATTCACCAATCGAAAGTATTGAATATTCAATTTTCCTATATAGAAATGGACCATGAAAAGAATAGTATATGATGCCAAGGTACATTTTTACATATATATATAAATGTATACATAGTTAGGTTGCAACAAATTAAAATTATATGTATGCACACAAAAGATATACATTTTCAAAAAGAAAGAAAAAAGATAATATATAACAATAATGTTTTGAACATTAATGGCGCAGGATTTAGTTGTTGATCTAGATTAGATAGATCAATCCATCAACCAATAGTTGTGTTAAAGACTTATTTTAATCACTCTAGAGGCTTTATATAACAAGATAAGAGCAGGAGCAACACGGGTCTCTTACCGGAGGGGCTCCACGAAACACATAAATCGAGACAAAAATGGGCTATAAAGTCGCGAAAGAAGAAACAAATTTATTGGGTATTTTGTACTGTTTGCGGGTCTAATTAACACATGGCGACCCGTGATGAGTTTGATTTTTTTTTTTCTTTTTAAATCAGAGAAAAGGCAAAAAAAATAAAAATAAATAAGAAACCCCTAATGGGCCTCTGCATAAGTTCATGTCTATGACCCATATAAAAATGGTGATTTAGCTATAGAGAAAACAACCATTAAAATTTTGAACTTTCAAACTAAAGCAAAAAAACTTTCAACTTGTGTTTGAGCCAAAAAAATCTTCAACTTTTTAAATATTGGTCATTTTAACTCTCATATTTTGTTAACTCGGCCATTTAAGAAACATGAATAGTCAACTAATAAAATCGATTAAAAATAAACATTTGTTAACTCTCTAAACGACATCATTTTAAAAACTAGTTAAACCATAGATCAAATGACGTCATTTTGCTTTTGTAAACACTTAAAACATCTCTTTCGTGAAACCATAGCTCCAAATCAACTTCATCTTCTTCATTGTGGTTTCACGAAATAGATGTTTTAAGTGTTTACAGAAGCAAAATGACTTCTTTTGATCAATGTTTTAACCAATTTTTAAAATGATGTCGTTCAGAGAGTTAACAGACGTTTATTTTTAATCGGTTTGATTAGTTGACTATTTATGTTTCTTAAATGGCCGAGTCAACAAAATATGAGAGTTAAAATGACCAATATTTAAAAGTTGAAGATTTTTTTGGCTCAAACATGAGTTGAAATTTTTTTTGCTTTAATTTGAAAGTTCAAAGTTTTAATGATTGTTTCCTCAAAAATCATGTTTGTCTTTACGATATAATCAATTCAAACAAAATCTCATTCACGGCCTAAAAACTAACTAATGCTGCCAACACAAAGAAGCTTGCTCACAAAACGTCTTAACTGTTTAATCTCTTCGCATTGTATTATTCATCTACCATGTTGCTCTCATCTCAACGAGTACACTCCATCAGAAAAGTCAAGAAAAAGATGGGAAGTGAAGTACATGCATAATACAATGCACCAAAATCTTGAAGAAGAAGTAAATAGTTCGAGGTTCCATGTACCACAATATTTAAATCCAAGCTTTATTTGGGTCCATTTTATGGTGTATTTGGCCCACTGTCCTTGCTCCATCGTACAGATGTATATATATATGTAATGCATGATAATGAAAAATGTCTAGGGGGGACATCTAAAGGACTGATCGTCCCATCGAGATGAGAATAAGAACTAAGTATTGGTGGGTCATGCGGTCCACATGACACCTTCACACCCCGACACACTTAGCCTTTGTATATTTGCTATTATGTTTATTATCTATTTTTGTACATACGATGCACATGATAACTGTACATACACAATCGTATTTATACGAATAATGAACATTTCTCTGCAATGTACAGCTGCCGCTCAGATAAGTATTTCTCCTAGGAAACAAAGTGCTCTCGTAGTGGAGATAATTTTGTTTTTCCTGATGTAAAAAGATAATTTCACCTCTAATCCAAGTATTGTAAATAGTTTCTCTATCGCAAGTAACGAGTAATTCTTGCTGGAACTTTTTTACCATTTAGACCAACGCATCCTTATTTATTTTTCTTTTTATTTAAGAAACCATACTGTCATAATATTGCAGACTTAAAGATCTGTAGTAAATGGTAGGGGACTAGTTTATCATTTCCATTATCAACAAACGAAATGTAAGACCATGACTAATGCAAGTCTTTTAGAAAGAGTTCTTAGTGAATATAAAAGACATCTCTTAACTTTTAACTAAAAAAATTAAAAAATATTTTCTAAATAAGAGATATAAGATCATTATTATCTCCAATTTCTTAACCGAAATTCTTAGCTTTGGATAATAGACGGTTTTTAGATTTTCTTAGAATCGTCTCTTAAATAAGAAATATAAGAGCATCCCCAATAAAAGTATTTTTCCATTGGATTTCTGAAACTATATATATATATATATATATATATATATATATATATATATATATATATATATATATTTAATTGTGGAGTTATTAATTTTATGGGAAACCTAACCCAAAATTTCTTAAAACTTATGATTTAAGAAACTTTGGATTAGGTTTTCCGTAAAATTAATAATTTCACAATTAAATATTAATATTAATATATACTCCCTCTGTTTCATAATAAGTGTCGTTTTAGATTTGTGCACACGGATTAAGAAAACATTTAATTTTACATATTTTTATATAAAAACATCATTTCCCATACACTTAACCATATTTCAACCAATAGAAAATTAATCTGGAAAATAAAATTCTTAAATTTTGTATTGAAATACGAAAACGACACTTATTTCGTAACAAAAAAATTTCTCTAAAACGACACTCTTTGTGAAACGGAAAGAATATATATATATATATATATATATATATATATATATATATATATATATATATATATATATATATATATATATATATATATATATATATATATATATATATATATATATATATTTATACATAGTTTTAGAAATTTAATGGAAAAATACTACCATTGGGGTGCTCTAAAAAACTCTCCCTAAAAGACCTGCATTAATTATGTCCCAACAATAATGTTATCCTCCACTGAATATACTACGAAGAAAATACAATGTTATTATTTGAATGTTGTTATTACTCGCTTCGTTTTAAAGAATTTTTTTTCACATTAGATCATGTTTTCAGTTTTAATATAAAATTTATTAATTTTTATATTATATTACTATTAATAACATAAAATTTATTTTATAGTTAGTGAAAATTATGAATAATTAAATAATTAATAAATTTTTGTTTATAAATGTAAAAGATATGCATTTAGTTATGTACACTATCCTAAAACATTATCTATTAAAAAGACAGAAATAAACAAATTTATAGTCATCGAAGATATGAATAAAGGCACCCTTGTTTTTTGTCTTACCATCTATTGATAATATTGACTCCTTAATACAAGGTATTGTTCAATGAATCGCTCAAAAAGTATTTTTCAATGAACCGACTTGAGAAAACTCTACAAATAAAAAAAAGTCTTTACAAATGTATGTGTACAAGAAATCAGTGAAATTACAACACTTTTTTTTTAACTATTAAACAGAATATTTTGAAGTAAACATTACATAGGAATTCTATCCCAATATTGAAAATATTACAAGTTCCAAGAGATCAATTTTACAATAAAAGTTATGCTCTTATATTTTTTTTTTAAATCACGGCATAGTACAGTCTTTTAATTAACACTCATGTAAAAAATCGTAAAAAATAACAATTTGCAATAGACAATGGCTCCACGACGGTGCTCCTCCACCGTATACTACTTTCCGTTCTCCGACCATTCACATTGATCATGTCAATAGATCGTTCACCCATCCGAGATCAAGATCTCCACTAGAACCAATCTCAAAGCTACTCTTACCCCTAGCTTCCGCCGCTGCAGTTGCAGCCGCCGTGAAATCAATTACACGACCACCACGCGGTGTAAACTCTTCGCTGAAAAAGCTCGGCTGCAGCGGCGGCTGAAGCTGGCCATTTAGGTAACTTGGAGTAGAAGAAGGTGAAAGAGCAAATTGAAGATCTCTATCTCCGACGTCAAGCCACGGCGGAAGACGGTGATGATGATGGTTGCTAAGGCTTGATGAGGCAAACATCGACGCCGTTGAAACCGGCATGGTGACCATAGACGATGAAGAAGCCGCGGTGAGTGCTTGCGTGAGACTAAAGGAATCTAAAGAATTAATCAGCTCGTTTAGTACTTCTTTGTGAGTCACGGAAGATCGGTGGCGACTCAGCCGTGAAATTGCAGCGGCTTTATTAGCCGGAGATAGAGGCGGAGAGGAAGACGACGACGGTGATCGTGCTAGACCCAAGAGGGGGCTTGTCGGAGAATGGGAACAAAACACACAACACCCATTACTCTTGTTGCTTAACACCGACGCGGGTGATGACAACGCCGATCCGCCACCGCCGGAGACGAAACTTTCTAGCGGTGGAAGAACTCTAAGCTGCCGCGGAGAGTGAGCAAAGAAACATATTTTTCTAGTACAATGCTTACCGTCTTTACAAGCTTCCGTACGGTAACGACTAGGATGGAGCCAACACTCGAAAACGCCGTGCGCGTAGCCGCATTCGTCACCACGGCTACAATCACCACCGTGGCGAAACTCAGGACAGACTTCACCCGTGTAGTGGTACCGGCGTGGGTCACGGCGACGAGCCTTCTCGCCGGGATGAGAGAAAGGACAGTCGGTCCAGTCGTGGCTACGGCTACGAGTGCACCGTCGGATCTTGAATTCGTACATACGGAAATGGTCTCCGGCGTAAGGATCGTCGGAGTCTGAGTCGTAATAATAGTCTTTGTGGGGACTAGAAGCAGAGGAAGGAGATGTGGCGGAGGAAAAACGCTTTTTCGATGGAATCACCACCGTTGGTCTACGGATGAAGCCGGAGTTGGGATGCTCGACGTCCATGACTACGTGGCTATTGATGAGAGCGAAAGTTTTGTTATCTTGCTTTGGTTTGGAGACAGTGACTGGAAGTGATAAATGTAAGATAAAATGATAGAAGCTTCGTTGTCTATAAATATGCGTTTGAGCATCATTATTCGTAAAACTCCATTTGGTTCTTAATCTTTTTTATGTGATTTTAAGGAAAAAAAAAGAATCTGTCGCGGGCCGATACATGTCAGTTCGGTTTTTCAATTTTTGATATTTCAGTTAATAAAATATAACTATCATTCTAAATCTATATTTATTTCTGTTTGGTTCGGTTTATATATTGTCGTTTTTTTATTTATTCGATTTTACACAAAAAACATAATTATTTAGTTTGAGATCATATTATATAAATTTTAGAGTTAGTATCAATGTTATCATTTGTAAAAAAATACTATATATTCAAATAAATGAAAAAGTAAGAACTCTACCATCAAATAAAATAATCAAATTTAAAATTAAAATCAAAGCTCAAAATTTTGAAAATAAAAATAAAAACAAAACAGAAACATGAAAGAAAAGTCTTCTCACACTTAATATTTATTAAAGTCATGCTTCTTCGGTTGAACAAACTCTGTTCGTTTATAGATAAGAAAATAGTTGTGAAGAATTTTTATTGATTTTTATCCATCAAATTTATAATCTTCATTTCAATTTAGTCAATGCTAAAATAAAACAAAAAGATTAAAAATCAAAACTAGGAAAATAAGAAGCTCCAGTTGCAATGTAGTATTATTTAAGGGGTGTTATTCAATTATGTATTTTAATAGAGTTTAAATCTGAAAACAATCTATTGTTATTCGAATGAAGATTTTAAATTCTTTTAAAATCTAGATGTTATTCAATGAATGATTTAAATTTAGTTTTTAATGAATGATTTAAATTTTTTTATATTTTCAATTAACTTCAAATCATTCCTTATGGAGTTTCATGAATAAATGTGTGAATTCAAACTCTAAGGCATACTGCAGAGATTTTAGAATTATTCTACTTAAACTATTTTAAAAATTAAATATTTGATGGATTACAAAACAATAAAAATTGATTTTAAATCACTAATTGAATAACACCCCTTAATTATAGTTCAAGTGTTTTACAAATGAAGGCTTCTTTATTACTATAAAAATATGGTAACAATTATTAACAAAAAATTAACTTATATAACAATTAAATTTTGATGTGTCATTATAAAAATAGATATATATTTACATATTTTTACTTTTGATCGATTTTGTTTGATTTATTTAGTTTAATCGGTTATAAACTAAAGTATATCCAAATTTTACGGTTTTATAAAGTTATATCCATTTAATTTATATACTATATACCAAAACCAAACTACATTATTTATTTCGATTCAATACTTCGGTTCAGTTTTACGATATTGAACAGTCCTAAGTATACATATAGAGATCACGAAAAGTAAAAATACTAAGACGTTTTATAAATGCTGATTAAGACAAAAATAATTCGGGGCACATATTGAACTTTTATTAATCATGTTATAATAAACTTACGTCTCAACTGTAGTTTCATGATTTTTGTTAATATCGCTATCATATTACAATCCGGATTTAAGATTGCTACAATGTGGAAGTGAAATATAGATAAACGTCGTGATCAGCAGAGTTTTAATCCAAACAAAGTTTGTTACCCATTTAAAACGTGAGATTCATCCGCGTGATTGTGGTCAAGTGATAGATAATATCTGGGAATGTGCTATAATATTTTCCTGGAATTCGAATCTTCTCTGAAATAAAATCACAGTTATGTAGAAAATCTGAATTTGGATTTTTTGACTTAGGCAGATTACCTAGTAATCTGGTAACAAGCGATTCAACTAATAGGGTATATATAAAAAAGATGAGATTCAGTTTGATATTGATTAAAAAACACATTAAAAAGGGTGTAGAGAGAAAGGCCCAATTCTGTGTTGGCCCACTCCAGCCCAATAGTGAACTCCTGCATAAACAAAAAAGGAAACGTGAAGTGAGTTTCTTGTTTTGTTATGTCGGTCAAAGACGAAGACGAGATACAAAGACAATAAGGAATAGGAAGTTAAGAGGGTGAGGATGTTATAAATAGAGGAGGTGGTCATGGCTTTAGCACAATCAGAGCAAATAGACAAACAAGAGAGCTAAAGAGTTAGAGACAACAAGAGAGAATCAATAGTTAAGGTTTTTGGTTCTTAAGAAAAACTTGTGATTTCTAAATTAGTTCTTGTAAGGTTATTCATTGATAGTGAATAAAGAGAAAGAGCTTTTGATATTGATTTCAATCTAAGTTTAAAAGCACTAAGCAAAGATTTAAATCCTAACAAGTGGTATCAGAGCAATCCAGGTTTGATTGCAAGTGCTAGGAGGAGATATGGAATCGATGTCAGGAAAGTTTGAGATTGAGAGATTTGATGGAAAAGGTGATTTCGGATTATGGAAGTATAAGATGCTGATGCAGTTGGAGCTTCTAGGATTAGATTATACTATTCAGGAAGTTTCAGACACATCTTCTGAAACATTCAAGGAGAAAGACGAAGAACTACCAGATATCAAAGTAGATCCGTTGAAGGATAAAAAGGCCAAGAATCTAATATGCATGAGTCTAGGAAATTTGGTTCTTCGTAAGGTGATGAAAGAAACAACTGCATTAGGAGTTTGGAAGGCTTTAGAAAGAGATTACCAAACAAAGACGCTTCCTAATAGGATCTACATGAAGCAGAGGTTTGCAAGTTTCAAGATGGATGATCACAAGAGCATCGAGGAAAACCTAGATATTTTTCTCAAGTTAGTTTCAGATCTTGCAAGTCTTAACATCAACATCAGCGATGAAGACCAGGCAATTCAAGTTCTATCTAGCTTGCCCCAGCAATTTGATTCACTAGTTGACACGCTCAAGTACGGGACTGCAAAAGAAACTCTTACCATGAATGATGTGATTAATTCAGCATACTCCAAAGAAGTGGAGTTAAAGGAAAAGGGATTGCTGAATAAATCCAGGTCTGACGCAGAGGGGTTATATGTGGAATCAAGGGGAAGATCAGAGAAAAAGGGTTATGAAGGAAAATCAAACACATGGAGAGGAAAATCTAACGGCAGGAGCAGATCTAAATCAAGGCAAAGGTTCGATAAAAACAAAACAAGTTGTTTTATCTGTGGGGAAGAAGGACACTGGAAAAGAGAATGTCCTGAAAGGAGACATAGAGAATCTGCAAATATTGCGACGGAGCCGAAGCAACCGTTAGTGTTAACAGCTAGTGTGCAAGACACTAAGCAAGAATGGATCATGGATTCTGGATGTTCTTATCATAGTACATCAAACAAGGAGGTTATGTTTGATTTTAAGGAATTCGATGGTGGTCCAGTGTTAATGGCTAACAACACTCAATGTGACATCAAAGGAATTGGAAAAATAAAAATTCAGAATTCAGATGGCTCTGAGGTGATACTCACTGGTGTTAGATACATACCGGAAGTGAGTAGAAATTTAATTTCCTATGGGATGTTAGAAAAATCAGGTTGCAAGTATAAAGGAAGCAATTTCATGGTGCACTTCTACAAAGATAATAAAAAAGTGATAACAGGTAAATATCACAATGGAGTTTATTATCTACAAGGCAAAATTGCTAAGAGTAAGAACATGCCAAGAGTGGAGAAAGAGATCAGAAAGAAGAAGTCTAAAATTGTGACGTTCACAGAAAGTCTGATTCAGGGACCTACTCCATACGGTTTTGAAACAAAATACTCATCAGCTCAAGGTGGAGACTCTTTCTTGACAGAAAAAACAGAAGAAACTGAGTCTAAAGCTAGCAATAAAGAATCTCGGACAGAATCTTTAAAGGATGATGTTTTGTTTGAAAAAGAAGTAAGGCATAAAGATGATGATTTCTTAGCTCATATTTTGGCTGCGCATGAAAATCCTGATACGAAAGAAGAACTTAAAACCGATAAAGAGGCTAAGGAAAACGTGGACATGGATCTTGAGAATGAAGCTGAGAGAAAAGTTTCAAAAATATTGAAGAATGGTATTTTCGGAGATAGAGTTAAAGGAGATGCAACACTATCTAAGACACATACCAGTAACCAAGATAATTTACAAAGTAAAGCAGTACCTGGACAAGAGCTTCAGGTTCGCTGCGGAACCGCCTAAGAAGAAAGACGCTCCAGGTAACTCCATTATCAAACGCTGTCTCAAAGCTCGCAGAGACAGAGGAGGAGAAACAAGTAAGTTTCAGATTTATATTGATAATGGAAAACTCAAGATGAATTAAGAGAGTTACCTGTGAGAATAGATGCGAGGCAAAGGGTTTTAGCTCAAGGTGGAGCCACTGAAACACAAGAAAAGTTACTCGAAAAGTCTGAAACATCAGATGAGGAATATACTTTAAAAAGAGATTTAAAGTTAAAGGATTACCTGAGAAAACGTCTTAAACAGCAGAAAAGCTGAAGGGAGACGAGTATCTAGGTCGGGAAAAGAAGAAATAGATCACCGGAGAGGATAACGTCTTAAACAGCTTCTATGGTGGAGGACAATCACCAAGGAGAGCTGAAGGGAGACGAGTATCACAGCCGGGAAAACAAAGCAGATCACCAATTAAATATAACATCACATGCATCATCTTAATCAGGATAAAGAAAAGTGAATTAACTTTACCAAAAAAAAAAAAGTGGAATGGAAACGGGTTTGTGGGTTCGTCGGAGTAACGGAGGAGACTCCAAAGGGTCACTGGAAACACAGGAAGGAAAGCGGCCAAAATTGAAATTCACCTAAAGACCTCACGGTCAAAATTCATTAAAGAGTAAAGCTTTGCAACTTCAAACATGAATAATCAAAACTCTATCAAGAAGGCTCAAAACTCAGAATCTTACCGGAAAGCTGCAGTAAGGCCGGTAATATAGAATTTATCAACACCAATATGAAAAAGAGATTCACTAGTCACCAAGAAGAAATCGCGAGCTTCTTTGGAGATGACCGGTCTAGCACAATGAAGATGTTGGTGTTGCGATTAGAATGGTTTAATTTCAGTAAAGGAGCAAGCTTGAGATTTGAGAAGAAGTCATTTACGTGGAGCATGTCGGAGTTGCAGAGAAAGTCCATGGAGGGACTTAAAGCCAACGATAAATGTGAAGCTGTTCAGAGACTTAACAATTCACAGTTCATCGGGTGAGCTAGGTTCTGTTCAGAGGTCGTCTTCATCGCCGTTGGAGATGCAAAAGGTCGTCTTCATCGCAATCCGGTGTAAGGAATTAGAGTGAGAGAGAGTGAAGAAACGAGACTCACAGGAGACAGAAGGATTCGTCGGCGAGACATCATCACCATCCCAAGAGATTCTCTGTGAAAAGAAAAGAAAAAAAAAGGAGATGAGTGAAGATAGTCGTTTCTGGTTTAGTTCTTCATGGCTTTACAAAGATGAGGACAAGGAGCATGACGAAAAGTGATTCAACAGCGAAGTTGTCACAGGACGCGTTTCAGATCGAAGGAGGAAGGTGATGGAAGCTTGAAAGCGTCGTCGGTATCATCGAAGGTGGTGACAAGAGAGAGGGGGAAAGAATATGGGCTTTAGGTGGAGATTGTAGAGAGAAAGGCCCAATTCTGTGTTGGCCCACTCCAGCCCAATAGTGAACTCCTGCATAAACAAAAAAGGAAACGTGAAGTGAGTTTCTTGTTTTGTTATGTCGGTCAAAGACGAAGACGAGATACAAAGACAATAAGGAATAGGAAGTTAAGAGGGTGAGGATGTTATAAATAGAGGAGGTGGTCATGGCTTTAGCACAATCAGAGCAAATAGACAAACAAGAGAGCTAAAGAGTTAGAGACAACAAGAGAGAATCAATAGTTAAGGTTTTTGGTTCTTAAGAAAAACTTGTGATTTCTAAATTAGTTCTTGTAAGGTTATTCATTGATAGTGAATAAAGAGAAAGAGCTTTTGATATTGATTTCAATCTAAGTTTAAAAGCACTAAGCAAAGGTTTAAATCCTAACAAAGGGATTTATCAAAACTCACAAATAAATTAACATACAAAAAGCATAGGATAGTTTACTATTAACTAGCTTAACTATACGTTCTATATATCTTATGCTTTCTATTTGTTACAATTAATTCTAGTTCATACATTCACAACTTTTATTAACTTTACACATAAGAAAAATGTCCTAAAAGTTGAAAGAAGATCAAGAAGTTACCTTGGAGCAACCATTGCCTATGCATGTATGATGCATCCTGAGGGGAAACTTGATGTGTAGAGCGAAGAGACAAAGGGGAAGAGATCGTGGCGAGAGAACATGAGAGAGGTTTAGCCTGAACCGTTCAGGCAACTGAGTAATTGCTGGCGTTCTCTTGGGAAGACTGAGTCACCATTCTGAATAATTTGATTCTTTTCAGACGATAAGACATTTTGTGTGTTTTCTTGCTATGCCATGTATATGGACTTATTTACATGTGTGCATGTTGTTCGATCTATTTTTTAAAAAGTAAAGTAATTAATGGTGAGGACTTAGGGATAGTTCTAGCTAGAGAAAACTTTGCAAACACAGAAACGCATGTACATGACAATGATATATTGCATTAGCTTCGAACATTATTAACCATACCATACAATACTTTCTTCTTTTCTTGAGCAAAACCATATAATGAGTTTCAGGAAGAAAAAAAAACTCCAAAAATGTACATTAACCGACAACAAACGTACATAATGCCCAAAGATAAAAATGTACATGCATTTTATATTATATGTTTATTTGTAATATTTTCAGTGTTAACAGATTTTTCGTGTCAACAAATAAAAAGCGCTGAGGCTGGCTTGGTAGGAAACCCAGTCGAAGATGATGTCAAGGCCTAAAATTTTGCTTATGAGTATTGTCCGAGTCAAATATAAGGTAAACTGTATGAAGCCTCTACTACTATAAATGAGATACTAAAGAATGAAAATTCAATTGAAATTATGGATATTTCTTATCCATGGGTTGGACCTAATTGTCTTGGATGCAGATCCATTGGTCATCTTCTTTTAAAGTGTCCTATTTCTAATGGCAGTCTTTCCAACAAAGAAAAAAAAATCATTTTGATCGTATTATCAAAAAAAAAAAAAAATCAATTTGGAGAGGCTCGAAAAGACTATAACACTTCACTTTTATGCTTTTCATTCAATTTTCTCGGTTAAGAAAAATGACTCTCAATAGAAGAAATCCTCTTCAATGGTTTGGTTACCAGTTGCTACCAACGCTCAACCCCTTCAAAAGTCAGCAAGTTCTTTGTTTTCATCGGGTGGGCATCCTCCCGCTCCTCTTTCTAATTCTTCATCGGTTGTTGACAGATCCTCTATAGAACATGCTCGAAGAAATGATTTTGTTTCCTCTCAAATTGGAGCGTATGCTAAAAAAAATTCTTCTTCAATTAGATCTTCCCTATTAAGATAGACGACTCTCCTATCAATCTAAGTAGATCTAATTTGCATTTTTCTTCTGCTGCTTCTCTAGATGGTTTTATATCTTCTTCATTGGATGTTAATGATATTTCGAACCTGAATCCTGCTTACACTCATGTTTTGGCTCTTCTAGCTCCTAGATCTACTAAAAAAATAACATGAAAACCGCCATTTTCTTCTCGAAGTTGCTACTCTAACTTTCCATCAAAGTTTGTCATTGGTCATGTCTCTCCCAAATACTTCTCAAGTCTTGCGGAATTGGATGTTCTACCCAATGGTTTATGTTGAGGAAGATATTGAGAATGTGCCTTCTATTGATTTGGGTTCTTACCTCCTTACATAAGATGATGTTGAATAATTATATATGTCAACACATGTATCTTTTTGGAAAGCTAGGGGTGTTAACAAACCCGACAAATATAAAAATTTAAAGAATTGAATATGTACATATAATGTGTTTGTGAAGTCCTTTAGAAAACTCACATAAAGAAACTAAAGTTGAACCAAGTAATGATGATGTTTGCCTGAATTGATCTTTTGCATCTAATCACTATGAAGATTCTGATGGTTGTATTGTGGTAATTTGGAAGGCACCTTTTACAGCTACTGTTTTGCTGCAGACAAGCCAATTAATGATATATGAGGTCTTCTGCCAATGGCTTATGAGCTTCTTGTTATTTGCTATCTATGCTTGTGTAGATTAGTGTTCTATCTTATGGAATAACATCCAGTCAATTCCTATATCTTCTCATTAGCCATTACTGATTACAAGTGACTTTAATGAGATAACACATTCTTTTGAGCATTCTTCACATTCTGTCAGTGTATTCTCTTACTCAATACCGGATTTCAATAATTGCTATAACTCTTTGGAGGTTAAGGATTTCAAGTATTATGAGCCTCTATTATTTGGTCGAACAAACTGGATCTGAACCCCATTTCTGAGAAGCTAAACAAAGGTCTAATCAAGGAGGACTGGCTAGATATCTTCTCTTAAAGTGTAAAACAGATGGTCAACATCGGAATGAAGGAACACCCGTCGATAGAACCGTCGCTATAACTGCATAAAAAAGAGATAAAAGTGCACATATCCGCCAAAAAGATAAACACAATATAAGAGAAGACCGGTTCCGGTGCTAAGAAAGCCACCAAAACCGGAAAAAGAGGATCAAGTATGAGTTTCTGTAGACAGAGAAATGAGAAAGAAACAAAGAAATGATAGAATTTTTCCCTACTAAGAAGTACACACTATAGAATTTCAAATCATATAGTTAGTGAGAAACAATAGATATAAGCAAAAGTTTACTCTTTGAAATCTAACAAATACTTATTATTGAAAAAAAGAAAAGAGAAAGAGTAAAGTGTCTAGAAATTTTACTAGTTGAAAAGTCTAACCGTAATCCATTGATTTTGGATTTTTTGAGCTGGTTTCAAATCTTTCCATTCAGGATCTCGAGTCATATTCTTCTTTTTGTAAAGTTTTTGTTTTGTTGGTGATTCTTTTATTTCTAGATCCGATTTAAAGAACAAATTAGACATTTTAAATTTAATTTAAGAACCAATTTTATTCAATTATAATTGGGACATTGAAAAATCAAATAAGATATATTTTTGGCTACATATATCATTGCAATAGTTATGACACTCTCATTTACTTCTTTATTTATGCTAAGAAAAACTTTTAGCCCTACCGATGAACAATATATAAGAATGAAATTGAAAAATTAGCATGTATTTGAGACAACTTTGAAAAAGCCTTTCAGCGGCTGTAAATCTTACAAGTTATTCTCTTTCTCTCTTGAAATTTTGCCGATCTCGTTTTGAGTGGAGGCTCTCGGGTCATCAGCGTTTCATGGTGAACCGCGTTGTCGCCTCTCAACCCTCTCCTTTCCATTGGCTTTTGCACATATAAGCGGAATAGTTGGCTTATGGTTATCAGTGGTGCTCCTCTCTTTTCTTCGTTTGTATTGGTCTTTGGTGTGGTGGATCCCTAGAAAATCTCCATGGTGTTTTGGTGGCTCGTTGAATCATCAACGTAAGCTCTCTACTAGAGGACAGGGAAGTCACAGTCGGGATATGCAAGTTAGCCATCAGAATCTATAGAATTTGTCACAATTTTTAAGGGAGAGTTGGCTGACGGTGGATTTATCCTTGGAGATGACGGTTCTCCTGGATATGCTTCCTCACTGGCACAGATTCTCCCTTGGGCGGATTGAATAAGGAGAGCATGTGATGGTTTGGATTTACGTGTGGCGGAGCTACAAGGTTGATTGAAGCGGCTAGGGTTTCAGTAGTTTGTTTTCTTCTGGAACCGGCGTAAGGTGGCCACGGGACATCTCCAAGATGGCTTGCTTTGAGAGTACACCATCGATAGACCTATTAGCTGGATAATCAGATCAGCACACCACTGGTTTTCATCGGGGTTGGAGGCTTCGGTGTTCCAGTCTTCTTCCCACGTCCAGATCTTCTTTCATGATTTTGATCTTTCTTGTTTCTTGTTTTTATCGTTCCCTGTAACTAGTACCGACGTTTTTCCTGTCGACCAGATGGTTGTTGTTTCTGATTCCCCTTTAGGATTGATTTTTAATGATAATCTTTTTTGAAAAAAGATTGAGAAATTAAACTGTCCAGACTATAGACCATCTATTATGATATATACTTAAAAGGCTGCCGTCTGTATATATATAAATTGTTTTAACCCAATAATATCATTTCTCAACAAAAAATTAGCATAAGACAATGTTTTACCCATGATTAAATTCAAATAAAACAAAAGTATTGAAAAAACTAGTTTGGGATAAACACCCATATTCAAATATTTATAAAATATATAAATAATCATTATAAATTCTTAAAACCGAATCTATAATCTTCTAACAAATTTGTTATTTAGAAATTTTCTTAAACCAAAATGAAATATCATACCATGTTAACGAATGTGACAGTAAGATATTTAAGTCACGGATAAAAATAACAATCTCAATTACAAACATCATATGCAAAACACCTTTTTATATTAATCGAGTTAATACTTAACAATCTTCACAAACTAAAAAGAAGGTTGAGCAAAAGCACACCGACACCATAAAAATATATTACATTCAATAAAATCATTAAAATAACTCCAATCCTCACAACTTATTCATTTTACATATAGATATATATGTAACCAGATATTTATCCCCGTAATTTCACATTCATCAAACCAATCATTATTTTGTTTTTGTAATTTCAGAATCTATTTGTGGAATTCGATAATAGAATGTGAATAGGCAAGGCAAATAATTTCACATCGAAGGAAACCTGAACTATATGCTAAATTCTCCAACTGCGAAAACGATCTCTCTTTACCGCCCGAGCATTGTGTTAGCATCAACATATCCATAGCAAACACAGTGCTAGAGAAAAGGTCACTACCCTTTGGTTCTGTTGGTGTTATCATATCTACAATTATCACTTTCCCTTTTTCCGGTAGACTCTTCCAACAATTTTTAAGAAGCTTTATGCAATGTTCGTCCGTCCAATCATGTAGTATCAACTATCAACAAATTTAACCATGTTATTTTAGAAATAATGGACTTTTAACAAAACTTGAAGATATAATATTAAACTTCATATTCGTATAATTATTTACTTACTTTCATAAAGACTGTGTCTCCTTTTGGGACTTCTATAAACATGTCTCCAGAGACATGCTCCACTCCTAGAATTAGTAAAATTGAACAAAAAGTTTTAAAAGGTAGATACCAAAACTAGCACTTCATTAGTATAAATTACCAAAAGACATTAAGTTGTTCTATACCTGGATAAAACAGAGCATTAGTTAAAACCTCAGGTAAGTCGAAATTAACACCCTTAATATGAGGGTACTTGGAAGTGACTAGGCCTAATGTATTGCCACATCCTCCTCCAACATCCACCAAAGTGTCAACATCTTCAAATCCTCTGTAAACTTCTAGAACCTTTTTCATAATCATGGTGGAAGGTTCTGACATGGCACGACCAAACACTTTAGCAAATTGTCCATCCGAATTAATGTATTCAAAAAGTGGCATGCCATGGGCAGAGCTGAATGCATCTCTTCCTTCTAATATCACATCTTTAAGATTTGTCCTGTGAAAAGAAAAAAAAAGAATCTCATCTGTTCATTTATGATTGGTTTATATAGAGCATTCGTTATGGTGCGGTTTAGATAATTGATTCTTGACTGCTTTTAATATAGTTGACGACCTAACTCGATTCCAGGGCCGGCTCATATAGGGGGACAAGCGGTGCGACCGCCCCGGGCCCAAGCTCGTGTCCCCCCGTATATTAGAAGTTAAGGGGCCCAAATTTTTTTATAAATACATATTTTTATATAAAAAAATAAAAAAAATAATTAATACAATTAAAAATGGTCCAAAAATATTTTATATGTATAATAATTTTACTTACATCACAAAATATATAAAATATTACCGATTTATTTTTAAAATATTAAATAAATATAAATTTTAAAAGGTAAAATTTTTTTTTTTGCCCTAGGGCCTTTAATTGGGTTAAGCCGGTCCTGCTCGATTCAACTCATTTACAGAATAATAAAATGCATACCAAGTCTTGAAAACCACTTCGCTATGGAGCAACACAAACAGAGAAGCTAGAGAACCAGAACCGTCACTATCTTTCAAGAAATACTTGCAAACCGGTTCGGCTGCATATACCCACTCCATCTTTCCGGTTTGACCGTTACTTTTACTTTCAACCATACGGCACTTCAAAATGGAGTGGCTGACGAGTAATCGCAGCATCCGGTCCAGCAACACTGGCGCCTCCGGGTTGGTGGGTTTGGTTGGGAGACTACGCGATATCTCAAACGGTGAAAGCCACGCGCCGTTGCCTACCGCAGCAACTGTGTCGATGACGCCAAGCTCCAAGGCGGTTTTGAGAACCATGGGGAAAGCCATGGTGTTGACAATACTCTCCGCTTGTAAGCTCACCATTTTCTCGTCGAGTTCTTGCTCTTCTTTGGATAAAACTGGCTTTGCGTAGGTAGTTTGGTGCCCTTGAAGATGATTTGACATTTTTTTTTGGTTATAAGATTTAATAAGATATATTGAAAGTAGAGTTTATTTGAGAGTGTGGTTGTAACGTTCATACTTACTGCCATTTTATAGGGAATAAACCAGTAGACAAATGTTTCGACTTTTGATTTTAATTTTAGTATTTGTAATTTGCTTCGTAATTTACTGATATCTGATATTCTAATTTTGCTTTTTTTCAGAAAAATATGGATATTCGAATATCTGGAAAATTTACAGATCATATATTTGTGAATATTTACAAATATTTACGGATATCTTATCTACTATATTCAATACAAATAATTTTTTAAAAAAACTACACAAGTTTTTCTAAGAGATATCTTTTAAATAATATAAATTAAAAATTTAAGTGAAACTATGTGTTCCATAAAATTCCTTTTTTAAAAAATTATAAAACACAAAATTATAGAAAATTGTAGATTTTATAAAGCTTGTATATTCCTTTCTTAATTTAATACTTTTATAAGTAGTTTTATAAATAAATTAATAAAATTATATGTTAAAATAGTAATTACATAAATTTATATATTTAAAATTTAATATTTAATTGTAAATATATAGCTGGTTGTATAAAAGTGGAGCTTGGTAGAGCAAAGCAGATATTTATTTTTTTAATTTTTAATATTTATGATTTATTTTATTTTTAATGGATATTGAATTTTTGTATTTGTTTATTTTGAAGACTTACGAATATCCAAATTTACAAATCAAATTGAAATAAATAAAAAAATGGAATCAAATTTAAAGGATAGAATACTCATTTCCATTGCAGCCAACTACGACTAGGCCTGGAACGGATCGGGTATCCGGGGTATTTAAAGATATCCGGATCCAGATTCTTATCCGGCGGATCCATGATTTTACTATCCTTATCCGGATCCGGGGTTCTCGGATATCCGAGTGTCGGATATCCTCCTAAAAATTATAATATCCGGCGGATATCCGGATCCGGATTAGAATCCTTAAAATAAATAAAACTAATATTAAAATATATATAAATATAAACAATAATTTAAAAATAAAAGTAATATAGTGTTTTTAGTTAAGTTTAAGTATATTATTACAAAATCTATACTTATATAATATTATAAAAGTAAAAATGTAACAAATAAAATTAGTTTATATATATATATATATATATATATATATTACTATTTTGGGAACAATTATCAATAAAAATTACAGATCTATTACGGATCCGGATATCCGGACTAAAAAATCAAGATATCCGGATCCGGATTTGGTTTTGACGGATCCAACATTTTACTATCCGGATCCGGATTCGGCCCCTTCGAATATCCGGATTTTTGGAACGGATCCGAATCGGATCTCGAATCGAATCTGGATCTCGGATAAAAGTCTCAGGCCTAACTACGACTACATAAAATCCACAGAAAAAAAAAACACGATTACATCTGGCCTATTTTTCCCTCTTTTCCCTATTGTTGTGCCTCGTGATAATATCTACATACTCATTTGGGAAAGTAAATGACTCCACCCGACTGTATGGCCAATATTTAATTTAATTTTGTGGGGATCCACGAGATGATATTTACTACATATTCAGTGGTTCACAGTCCTTCACCTTGAAAGAAAGAAAAAAACGTTTAAAACATTACACATTACACATTTTTCAATAATAAAATGATAAATACTAGAATATACCATATACTAAAAAAATTCATGCGCCATGTTCAGAAATAATAGTTTTAAGTATAATTTTTTTTCAAAAAAAAAGTTTGAATTTACATTTAGACATTATTATTTTCTATTTTCACTTTATTCGTTTATAAAACATTAAATTAGGAAAAAAATTTGTTAATTTTATTCCTTTGATTTGGTTTAATAGTTTTGCAATTATTTATTTAAATTTTAGTAGAGTTAAGATTATATTTTATAAAAATAAATTTTCAATTTATATTATATTATATTATATTTAGTAAATATTTATTTTACATATGTTTCTTATTGCCTAGTTTTAAATATATATGTATATAAAAATTGTAATAATATATTATTTATGCATCATGCACATAAATAATAATTTTAAATATAATATTATTTTAAATATGTATCTTATTAACTAATATTAAATATGTCTATATTTAATATATAAATTCTCATAAAATTTGGATATTTTTTTGTTTTAGTTAAAATATATTAAACTAGTAAAAATAAATTTGTTAATTAATGTAATGTTAATTTAAATAAACTTTTAATCATTTAATCATCAAAATTTTATTTGGCTAGTGTTGCTTTAGTTTTGTATTTGTTGATGCACACTACAACTAATTTTAATTATGTGTATATGTAAACAAGGCTTAATAAGGTCAATCTATAAAATAAAGATGAAAATTGCAAAACCATGTAAAGATAAATTTATTTTCAAGATTGGTAAGGTTGGTAGAGTAAAAAAACAGAAAGGACCTCGATGTTAGCTGAGATGCCTAGAATGAGCACGTGTTGTTTGATTTATTTAGTATGAATTTTTCTTCTTGGAAGCAATTTGATAAAAATACATTAGTTATTGAAACTTCTGCAAAAGAATATTCTTAACCACCCACATGTCTTTCATGTTGATTTCTTTTTCTTGGAAGCAAATTGATAAAGATACATTAATTATTAAGTTATATTTTTGTGTGTAATTTTTTTTTATAGATTTGCTTTTAAATTGTGTATAGTTCGTTTATGACAATGTTAAATTGGATAAAATTGGTTACCCCAAACAATACGTATAATAGTCCAATGTTTGTAAACTCCAAATACAACCGAAAATGTAAGGAGTTATGCAGGGAAAAAATACATCTCTACTATATAAAAGCCACTAATTTAGAGCTCTCTAAACCTATCCACATTAGCCAAAATATTCAGGACCAATTAAATTGACAACTCAGCCTATTTTTTTTTTAAATATTAAACAATAAATATTAAGTAAATAAATAGTTAAAAAAAATTCTATGTCTTTTCGACCGTGATTTTTTCAATTCTATTCGTTCGTTTTGTTTATGTTGTATATAAAGAGGATGTCTTATACCAAAGATAATTTCAAAAATCTGTGCTTTTCCAAATCTAATTTTTGTGTTTCTTGCTTTTATATCGTTTTGCTTATGTTATTTTTTTCTGGCTAATTTTGAGTGAATTTTGTCTCAGGTTTTTGTCATGGATGAATCGAACAATACCTCCAGTAGATTCATCTATGAATTTCATAGTTTTGCTATTACCTTCTCCTCTAACTTGAATCTACGCCGCAGTTATGTAAATCTGAACGTTTGAAGGAAACGAAAATAGAAAAACAACTTTGGGAAGAGACCATCCAGATCTTCGATCAAAGCTTTGGTTTCGTACTTGGGCTCATATCGAGCCAAGGTAAATCCCTGAATGGCTGAAGAGAGTCAAACATCTTCTTATTCAAACTCAAATTTGCAGCGGAAACCTGTGTGGCAGCCTGGTAAGCTTTCCTGGACGCATCATGTGTTAAAGAGTTTGTTTGCTTGCCTTTAAGTTTCTGGGGAAAGAGTGGTTATGGTGATGAGCACAACAGAATAAGCATCAAAGTGTTAAACACAAAAGCGTTATACTGATTTCTAATCATGTTAAGCTAAAGAACTCAATACTTTAGCTATTGGTTTATTGAATCGATACCTGCTGCGTTTTTCGTATCGCAAAGATAGACAGTTAATTCATGAACATATAATCATTGTCCATAACTACACAAAAGTTTGGTAACTACAATTTTTTTTTTATTGTTACAATTAATGACAACATCACAACTCCTAAAAAACTCATACGCATGCCACATATCACTCATTTGTATGTGTGATTTAAACCACATGATTCTCTAAATTAACCAAAGCAGCTAATGATTACACCATTAAACGATTCCTCTCCCTTACCAAAATCTCGAACCTTCTCTCTTTGATTCTCTTCTCGTTTCCGTACTCGCATATACATATAGTTTATTTGCATGCCAGACCTTTAGCAAAAAAGAAAATCAATATTCATATGACTTCTCTTCTTTTTAGAAAACGCGAGTGATTTGTTATGTGGCATTACTGAAATAAGTGGTTCAGTTTTTGTTGACAAACACATGGATTTTGGCAGCAAAACAACTTGAGTGGAAGCCTTCCTGTCAAATGGAGCCAAAGGCTCCCCCATAAATCACGTAACACAAAAAACTTTTGACCAGAAAACGCCACTATCATTCCTATCTCTTCGAATACCGCCACGAGCAAGTCATTCTTAACAACGAGATGGTGAGATGCACCTTTGAGTTTTACCGGAAACTTAGATTATGAATAGTTATTGGTAAGAATTGTTATTCTTTAGATCTTTATTGTTGAAAAAAATATTGATGACTGAAATATTTTTGTTGGAAATTTAAATAAAAATTAAATAATTGAAATGTCTTAAATTATGTAAGACTCTCATATCATTAATTATGGATGAATTTCTAACATATATAATATTCAAAATAAAAATGATATGCTTTTGAGCATTCTTGAAATTTATTTTACCAAAATAAAAGAAAAAATATATTAAATAAAGTAAATTAACAAACAAATATTCATTTTAAAATTTAACATCATAGATATAAATAATTCTTCAAAAATCAATATAAAATCTTAAATAATAAAAACGAACATTTTAGTAATGCAAAACTTTTCAGAACATGTATGTAAAAAAATAGTAAACTAAGGAAAGAACCATTTGAATAATAAGAACATGTATTATATCTAGACAAATTTTAAAAATTCTAAAATCAATTTGATATTTATGCTAATTTGCTAAAAAACAAGCATCGAACATATTTTAGAAAAAGCAAAATTATTTCAACAAAAGTTCCCTTTTAAGGGATTACATGAAAATATTTTAAAATAAATAAATTGACAGCTAAATATGAATATTTTCTTAATACAAAACAAAATAACTATGCATAAAAATTATATTTTTATGTCATTCAAATAAAAGTAAGCTAAAATATAATGAAAATTATAATAGTGTATTTAGTAGCAGTTTATATGCATCAAACATTATATATTATTTTAAAAATAAAATTTTATACTTATACAAAATACATAAGAGTATAAACATGGTAGTTAACCTAAATGATAAATTTATAATATAAACCATTATATTTTGATTATTTAAAAGTTATTATAAAAATAGATCCGCGCGTAGCGCGGATAGAAATCTAGTTACAATAAAATAGAAAGTTCAATTATCAGATATAACATATTAAATCTAGTATTTTTAAATTATAACCGGTTATATGTGGTTGACTAAATTATTTAAACTAAATTGCATGTGGAACAATTTCATAACTTATCCGGATAAAAAAAAGTAATTTGGTGAAATTGAAAAATATATAGCAATGATTTATAATGGTAATTTAAATATTTTTAGTTGGTTACTATTACCAAATATACGATAAACAATCTGGTTATATATATATAAGCCGAGTTTGTGATCTTCATGTAAATCTATGTACTTATTTGTGTGGAACAATACTTAGGTTCACCTCCTATGGTGAATTTTTAATTCATCTCACATCTTATCACCCTAAACCCAAACCCTAGACCTTAAATCCTAAAACTAACCTCTAGACCTTAAACCCAACCCTAGACCCAAACCGTAGATCCTAAACCCAAACCGTAGATACTAAACCCAAACCATAGATTCTACATATCGCAGTGAATCCTATAGATTAGATTGTTTTGTTATTCTTAGATGTGCATATTCTAGGTCATATATATATTCTTTTAAAGAATGTTGGCAGCCTTTTGAGAGAAATAAGAGATTTTTTCTCCAAATCTTTTAATGAATATTTTAGATTTTTTCACAAATATTAATTTTCAAGATTCAGTTATAATTTATTGTGATTATCTGTTTCTTATAATTCTAAGACAATAAAAATTTAGAAAATGCAGTTAAGTGTTTCAAATTTACAATTAATCACTATAAGTTGATAAAAATACATAAAATATAAAAAATGTATTTTTAAAATAAATTCTTTTTAATATAGATATTAAAGAAATGGACGGGGTATATTATTTTCACCAAAACAATTTCTAAATATGAATAGTATCATAATAGATTTGACAAGACATTATTAGCAGTTGAAGCAAGAGGAGCAGAAGATTGAAGCTGGAAAGACTGAGGCTGAAGAGCTTGCAAAGTCATATTGAGAGTGTCCTTGTTGAATCCATCTCTTCCTTGAAGTCTACCTTGAAGGTATTGAGATCAGCCTTCACTTCTTCAGTTTACTATCCAAGCCAGTCATGTGCATTTCCATGTCTAGGATTTGCTTCAAAGAGACACATACAAAATGAGAAAGAATAAGGTCTTTGTACTGAACACTTCCAAGACTATAAATGGTTATTTTCCTTGTTTGCCCACACTGGAAAACAGAAAAGTGTATAAGCAGTAGTTAAGATAAACCTGTGATAAGCTAAACTAAGCTGCATTCGATCACACTATATTATCCTATCATAAGCATATAATATATCCTTTAATAGTTCACTTAATCAACATGAAGCACTATAAGAGAATCTATTATCCTATCCAGTCGATCCTATCACAATGGGGTCTCTTATCAAACTTCATTTTCATCAACAACAACCTATCTACCAAAAAAGGAAAGTAAAAACAAGAAGAAGTAAGGAAATGAGGGGTTACCTTGATGTACTCTTGGTTGAGGAGAACTCGACGAAAATTTGAAGTAACTTTGGTTGAGGCAGTTTAACCGTTGCCTAGTGGAGATCCATCATGTGTTATCTCTTCAATAGCTTGCTCCACTTCTTGAACCAAGACCTCTGCACACTCGTCAATGAAAATACAATCTTTGCGGGTGTGTGTCTTCCTCATTTGTTATCTCTTAGCTTGCTCCACTTCTTGATGCAGGTCGTTCATCAAAGTGCTCCTCGATCAACTGCAAGAAAGGTAAAACATGAAGTTACTCATGAGAATCAGAAACATGAAAGGAAAAAAAATGTAAGAACAAAGAATAGATATTGTACCATGTCATAATCAATCTTGGAGAATTTCTGAGGTCATGCAATGAGCTTAGGCATCTTCTTCCTAGGAAGAGTAGAAATCCTAAATTCTGCAGCTGACTGGCTCTTCGCATAAGCTTCCATTGTTGACCAATTATCTAATAGATAAGTTCAGTCTTCCTCATTAATGTATCTGGTGCTGATGTGGCCACATATGGTTATTTGTGTATGCAGCTTCCTTTTATCATTGATTTCATCATGAAACTCATCGCCTGAGTAGTATTTTTGCTACAACATAAGAGAAAATATTAGTAAGAATTCAAATTAGATATAAAATGTAATAAGGAAAGATATAATGAATGCTTAGAAACAATGAAGGATTGCCACCACTTTTCTTTCCTCTTTTGTGGAATGTGCTTCCAGCTTGTCCATGCCCCCCAGTAGTATCCCTGCCATGTTTCTATAATAAAGGCGTGGACCACTTGATCAATACCTAACCTGAAAAAGACAGAAACATCAGACAGTAGGAGAGCATAAGAGAAAGGCATGTCTTTAACTTACCACAATACTCCATTGAGTTTCTTTGGGTGGAGGTGTTTTTGCTTCACTATAGAGGGAGCACGGATCAATGCATCTGCGGTCCTCCTCACATGGTTAGGAGCCGCAGATACCGCACTTTGAGAGGCGGTAGAACCAGGAGACATTGATGGAGCATAGGCATGATGTACTGATTGACTAGAGGCACAAGGCGTTGATTGGCCAGAGTCACGAAGAGTTAATTTTAGAGTTTAAAATCATATAATTTCAATTATTACTAGTTTATTTTCAGTATTAGTCAAAAAGGGCATTTCCAAATCAAACGACTGCGTTTAGCCAATTGATAGTGTTAGACTAAAGCCTCCGTTTCGAATGATCCAGAGTCCAGACTGGGAGCGTCAAAATAGCCGTTAAGATACGAGGTAGAAAAAGAAAATAAATTGGCCGTTAAGAGGGAGTCGGGTCCCACATTCGAAAAGCTTTTCAACGTTCCTATTTAATAACAAACCTTCTTCTCCAACTCTCAATCACTCTGTTAGTCTTTCGCCGGTTATATGGATACGACGACGGAGGAGAAAACCGCCAGTTCCTTGACGACGACGATGATAGATGAGACTTATGAGTTCACGGCGCCACGATGGTACGATCTCGAAAACGAAGAGACGAAACGCGATGAACAACGATCGGAGCTCTGGTTCGAATCAGCGACAAGTCATGCTTCGTCTCGTACGATTTTCTCATTCATTCATTGAATTATGTTCTAAGGATTCGTTCTAGTTGCTCTCAGTCGGTAAAATAGGAGCTTAGGGTTTCGTTGTTTCTATATTTGAGCATCAAGGAGAAGAGAAATGAGAATCTATTATAAACTTCTAGGTATTAAATGTTGAATCGTAGTCCTGGAATCTTGATTGATCTCGAATCCATGATAAAACCACATCGTTTTAGTTGCTCTCAATCATCTCACTATCAAAGCAGATTCAAATTTGTTTCTATATGTCTTTGTTGTGTTTGCAGCTTCGATTCCCAGTATCAAAGCGAGGAGCTCATGTAAGGTTGAGAGCATGTGCAACTTCAGCCAAGTAGAAGAAGAATCAACTCAGTTGAAAGTAAAATAGTTTCGGTTTCATGACTAAGAAGTGTAGATAGTTGCTTTGCTCGAGTTAACTCAAGTATTACTTTCCCTCTCTGTGTAGGCTGAAGGATCATCTGATGAACAAGTAGCTGCAGATATTTTCTCGAATCTGACAAACAAACAAGGAGAATGCTCATTTAAGAACGAGAAGAATCAGAACAACAACACTAGCACAAATGCTCAAGAACACGACAGGTTATTTACTGCTTCAAGAGATTATCTTATCGCTGTTAAGTGACGAGTGAGTTACAGTAACACACATTTTGTTTATATTGTTCACTCCAACAGTTTCCCAGACGATGTTATTGAGCAGGGAGATAACAAGGAGAACATTCCTCCATCACAAATTGAAGTATCTATAACGACCAACACTAAGACGCATCTCAATTCTACAAAGAATCGGTCTGTGCTGATGCCGATAAAACAGTCACAAGGCAGAGGCAGGAATCAGAAAACCATTAAAAGGTAGAAAACCATAAAGAGTCACGCTCTTGAATTTTGATAGGTAGATGTTGTTGTGTTGATGGCTCCTCATTGCAGGGAAACGAATGTTAAAAAATTAGTTGGAACTTCCAATCTGGTCCAGGAAAATCAAGCCATCAAAAGGCAAAAGCTTGATGGTGGTAAATCTAGACAGGTGAGTCAACTTAAGCTGCAGTACTTGTTTCACTATCTCGCTTCTATATGTTTACCTGACCCTGTTGATTGTACTAGATTCTCAATCCAAAACCAACAACTTTGCCTCACAAGACAAAACAAGGTCTTGTTAGCACGAGCTTCAACTTATGCCCTTCAGTCACTAAGAAAACCAGGACAGAGAACAGAAAGGTGCATTGTGTTTTCGAGATGATGTGATCAAAACCTGGAAAAAGGTTATTTTTTTTACTCTTGCTTATTCACTTTTAAGGTTTATGTCCGGGAGCAAGTTACCCCATTTGTATCAACCGCTGAACTGATGAAGAAGTTCCAAACAAGTACAAGGTACTTGTCATTGCCTCATATCCAGAACCAACCTAGGCCGATGACACTGACAAGGCTGATTGAACCAGAGTTCGCAACATCTCAGCGAACTCGTCCTGTGAGACTTAAAAGCACTTCAGAGATTGAGGAAGAGATGCTGGCAAAAATGCCTAAGTTTAAAGCACGACCTTTGAATAAGAAGGTAATACTGTGCGGCGTTCACTCTCAATGTCTCTCGTCAGTAGCTACTAAGCATATGTAGCTTAAGCAACAGAGCTGCAGAGAACTGATAAAGTCTGAAAAGTGAAAACTAATAATGCACTTCTTCTCTATTTGACACAGATTTTAGAAGCTCCAGCTTTGCCCGCACCACAAAGAAGTGCACCGCATCCTCCAGAATTTAAGGTGAACTACACTAATCAGACCATATCATCTGGAGGAGATTCAAACACTCTGATCCAAAACATTTGCTGAGTGAGATGTGACTTAAATTCTTACTGTTGCAGGAGTTCCATCTCGAAACAATGGCACGGGCTAGCCAGCATGCAGAGACATCTTCAGTAGTCTCGACGGAAATGTCTAAGGTTATGGAGCTTCTGTCTTTCCTGTTGTCTCATTCTAAAGACACTCGAGTTCTGACTAACTGTGACATCTCTTGCTTTCTTCATCCACAGCATAATGATTGGAGACCTCATATAACTAAACCAAAGAGCCCTTTGCTTCAAACAATGCTGAGAGCTCGTCCTATTAAAGCAAAAACTTCTACTGAAATTGAGCAAGAGGAGCTCAAGAAAGTGCCAAAATTCAGGGCAAGACCTTTGAATAAAAGGGTAACATATTCAAGTGGTTATTATGTTACCTTTTATTTGAAGATCTTCATCCGTCTCTCTCTAATATGGAATTATCTCTGAGCCATTCCAGATATTCGAAAGTAAAGGAGAGATGAGAATATTTTGCAACACAAAAAAACACGTAACCATACCTCAAGAGTTCCATTTCCTGACAGATGAAAGGATTTCACAGCCTAACTCTGTTATAGATCTATTCGACAAGGTACTTTGACAAGTCCTAGAATTCTGCATCTTTGAAATTGCAGTGTCTTAGCATAATCATCTACTTGGCAGCTCTCTTTAAACTCTGAAGCTTGCCGTGAACGGCCGCTACAAAGGAACACTACACCAAACCCTTTCCTTTTGAGGACAGAAGTATGTACAAAACCCCTCTCTTTTACTATCACTGCAACAAGGAACTTTTCTGAAAGATGTTTGATATGATTTAAATCCAGGAACGAGGTGCTGAAAAAGAGAAGAAGTTTGTGATACAAGTCATAGATAAGCAGATAGAGTCTGAAAAAGCCAGAACTCCCAAAGCAACCCCATATCCCTACACAACTGACTATCCCGTGGTATGCATCCAAAGTTTCTTCTTTCATTTTTAGTAGTCAGTTATAACGGCGGACAAGTCTATGACAAATTGTATCACTTTACAATTCAGTTCCCACCAAAACCAGAGCCTAAGCAATGCACAAAACCAGAACCGTTCAAGTTAGAGAGTGTAGCTAGGCACGAAGAGGAAATGCGGAAAGAAATGGAGGAGAGGATGAGAACCGAGAGAGAAGAAGCCCAAAGAAGAGTGTTCAGAGCACAGCCAGTGATAACAGAGTAAGCAACTGTTCCATGGCTGTTTATCAGCAGAAATTCATTTCAGCTTTTCAACTTTGTATGAATTCTCACCACCTCAGAGATCCAATTCCTGTTCCGGAGAAAGTACGAAAGCCTCTCACAGCAATTCAAGAGTTCAATCTCTATGTGGACCATCGGGCTGTCGAAAGGGCAGACTTTGACCATAAAGTAAGCATATAGCTAAGTAAAGTAAAAGCAACTCTTGTTGAAATACTGCGAAGCAATTTGTTATAATATTGTCTTTGGTATTAGATCAAAGAGAAGGAGATGATGTACAAGAGATACCGCGAAGAGACTGAAGTCGCAAAAATGGTATAACAATAGCTGAAAATTTACAGCCATATGTGTCCAACATAGTTTACCGTTCTGAGCTGAAACTTTGTCAGGTAGAGGAAGAGAGAGCTCTTAAGCAACTGAGAAGGACAATGATTCCTCAAGCCAGACCAGTGCCAAATTTCAACAACCCGTTTGTACCTCAGAAGTAAGTTAGTAATCCAAATCAGGAGTTTAGTAATCCAAATCAGGAGTTTATTTCCTTTTCTCTTTTCTTGCCTCAAAACTAAAAACTCCATATACCAATTAAAACACAGGTCAAACAAGGAGACGACAAAACCAAAGTCACCGAAGCTTAGAGTGATCAGTAGAATAGAGAGGAGAACAATGATGGCTTCTTCTTCTTCTTCTACTTACATGAGATGGCAGCATATAAGAAGTTAAAAAGATTAAGCATCAGCAGAAACTACTGTTCAAGAACGCTTGAACCACAGCAATCTTCCTGTCTTCCGTTCCAACTGATATATATAGTAAAAAAAGATCCCCTCCCTTAAAAGAACAAGCTCTGTAAATACTAAACATTTGTCTACAATAAGTAAGCGAAAAAGAGACACAAATGTAAAACTCCACAGGGTTCTTCTTCTAACTTCTTAAATCAAAAACCAACAGGGATATATATAATCCTTGATCCGTCTTTATATACGTTGTTGTTCTGCAGTACGTGCTTCAGACTCCAAGTTTCTTCACTCGGTTTTATTCTGCCTGTAAGCTATGGTCTGAAAAGGAACAAACCAAATCAAATAAGGAAAGAGTTTCAGACAGTTGAAACATACTTAGAATAATGAATAGATATATCGAAAAAGATTATTTTTATTATTATCAAAGACGGTACCAAATGTTGTTCATGGCTTGAATTGGAATCGGTTTTGAGCCTTGACAATGTTTCATTGTCTTCCAGACTTTTCATCTCATCTTTGGATGCTGCTGCTGCTGAAGCTGAAGCCACTACGGGAAGACTTTCTATTGCCTTATCTTCTCCTCCTCCTAATCCTCTTGTTACCAACAGTTCAACCTCTTCAGTCTTCAAATGCGTCTGAAGTGCCACAAACTGTTCAAAAAACACACACAAGTATATTAGCGCTTATGTGATTGGGAGTCATCTTTCTTTAAAAAAAAGAAGATATTTAGCATCTATATATGTTACAAACTTTCTATATATGAAGTGCAACCTGAAGACTAGTTACTATCTACAGTGACAAGGCTGATGTTAATAGAGAGAGAGCGAGGAGTACTCACTTCACGGAGCTGTTTCACAAGCAAGGTGGGTCTGCAACAGAGATATGGCTGTGGTAAGTCTGGTACACATTTGGTATCCAGTGAAACAAGCTTGAGATGAATATCCACCTGCAGAGATATATAAAGAGAAAGTTTGATCCAAATCCAAGAAGAAGGAGAATCGTATATCCCTTTCTTTTCGTTGTTACCTCAACATTGTTTCCATCTACGTTGCTGCGTAGATATTCCACAAGTTTATTAACGCGAGCATTCCTCACACTCTTACTACTACCTCCCTGTGTATTATTCTCATGCCTCGGGTTACTCCTTGTAGCACTTCTTCCCCAAGCAAGCATCTCCGGGTTCCACACGAGCCCGGGAGATATCCCTTTGCTGCTGTCTCTATGCGCTTCCGTGTCGTTATCCGCACAGTTACCATTGTTGTTGTTTGCACCTGAAGAAGAAGGGTGCTGTGTTGAACGACTTGCAGACCGTTTCCTACGTTTTCTAAGCCGGACTTCTGCACCACGCTCATCTGAAGACGAATCTCCGCCTCCTCCTCCGTTGTTGTTGTTATGATCTTCATTATCATCATCGTCGTCATGGGCTTCAACTGCGTTTTGTTCCGTGTTTCTGCAGTTCCTTCTCCTTCTGGAGCCACTACCACTACGCTGTGATCTCATTAAAACAGCAGCCTCTTTACCAAAAGATTTTCTTTTCACAAGAGCCTCAGATTGTCTGTGTGATATTTCTGCTATAGATGCTTGAATCTACACAAAGTTAAAAAAGGGTAAATAACAACATTCTCAACAGCATAAAATTGCCATATGTATCCGACCTGCTTGTTACGAGCCTTGTCATCTTCGTGAAAAGCGAATTCCTGAAGAAGAAATGAAAAAAGCATTTAACAACAACAATCTCTCAGAATAATATTAATAACGTTGAATCTTTTTACCTCTTCCTCATAGCTATCAATATTAGTGAACAAAGCTGCAATAAGAGCATCAAACTTTGGATCATCTCTAAGAGAACGCCGGCTTGCACAATGTTTCCTGCAGGCAGGACACTCGTTGTTCCTGCAATAGCAATAAACTCAGAACATGTAACTAGAAAGTGGCATCAGAGATACTAAAGCAAGAAAAGAAACCGAACAAGTTGAAGGCGTACCCTAATCTCATTGACTTATCAATACATTCCCGGCAGAACCGGTGCAGGCATTCCATTACAGTCCTTGTTTTCTTTATAATTCCTGGAAAAAAAAGAAAAAAACAAGAAACTCCTATCAGCATATGCATACTGCACTAGTGGAGCTTAAGCTTAGCAGTAGTCAGCCAAACTAATTTCCTTCAATAGGATTTTAAATTTAAACATATTCTCTGCAAATCATAAATGAAGAAATCAACAAGATTGGAGCCTTCAAATGCATTAGAAATATATATATATTCATGAAGTTTAAGTTAAGTACCTAAGCATATAGGACACTGGACGTCTTTACGGATTTCCCCTAGATCAATTTCCATAAACCTGCATGACATAATAAATCAAACAAAGATGAAGAATCTGTCAAAACTGGAACTTGACACTGTCAGAAAATCAGAAGAATTTTGAAAGAAACGAAAGTTAAGTTGAATGGTTATCAATACTAACAACCTACACAATGAATGCAATTAACCAAGCTAGGAACTTTACGTCAAAAGCTGAGATAGTTCAGGGATTTGGGAGAAGCAAGAAGAAAACATGCAAGCGCTAAGACGATATGAATCATCAGATTACTAACTGAGACAGAGGGAGACATTTCCACATTTACTGGTTTGAGATAAACCCGTCGAAATAGAAACAGTTATAAAGCAAGAAACTGAATGAAGAAGAGAACCCATTACGGCAAAAACAACACATCTACAGAGAGAGAGAGAGAGAGAGTGAAGATCATGAATCGTACTCTGATTTGTCTCCTGATGTGGAAGATGGACTTTTCTCCTTAGAATCTGACAAAAATAAGAAGAGAAAGTCGATCACATGAAACAAACACACTCTCACACGTATACACACACAACAACAACAACAAGCGTGAGTTACGTTTCCACAAGTAAAAGCCTTTACCTTCTTCTTCTTCGTCTTCTTCATCTTCTTCTTCTTCTTCCTCATCCTCTTCTGCATCTTCATCACCATCTTCCTTATCGTCTTCTTCTTCTTCTTCTTCTTCTACTACTTCCTCCTCCTCCGCTTCGTCGCGTTTCACTTCTTCTTCGTCTTTCTTCTCAAGGGTCGTCTCTTGTAGATCCTCTGGTTCGTTCTCTTCAGCTTCCGGGTCAAATCGGTCGAGTTGTTGGTCTCTACCATCTCCTTGCTCATCCGGAATCTCAGCCGCCGAGAAGCTCTTCTTCACAGGCATTGTAGGAAGACTGTGATCTTCCACGACCCAAACGAGAAACTCTCTCTCTCTCTTCCTCTTCTCTCTCTACGTATCGCTTCTCTCTCTCTCTATTGTGCTGCTGCGTTTGTGTTTCTTTGGTTCGGTGTGCCGATATAGAAGAAAGCAAAAGGAGAATGAAATCACACGATGAAAAAAAAAAGTTGGAAGAGTGATTTAACCCCTTTTTGTAATTTCCTTTTATTTAATGAGATTAATTATCTATCGTATAAATTTTGAACTCAAACCATTCAATCTAATTTCTTTTTCTGCATAATCCCATTTTTCACATGCAATTTCACTCTATATCTTCGTATATATATTAATTGAGAAGTCACTTAAGTGATTTCTACTGTCGTTTATATGAGAGTTTTCCAATTAATTGTTATAATTTGATTGGTTGATGATTTTTATATTTTCTATTTATTTAATTAATTTTTTTTTAAAGGAAACTAACCATAAAATTACCTAATCTAATATATGTTTCCAAACATACAATTAAATATCATAAATATAGATGAATTAATATAATTTATTTATAAAAACAATTAAATATCATATATTACATTATATAAATTGATAATATACATTTAAATACATATGATATTACATAAACAATTATAAAAACGGTTTTTAATATATTTATATTAGAGTTGCTCAAAAGAATATTTATATTAGTAGTGAATACAATATAAATATAAACTTTATGTTGCTGCCTCTGACGTAATTCGTTGGCAGAAAATTATATAATTGTCTTTTTCTTTTCTTGTCTAACGAGGGTGCTGGGTGTTCGAAATCAAACATAGAGGGTTAATTTTCGTTTTAACCTGTAATTGTGTGGTGGGGTGGGGGGGGGGGCGTAGGCGTAAGCAAGAGTTTTTCCTAATTTTTTTCCTCAAAACGTTTTTTTCCATTATTCAAATTTGAGATGATCTGGAAAATCAGACCGGAACATAACAACCAATGTAGTACATATTCCTATAAAAGGATTTGCTATCTTAGCTAATGAATCAAACGATACATTTTCAAACTGAGGAATAAAAACAATCTAAAACTCTGTGAATCTTCTCTTCAGGTTCGTCAACTCCTTTAGTTCCATTGAAAAATTAGGCCATGCTCCGGGATCTTGAATCATCGAAACTAGATCCCTACAATCGACGCCAAAAACCTGACATGTCGATAGTTAAAGCATGCACTCCATCACCCATAAGAGGGTCTTAAGTTCCGAATGAAGCGGTGAGATTCTTCGTAGTTGGTTCCTGGCTCCCAATAGCTGAGTTACTCCTCCTGAGTTTATACATGTCCATCTATAACCACTAAAGAGTGCGTCATGCGTGCATGATCCATTTATCATGCATATCTCAGAGGTCAGTATTTGTTATGGGTGTTTTATGTATGTCGGTTCTTCCTCTTTTCAATTAGCTTCAAACCAGGCAAGGCATTCCGATTCAGCATGTTAGACAGTTTCCTATGGGTCCATATTTATCCCTCTAAATAATTTATTATTTCTCGCTTTCCAAATGTACCATTTATCCACGAGTATGGATCTTTATCCAGCTCAGGATCTTCAATATCACTATTTCGCCAGAATAAGTAGTCCATATTTGTGTAATGGCTTGCACTGGGAATAGTAATGGTGGAGTTGGAGTGGCCGCGTGTGCCCATGTTTGTAGAGCTAGGGTGCATTCAAATATGACATTGTTAATAGTTTCATGCTCTGCTCCACACATGAGACAATGGTTGTCGCACCACAATATGACGATGTGTCAAGTTGCTTGTCATTGCTAATTGTCTAGATATCATTTGCCAAATATGATGTTTTATTTTTGGAGGAGCTTGTATCTTCCAAGCGAAAGCTTGGAGTTTTGTGATACTAAGTTCTATCAGTGTCTCCCACATATCCTTGTTGAGCAGGTTATTGGCTACCCAATATCCTGACTTAACAATATATCTCTCATTCTTTGTATAACTCCAACAATATTCATCTCGATGAAATTCTTAACTTATGGCCAAAGATTGGATTAATAGGATGTCCTTCAAATTGACATAGTTTTCTAGCAACTCAGAGTTCCATCTTTTTGGGTTTCCTACTATTAGCTCCCTGACTGGTAACATTGGGTGAACCACTGGTGCAATAGGCCTAGCCAGTCTTGCTGAGATTGTTGGCAGCCAAAGGTCTTTCCAAACTCTAATCTCATTTCTAGAGTGTACTTTTTGACTGATTCCTAGCAATATTAAAGTTTTGCTGTCATTATACTCGTCCATCCATATGAGGACTTATCAACCTTGTTTAGTTGCAACGGCAAACTGCTTCTGAAATATTTTTCCCTTAAAACTCTTGCTACCAAGGAATCTCGAAACTGTACTAATCACCATAAATGTTTGCCTAATAAGACAAGATTGAATTCATGGATCACCTTGAATCATATCCCTCCCTCTTCTCTTGATTTACAAAGATGTTCCCATCTGACCCAATGTATACCTCTTTTAGGAGGGTTTGAGCAAAATTGTGCAATGGCACTAGCTAAGTTCTCACATGTTTCTAGCAGTATTAGCAGAGTCGACATTACGTAGGTAGGTAAAGCCAATAATATAGATTTTATTAGTACTTCCTTTTCTCTCTTTGTTAACCATCTACCAGTTCAGACATTAACCCAATGTTGCAATCGTTCTTTCAGAAACGCGAACAACTTTCTTTTTGAGCCGTTGATGTCCTCAGGGATACCAAGAGTAAATTCCCATTCTCCCTTGTTTGTAATTCCCTTGGAACTTTTGACCGCCTCCTTCACCTGTCCAGGAATCTTTTTATCAAAGAGTAAGGATGATTTTTCAAAGTTAATATATTGTCCAGAAGTTTTCCCATAAGTCTTAAGTGCTTTCATGACTTCATCGCATTCACGAGGCTCCATCTTACAGAATAACATGATATCATCAGCAAAGAGAAGCTGTGATACCGGAAGGTTAGCGCATAAGACGCGCATCCCCGTTATCTTACCTTGATTTTCTGCGTGATTAAAAAGGCTAACGAGCATTACATGTGCTCGAAAATATACAGAACAACAAAATTCAATATGATAAGACACCGGCTCCGCTGAGATAAAAGAACAAATACTTGAAAGTTGAAACTTTGCTTTATAATTCTCACGTCGAACCTCAAACTCTCTGGTGAACATGTGGCAGATTTCCCTTTGCATTTTCTGCAGAGAGGATTCTACTTGTTCTGAGATAGCTGTTAGCACCAGAATTATATTTTTTAGCTTCTCTTCATTGGGATCTTTGCTTAGTTCCTCCAATATCGATTTAACACCTCCATCAATACTAGCTTTAAAATTTGCTTGTTCCTTTATCTGCTTCCCAATTAATCATTTTAATAAGCTTAAATTATTATTATAAGGTCACTAAAGCAACAGAAAAAAGAACTGCAAATATTTGGTTCTACCAGCTGCTGAAGTGAAGTGTCTTGGAGAATCAACTTTTGTTGTATGCGTTCAGCTGTAGTAAACACATGAAAGTATAAAGTTAGCTAAGTATCTATTGAGACCTTCACACCAAGTATGGAGGAACTAGAAGTCGTTTCTCAAATGGAATGCTCTTCAACCAGATGATAAACTATTGAGCAAACAATCTCAATAAGTGAAATACACTTGACAATATCACGTTTGTAACGAATAAGAGTAGCATTAAAGAGCACTGGTAAGAGAAATTGTATGGTCAAGCAATGAAAATCAAAGGTTATACACTTTCCTAAACCCCTTGGTCTGTTTCTATTCCATTGGTTGGCACATACTTTGAGAACAGATAGAATTTGACATTTTCAAATATTCGTGTAACTAAAAAGAAACAAAATATCATAGAACTCACTTTCAAGTAATACTTCTTTAGTTCCTCTGTTGGCTTGCATGATATCACTCTGAACTGAATCCAACATCATCCCAAACTTGCTCAATGAAGTTTCCATCATCCGAAAGCGTTGCTCAAATTCTTCACTGAGTTGAGCTACTCAGTGACGAAAGGTGAATGATATTAGGGGCCACCCAGTGACAAAAATTGAATGTATTTCCAAGCTATATCGTTAAACTTATCCAGAAACATATTGTTTATTAAGTAGTCAAAGCAACTTTTTTTTTTTATTTGGGAAAAGAGCAAACTTACATTTAGACTCTCCGACTGAGTCAGAACTCCATCTTCTCGGAAGACCGCTATACGCAACAAGCTGACTATCATCTCGTCTTTGATTAATTGGAGGCAAGCAACTAACCTTCTTCAAAGAGTGATCTCGTTCTTGGGAATTAAATCTCTGTACAGAAAAGAAGATACAAAACTAGTATGTAATCAAGACTCACTGTTCTTATTCATAAGAAGAAACGGTCTACAATATGAAAAACAAAGTCCCCTCAGACGTTAGTTTCTAACCTGATCGCTTATCAGGAGTTCTTCGACTGAACCCTGAGTTCTCTGAGAAAAACAACCACGCTGAGAGTAAGACGAAGGTCCCTGTGAGAACGACTGCTTGTGACTGCTGTGATCGAAGCTGCTGCGACTGCTGTGATCGCGATGCCTGTGGTTCAGACGGTCCAATACTCGATCCCCTTCTAAATAGAGAATCCACACAGAAAGATAAACGCGAATCGAAGTAGCACAATCATTAGCCAACACGCAAAACGATAGAGAGTTCAATTTTATCCTCGCCGGAAACCTAATGGATTCTCTTGGAAAGCTAAAAATAAGTTCGGAGTACTGAGATCGAGGAAGAAACTCCACAAACAGATTATCGAAACTCCTCGCCAGCACAAACTAAGCAAATCCGGAGGCGGACGAATCCAAATAAGCCCTAAGCAGTGGGAATCGCTTTGTACTCTCTTCGAATCGAGTTATCTAACTGTTTCCGTGTATGATATTCTCGTGGAAGAGATGATCGTACCTTAAATTAGGAGGAAAGACGGAGATTGATTTCAGATCGCAGGCTTTGTTGATATTCATCTTCATCGGTAAGATCCAACTCGTAGACAGACGGAGACGAAGTTTTTCTTCAAATTCTCGACAGCGATCACGATAACAAAGAGGAGAGCGAGAGAACTCAAAACTGAATTTTGAATTTTAGAAAGATCGAGAGAGTAGAGTGTAGCGGAAATTGGAAATAATAATATTTTATTTAATGTAGCGGGAAGGGGACGATCTTTACGAGCTGACAAAGCCCATTAATCGTATACGGCTCATGGGCCTTTTTAATCATGATTTTCAAAATGCTTGGGACGAAGGTATCGCACGTGTGGGACGTGTACCGCTCTGATCAGACGAAGGGTTTGATTAAAACTGCTATAGCTAGTAGAAGGGTAAAATGAAAAAGCATCGTAAGCAACTAAGCATAAAGATTATCTAGGACCAACGATACACAAGAAAGAAGGGTATAAGTGGCAAAGTAATTGAGTTATCGTGTTTTAAGGTAATGAAAGCTGTCAAACTATTACATAAGAAGAAATCATGAAACACAGTCCTACGAACTAAAACACACACAGAGACTACAATACATGAGCAAATAAGCACATGGAGGAGCTTCTTTTTGCCTATCATCCCATCCATTCCATTAAGGTAGTTAGATTAACTATGTATCACTAACTCTTCTATGAATCTCACATCTTCTTTTTTACCACAGATGATAATACACACCAATACTAGTTGAGGCCAAACACGACAACTTCTTTTTATTCTACATTATGGGATGCAGCACCTATGCTGATTTTTTCGAGCTTGACTTGGCCACTTTACTTTTCCACGCGCCCTGCACATCCCATTCAACCCACACACATATCAACACTCTACTCATCTCTCTGTCGTAAGTTTTAGGAGAAAGGGTAGGTAGATAGATAGATACCAGAGTCTCGTTGTCAGAAGCCTCGTCATCCCCGGCATCTTCTTCAGCTTCTATCTCCTCTTGTTTCCCCTCAGAATCAGACTTGTCAACAGCACTTTCTTTCTCCTCAGGGTCCCCACTCGACTCTGCGTTTGCCTCCTCCTGTAAATCAACTTCTTCATCATCCTCGCCTTCTTTCCTGGGCTTTCCTTCGGATTCTGATTTCTCTTCGTCGGCCTCCCCACCATACTTCGGGTCCTCTCCCATCTGCTCTGTGGATGATTCCATTTTCTCTTCACTTGTTTTTTCAGCAACTTCACCGACTGCATTATTTCAAATATATAATAACTTAGAAACAGAAAGACATTGCATTGTTTAAGAAGGTTATCATACACTTTTTTTATGTATGTATTACGTGAATGGAAGTACGTAAGTTGAAAGGATTTTAAGTGGGGAGAGCTAACAAACTTGGGCATAGGATTAGAAGAAATAGTTCAATGGAGCTTACCTCCAGAAGATCTGTTTTTCTTGGTTCTCATCTTTGGTTTCTCATCTTCTAAAGAGAGACTACTAGTTGTGCCTTCCGGCTCCTTACGTTTTATGTTTTTTCTTTGGAGTTCTTTTCCCTTTTGGCCTAGATAAGACAACAGTAAGGAAAAGAAAAAAAAAGGTTTTAATACGAATGCAGAAGATACGTAAAAATATAAACAAAAAGCAAACGAATGATTTAGACTTCTAATGACACAATTTCACGTACGTAGTAGGAACTGGGTCTTCATCCCTCTGTAAGCCATAACTATTCTTACGCTTGCTTCCAGAAGATCTAAACGCAAGAAAGCAATGGAACAAGAGAACAAGATTGCGGTGTCAGAAGACTAAAGAACACAACGAGACCGGATTACAGAGAGATACATTGCCTTAAGTTGCAGAGTGTAAGTCTTACCCTTTCTTATTAGAACTTCGCTTTGATGTACTGGACTTCTGCACAAGGTAGAAATAGTGAAAGGGTATTTATTAAGCTAACATGAACGGCAAATGCTTAGAAATAGTAAAGATGGATCAACAAATGACAAAAGAATCCAAAACGCATAAAATCTCAGAACCTTAGCGGGCTTTCCTGCCGTCTCTATGAGCTCCCACTGTTCTTTATCTAGGCGAAGTACTTCAACATCTCCATCCTCATAAAGTATCTGCGATACCACAAGACAGAGTACAGAGTTGGATGAACCAACTAACCCAAGAAAAAGACAACAGTCGAAGTCCTGAAAGCTTACCACATGTTTCTTTTTTGTTGGAATCATATGACTTCACTGTGCCTTCATAAAACCTATTGATAACACCAAGATGCAATATCTGGTAAGAAAATTCAAAAAAAATAATACCACACTTCTCTAGAAATTAATAATTGCATCAGCTGAGATTAGAGTAACAAAATGTGATTAAGATTGTAGAAATAAACAAATTCCTTCAGAGTGTGCATTTGCATAGTTGTCTGACAGTCTGAGTAATATGCGACAACAACTCGTGTACCATTGTAAGGACGTCAAAGAAAAGAAAAAAACTCCAAAGGAAACATAACAATGAGATCAGGTTTTCATTATCAATCCAAGGAGAGTACTTAAAAATGCTTACCGTTTATTCATCAGTAGCCATTTTCTTTTCTGCTGTGGAGCACTGCACGATAAATCAGGCCAGGCTATAAATATTTGTTATCACTTATCATATGATTACATTACAATTTCTTTAATATTGACCGTAATAAAACATCAAAGGAAGGTAAACCTCCGCACCTTAGCTAGTCCTGTGATGCTTTTTCTTTTCCGCTTCATCATTGATCCAGAGGCAGGCTTCAATCTATCACCATTTTTTTTCTGCTGACCTACTCTGCTTCCATTTAATAAAAAAAAATTCAGTATAAAAATATTGAATTAGTACAGATAAATAAGCGGTTTGATACAATTGGTGATCTTTACCCTCTCACTGCATTTGCCATCTTCGCTTTGGTTTTCCGGATCAGTGAGACCCCAGTCAGATTCTGAGTTCTTTAATTTTGTTGAGAAGCTTTTCTTTCTCTTTCGGGAAGATCTGCTTTTTCCCCAGTCCGATTCCGAGGAGATATTTGCGTGCATATCTCTCTCTTCAAGCAACTCTTCTTTAGAAGCTTTCAGCGGACTACTACTTGAGAACTTGAAAGGACTGTGTCCCGAAGATGATCTCCGGCGTTTAGGGACTGAAACTACTGATGTTGCATTACCAGCACTCCTTTTGTTAGTCTTCTGATCACTATGAGATGTGTCTGCTCTCTCTCTCGAGAGGGGAATGTGTGTGTCCATTAGTGGATTCGAATTTATCCAGCATTAGGTGATCCAGATTTATCTCCCGCACCATTTTCAAAACATCGACATCCTTTTTACCATTCTCATCATCCTCAGCCGGAACAGATTTATTCTTTTTTTTCCTTTCTGCTCTGAGCTCTCAAACGCTCTACAATTTTACCCAGAGGAAGTTCATTCCCATCACTATCTTCATTATCCATACCCTCGTTTGGGGTATCCCCTGAAACATGGACAGATACAAATCAATACAAAAATCACTAGACACGCAACTGAGATTTTAAGATTGAATAACGTACAGATGAATCAGCATGACTCTCCAACATAAGAGAGCTGAAGTGTGCCAAGACGGTTTCATCAGCTAGCCACAATTGCTCTTCACCAACCTGTTCGAAGCAAAATGCAATGGGTTAGCAAACACAAAGCAGTACAAAAATATGAGGTTAAACAGAGTAAATATATAAGAAAAGACACTAGACAGTTCAGATCGCAACAGATCACTTCAAGCAGGCTCATCATGAAATATAAAATCTGAACCACGGATGGCAAGTTCTTGGTTGTTACCTGAGACTTGTCACCTTCATTTTTTTCAGAAGGTTTGTACAGCGTTGGAGGCAGTGATACTGGCGTGAATTCCCCTTGTAGATCGAGCTCTTTCTGAGTCAAGTGCTTAATTATTGATAGCCCAAGCTCGCAGATCGCATGTGAGTTCTGTTAATACAAATTATGAGAATGTCAGGTCCATGGCACCATGACAGGGGAAAGTTATTAAAAAAAAGTCATGACACTGCTGTTATTAAAACAGAACAAGCTCAAAGAAATGTTTTACCAACCTTTGACTTTGTTGCATCGGTGACATCTTCTGACTGTTTTATACTACGGAAGATAGAGATAATGGTGGGAACGCACTCATGTTCCTTGTCACTATCTTCAGCCTTCCCATCTTCCTCTTTATGGAGTAACATTGAAATGATCAAGTGTAATTGTCTGAAATATACGATCAGAAAAAATATTAATGAAAAAAGACAACTTAAATCGCTACTGTCACCAGTAATAGGCAAATCGAAATATTTTTACCGATATATCATTTCATATTCCTCCACATCCTTGCATTTCTCGACGTCAGGACAAGAAAGATGAGCAAGTGCGTGAACCAGATAAGGAAGGATATGTTGAGGGTAGGGAGAAACTGAATTTGCATCAGTCTGCGCAGAGACTTTCCTCACTTTTGTTTGGTAAGAATGTTGAATTATATCAGCTAGGTCCTGTTATGCCAATCCAGACGCATAGTTTAGTTGGTTAGATTAACAACATTCCCAACTCATTAAACATCGAGTATGAGTTTTTAAGTAAAGGGAGATAACATACCTCCTCTGATACAAGAACATATTTGATCCAATGATATCAAATAAGAATGAACAGGCATACTTTGTCTCCAAAACCCGATCCTTTACATACTGGTGCACTTTTCCTAGAAATATTTTCTTAGCCATAGGAAATGATATCTACATGAGAGGTTAAGCAAAATTGTTAAAACAAAACCTCGATCAGATGTAGGATTGGCTTAAGGTGTAAATCGGAAAAAAAAAAACAAATTGAAGGAAAGTACCTCAGGGGTTTTTAGGGTTAAATGGAAGACATCAACCGGGATCTTATCGTCCCAGTGCCTAGAAAGGCGAAGGACTGCCTTTGCAGCAGCAAGTTTCATATGGGCCTTGTCAACAGAACTGTAAAGATGTTGAGCATGAGTGTCTCCAATTTTTTTACAGAAAATAACATCTTAGCATGTTTAGCACTAATGTTTACCAACCTTGATTCTATATCTTCAGATACTTCCCCATAGGAAAGAATGTTTTTAAGTAATTCAAGAAGGCCATCAACACCCGTACATAGTTGAGCATCCTTGAAAGGCAAGTAACTCTTAACCAACGTCTTGATCCCGTAAATCTATTTTACAAAACAAAAAGTTAAATTAAATGGAAAAGAGAGAGATAACTTTATCAACTTTGACCCAAGGTCATTTGCTACTATAATTCAGAAATCAGTTATAAAAAAACTTTCGACAGATACCAACCTTAAGTTGACATATCTCACTTTTGTCATCCCAGGATAACTTATTTTCGTCTGTGCTATTATCGAAGGTGCACACTCCCTTGAGGTGTCGCAGTTGGAGGCTCGAATTGGCGAGTTCGAGAGGGACATGGGACAATCCAAGGCTTCAGAAGTGCGTCATTTACAGCGCCAATTCCAAGGCGGGGAGACTCAAAGAGCTACGGGATCGAGAACGCTAAGGCCAAGGTGAAGAGATCTTGATGCACCAAGTTTCAGTCTCGTTTGACGAAGATTGCAAACTCGCTGGATTCCCTGATGGTGATTCATGACAAGGATGTTCCTTTGGCTGTCATCGAGGGAAGCACCAATGAGGTTAAGCTATTTCAGGGGAGCGAAGTCCCGACTCTGTAGGCGGAAGAGGCTATACTTTCCATTCGTAAAGAAGAGCTGGCCGCTACTGAGGGAGACTTTGACTCGATCTTTGCCGATCTGAAATCTGATTGCGTCCTTTCTCACTTATCCGCCCGAGGTGCAGGGCCTTGCGATGGCCGAGCCTCATGATGCGATGGAAGAAGGTGAAGATGACCCGGGTCCAAACCCTGATGAGGTAATGAGTGAAAGCGAGGTTCTGGGTCTGGAGGATAAGTGAGGTTGCAATCCCATGCGGGATGTTTGTTTTTTATGTTGTCTTTTGTTTCGGCCAAGTGTGGCCTATGTTTATGTTTTGGGACTGGCCAAGTGTGGGTTTGAATCCCTGCCCCTTTTAGAGATTTTTAGGTACTTCGTTTGGATTTATAAAATTATGGTTTATCTCCTTTAGAAAACGTAAGAGTAACTATACGCAGAGATAGAAGGACAGAGTGTGAATTTGTCGTAATATTTGTCGTTGTATAAGATGAGAATATTCAAAGTCTCTTAATTCGTGGAGTCTCATTAACGTGCAAATATAGGCGATGAGACAAATTTTAGAATCTCGTATCGATATGTTGATAATGTGCCTTGAGATGTGTAAGACCAATGTGTTAGGTCTAAAGTAAGACCTAGGTTTACTATTGGTTAGGGTTTGTGATGTCTATTCGGGTTCGATTACCCATTGCGGTTTCAACTTGATTTCGTTTCAATATTGAAGTCTTCAAAAAAAATCTTGGCTTATGTGACTTGCGTCAATCGGGAACCGAGCATCTCTCCAAAGACAATTTCGAAGTCGTCAGGAAGTGCTGTCCAAAAATTTTTGATTTCTTTTATGGAGCGCGAGTATCCTCATATTGAATGGCTGAGAGTCTATCTCTATGGGAGGAGACGATTAGGTCTGTTTAGGATGTGTGGGTTAGTTTTTCGTGATCATCGACAAATAGAGTGGTAAGTGTTAGTGAGCTTCCTGTTTGAGTTTGAACCTTCGCGAAGGATGTGTTGTTGATATATTTTAGTGCATATGACTGTTCGAGTTTCCGAGATGGAGATTTTATCAGGGAAGATATTTTTTTAGTGCATACGACTGTATGTTGTTACTTGGGCGTTCCTAAGTTAATTGTGAATTGCCGTTTTAGCTGTGAAGTGATTCGTGAGATTAAGTGTTTTTGTGACAAGAGAGATTGGTGAGGAACTTTGAAGTGGAATATTGTTTTCTTTGTTTTATAAATATCGAGTACACGAATTCATAAATTTTAAAATGTGGAAGTATACGAGTATACATATGCGTACCCACTCCCCATTTTTAAGAGAGGGGGATAGCTGAACTCGTCTTGCGGCGAGTTGCCTACGTACCCCTTTCGAGGATCAAGCCATCTTGAGTTCAGTTTGTCTCGACGCTATCGCTTAATGATAGTATTTCTTGAGGTGCATCACATTCCAAGTTCTTGCTTTCCTCCTTTGATCAAAATTGACAGTGCAAATTTCGGTTCCCACTGTTTGGCGCTAGAAAGAGGGGGGGGGGGGTCGGATTCTCTAACACTTAAATCACTGAACGATTAGGAAGCAACATGCCTGATCGAACAGGCAGTGACATCGTCTTCTCCGAGGAAAGAGCAACGAACGACCGAGTCAAAGCGTGCAACGATTTCCTTGTCGTAGAACTGACAATCAAAAATATCTATGTTTCAAGGGTATTAGTCAACACTGGAAGCTCAGCTGATATCATCTTCAAAAGCACCCTCGAGAGAATGGAAGTTAACCTGACCAAAATCACGAAAAGTCCAATCCCATTAGTAGGATTTTCAGGTGTAGCGACCATGACTCTCAGGTCAATCAACCTCTTAGTTAAATCTGAGAGCATCACAAGAGTCATGGAATTTCTAGGAGAAATCGGCAGATTCATGCATCAACGAAGGCTCGGGGTCCCAATCAGTACATATATTGATGACCTGTGCTAAATCATACATCAACTTCGATTTATTTTAAATTTCATACACGACCTACTAAAATTAGGCTAAATCATACATTGACCGCTTCGTTAGTCAACCGTTTATAAATGATGACATGTCAATAACGGAAGTTGAGCTGTATAATACGATTTAAAATATTTTTTTTCTAAATAAAAATTAATTTACAGACCTGTTACGTGGGGGTTTCGAACCCGGGTGTGGGACAGTAACTAAAAAGACCCCAAACCACTGCGCTACGAACAACTTTACATATTTATTAACTACACTATACTATTTAAACCTAACATATATACAATTTTAGCTAGAATGAACGTTCTGATATCCATTTGGATTCGGTTCGGATTTATTCGGATTTTGAGTTTTTGGGATTAAAGATTTTAACCCTATTCAGGTATTTATAAATTTTGGTTCGGATTCAGTATGGAACTTTGTGGGTTCAGTTCAGATCTTTGCGGGTACAGTTCAGATTCAGATAACACGTTTAAATTATTTTAAAAATTTGAAAACTCATACATAATATTTAATATTTAATATTACATAAATATTTAGATAACACATTTAAATTGTTTTAAAAAATTAAAAATTCATATTTAGATAGTTAATTACATAAATATTTAAAATTCATATTTAGATTAAATTCATATAAATATTTATGTAATATTTAAATATTTAAATATGAATTTTCAAAAAATTTAAAATAATTTAAACCGGTTATATAAATATTTATGTAATATTAAATATAAAATATTATGTATAAGTTTTCAAATTTTAAAAATAATTTAAATGGGTTATCTGAATTCGAATCATACCCGCAAAGATCCGAACTAAACCCATAAAGATCCAAACTGAATCCGAACCAAATTTATAAATATCTGAATAGGGTTAATATCTTTAATCCCAAAAACTCAAAATTCGAATAAACCCGAACCAAACCCGAATGTATATCATAATGTCAATTCTAGCTAAATATATATATATATATATATTAGATTTAAATAGTATAGTGTAGTGAATAGATAGGTAAAGGTGTTCGTAGCGCAGTGGTTTTGGGTCTTATTAGTTACTGACCCACACCCGGGTTCGAATCCCCCATGTAACAAGTTCGATATATTTTTTTAATATTATTTTAAATCGTATTATACAACTCAGCTTCCGTTATTGACACATCATCATTCATAAACGGTTGACTAACGTTGAAGTGGTCAATGTATGATTTAGCCTAATTTTAGTAGTTCGTGTATGAAATTTAAAATAAATCAAAGTTGATGTATGATTTAGCACAAGTCATCAATATATGTACTGATCGGGACCGCGAGCCTTCGTTGATGCATGAATCTGCCGATTTTCCGAATTTCTAGTCATCGATCGCCCTACAACATACAATGTAATCGTGGGCACCCCATGTCTAAATTCTATGCAAGCGATCCCATCAACATGAGCCATTATGTCATATATCCTCATACCATAAAAACTTATTCAGTATATCCTTCAGTAATCTCAATGCCCTTAATCATTTAATAAAAATACAAAAACCCGATTTTACCCTTGCTTACTTTTTGAATTATTATTTTTAAAAATTAAAAAATTCAAAATTCAAAATTTCAAAATTTGAAATTTGTAAAAAATTCTAAATTTTTTAGTTTCAAATTTTAATTACCGATGTACAGCCTGCCAGCTAGTTATACTGATGTAGTTGTACTTCATTTTACCAGTTCTACTTAGGTAGTTCTACTGAGTTTTACCAATTCTACTTATGTTGATTGTACAAAATTCTATTAATTTTAATGAGATAGTTATACTGCATATTACTAGTTCTATTGATATAGTTATTCCAAGTTCTACTAGTTCTACTGAGGTCTCAGTAGTTATCCCAAATTCTACTAGTTTTATATAGGTAGTTATATCGAATTCTACTATATTTCAGTTCTGCAAATAAAAATATAAAAAACCATAGATCCATAATCATATATCCAAATAGAAACCCACCAAATAAAAACATATATCAAATACAAAATTCATAGATCCAAAATTCAGAAGGAAAATAATGTAACCATAATTCATAGATCTAAAATTGATAAGGAATAAAAACGTAACTTAATTCTAGATCTGTAGTTGAATTTTTTTTAAAAAATATGTAAATACAAAACACCAAAAAATAAAGAATAAAAAAAATCCTAAATTAAATAAAAACCTAGAATTCTCCATCGAATCTGTCAAGCATCGACAACTAATGCGCTATCACTGTGTTATTTTAGATGGAGCCGTCGTTGTTTGTCATTTGGTTACTGAAATTGTGTTGCTCGATAATATTAAAGAAAGAAAATGAAGAGAGAAATCATAGATTAAGAAGAAATCAAAGAAGAATGAAAAGAAGAAAAAAGAGGAAGAGAAGTTTTGGCGGAAAGAAGGGAGGAAGAAGAAGAAAGAAAAATAAATAAAAAATATATATATGTTTGACCAATATAAAGATTAGGTTTATGGGTGAAATGTAATTCACTGATTTTCAAAATTAAAATAAATTAAAACAAAATTCAGTTTATAAGGAGGATATTTAAGCCTTTTTTTTTTTTGTTGCAGAACATAAGAGGTGTTTTCTCCATCAACATACCACATGTGCCTTAAATTTCCAACTCCCCGTAGAACCGAGACAATCTGGGGAGTTCGGAAAATATCGCAAGTCTGTTTAGCCGCAGAATTAAAACGAAAAAATTCGACGGCCAAACTTAACAAAAAGTAGAAATTGATTCCCGTCAAAAACACCACATAACAAGATTCAACACAAATCTTTTAGCAATTACGGAAGGTCAAAGCCTTAGAGGAGAAACGAGATGAACGATGTGTTGAAATCAATGCTAACCTTCGCGATCTCATAAAGACATAGCTCATCGCCTGTCTAAAAACGAACCTTCACACACTCGCGTGGGCCGTAGAGGATATGCATGGGATTGACATTAACATAACATGTCATGACCTCAACGTAGATCCAACTTTCAAACCAATCAAACAAAAAAAGATAAAAAGTTAGGACCTGAATGTGCGACTGCAGTCAACGACGAGGTTGCGAAACTCCTCAAAGTAGGATCCATAACGAAAGTCAAGTATCCAGACTGGCTTAGGAACCCCGTCGTGGTAAAAAAGAAAAAAACAGAAAATGGCGAGTCTGCGTTGATTTCACCGATCTCAAGAAGACTTGCCCCAAGATAACTTTCCACTGCCGCATATCGACCATTTGGTAGAAGCAACAGTGGGGAACAAGCTCCTATCTTTTATGGACGCTTTTTTGGAATACAATCAAATTATGATGAATCCCAACAATCGCGAGAAAAGTGTATTCATTACCGACTGCAAACATATTACTACAAAGTAATGCGATTCAGACTTAAAAATGCAGGCGCAATATATCAACGACTCATCAATCGTATGTTCTCCGAGCAACTCAGAAAAACTATGGAGGTATACATCAACGATATGCTCGTCAAATCTCTTAACGAGCAGGATCACGTCACCCACCTACCAGAGTGGTTCCAACGATTGTATCTCCATAACATGAAACTTAATCCAACAAAATGCCGATTCGCCGTAGCATCAAGAGAATTCCTAGGTTACCTTGTCACGTACCACAAAATTGAAGCAAACCCAAAAAAAATCGACGAATTGATCGAAATGACCTCTCCAAAGACCAAATGTGAAGTGCAAAGATTAACCGGAAGAGGCGCAACACTCAATCATTTCATCTCGGGATAAATGGACAAATGCTTGCCATTCTACGAAACGTTGAAACGGAACAAAAAATTTGAGTGTTCCAAGCAATGCAAAAAGCTTTCCAACAGCTAAAGAATAACTTGGAAACTCCTCCGGTTCTCGAAAAACCCATAGAAGGGGAGTATGTTTTCATGTACATAGCAGTATCGGCAACATCGGTAAGCGGTGTCCTAATCCGTGAAGAGCGCAGTAAACAAAAGCCTATTTTTTTACATAAGAAAAACATTGTTGAACACTGAAACGCGGTATCCGTTAATGGAAAAATTGGCAATCACCGTCGTGACGTCAGCTCGAAAACTGAGGCCCTATCTCATGCGAAAATAGTCCTCAGTACTTTCACATTACGAACAATCTTGCATAGCCCCAACCAATTGGGAAGGCTAGCCAAATGGGCAGTCGAGTTAAGTGACTACGATACTGAATATCAAACAAAAACCTGCACAAAATCTCAAGTACTCGCGGATTTATTAGTGGAATTACCCACCAAAGACATGACAAACAAGTAACCAAACTGTAACATCCTGAATTGTAATATATGGAAAGGCTTAAGAGAATTGATTTGGCTACCTATGTCACCAAAGTCGACTTACCTTTTCCGCCACACATCCGTTTAGAACTCCAGAGTTAAGCATGCATTAGATGGAGTAGTGAAAGGATGGGTGACCTATCGGGATTTTTTTCGAGATACCATGCAAGTGAGACCAAAGCACAAAAAAGGTCGGGTGGTGATTGCAGAGTCAGTAAACAATGATTTCAGGCCTTGAAAAATTAACAGACCGACCGTCAGATGGGATGGGGACCACGAGCCAAGAGAGGGGTGTGGGTGGCCCATTACCTGTGGGCGATCGGGGCGTTACAAGTGGTATCAGAGCTGGTTAGCCATCTCGATTCTGACCTGAGAGGCATCTTGAGACTTGTCTTGGGGCGCAACGAAGACGTTGTATTTTTTGAGAGAGGGTGAATTGTAACATCCCAAATGGTGATATATGGAAAAGCTTAAGAGAATTGATTTGACTACCTATGTCACCAAAGTTGACTTACCTTTTCCGCCACACATCGGTTTAGAATTCCAAATTTTAGCGTGCTTGAGCTGGAGTAGTGGAAGGATGTGTGACCTATCGTGAAGTGATTCGCGATACCGTACAAGTGAGACCAAAGCACAAAGAAAGATCGGGTGGTAATTGTAGGGTCAGTAAACAATAATTTCAGGCCTTAAAAAATTAACGGACCGACCATCGGATGGGATGGGGCCTATGGGCCGAGAGAGCGGGTGTGGGTGGCCCATTAGCCGTGGGTGGTTGAGCGTTACGAAAACTCAACATGGCTCCTTCATGTCGACGGATATTCTTGTAAACAAGGTTCAAGAATTGGCATCCGCCTCACATTCCTGACCGGAGAAATCCTGGAACAGTCATTCCGACTAGAGTTCCACGCTTCAAATAATGAAGCCGAGTATGAAGCACTCGTTGCAGGACTACAACTAGCTCATGGCCTTAAGATACGCAATATCCACACCTATTGCTATTCTCAGCTAGTCGCGAGTCAATATAGCGGGAATACGAAGTAAGGGACGAAAGGATTGACGCAAATCTGAAACTTGTTCAAAACCTAGCCCAAGATTTTGATCAATTCGCTCTCACGCGGAACCCCTGCTCGGAAAATGCCCAGGTCGATGCCTTGGCGGCCCTAGCCTCAAGTTCTGACCCGGGTCTCAAAAGAAGAATTCCTGTTGAATTATTGAGCACCCAAGCATCAGACCACCGATCGTCGTCAACTTAATTTAAGCACAGGACGACGACATTGAAGAAATCAAAATCCAACCCAAAGAAAATCCGTAACAATCCGAATATGATTGATATTAACCATGGTTGGAGACGATTTGATCCTACATCGTCGATGGGACACTCCCCTCCAAAAATGGACAGCTCGTAAAATCAAAACCCAAGCCACACGATACATGTCAGAAGACGGAGAAATTTACAAATGAAAATTCTCCGGGCCACTCATGACGTTCGCATACGGAGATAAAGCAAGGAAAATCATGGAAGAAGTTCATTCCGGCTCATGCGCAAATCATTCCGGCAGAAGATCACTCGCAGTCAAAATTAAATGCCATGGTTACTATTGGCTAACAATGATCAAGGACTGCGAGAAAATTTGCGCCAAAATACGAAAATGCCAAAGACATGCACCAACGATCCCTCTTCCCGCGGAAATCTTATCATCGATTTTGTCGCCATATCCATTTACGTGATGGTCAATGGATATCATCACCCCCCTGCATAACTCAAAACAGAAACGATTCCTCCTAGTTTTAACCAATTTCTTCTCAAAATGGGTGGAGGCAGATTCATACGCAAGCATGAAAGACGTCCAAGTCGAAGGATTCGTATGGAATAAAATTATCTGCAAATACGGAGTCCCCTATGAAATCGTAACGGACAACGGATCCCAATTCATCTCAACATGGTTCGAGGTATTCTGCAAAAAAATAGAAAATACCATTAACAAAATCAACTCCCAGATATCCGCAGGGTAACGCCCAATTCAAAGCCATAAAAAAGACCCGTCTTGGATGATCTGAAGAAATGTTCAGACGCCAAAAAGGGCCGATGGGCCGAAGAACACGAAGGATTCCTTTGGTCGCACCGCATGACCCTGAGACAAGCCACGGGACAAATTCTTTTCGCCCTCGTACATTGAACAAAGTGCATGATTCCGGCGGAAGTCAAATTTCTCAGAATACGGAGGAGACTGCTCCCCGAACGACAAGTTCAGATGTCCCCCTCTTTCCAGAAAGGGGGGAGTAGGTACGTATGTGTATACTTGTATACTCCCACATTTCAAAAATATTTGTCCATAAACACAACAATTTTTGAACCTTTATCCAATAATAAAGAAAACACGATATGATTTCTAGAAAGTATCGCCAACTCTTTTTATTGCATGAACACCCAAGTCTCCCAAAAACACAGTCATCATATAAACCTAGAAGTGGAAATTTTAATATAAGCGTCATATTACAAAAACTGCAAAAGATTTCGATCAGAAAAACAGAACGCTAAACAAAGCACAAACAGTTTTTGATTACACAATCGAACTTAACTATTTGGTCAAACGACCGAACCAGGTCTACCAGCACACCTGGTTGAACCAGACCCCCCCCCGGTTGAACCGGATCACGTGGTCAAAACCTAACTCCCTGTCAAAACCGGATTACCCGGTTTAACCTGACACTCGGCTGAACCAAACGAACCAGACCACCCAATCAGACCGAACTTCCTGGTCGAACCCGCCATTGGCACAATCCGCACCGATATCCTAGTCAGTCCCGACTTTAACACAAACTGACCCTTCGGTCGAATCACCTATTCCGATCAAACGATCAAACCCGACCTCTTGGTCACACGGTCGAATATGACTTTCGAACAGAACCAAAGGTGATCCAACTCTTAAACTCGAGATCACTAATAACATCTCCAAGCCCGTAAACATTTCAAACACGAAATAAAATATTTTAGAGAAAAACAAACCTATAGCATCGCGAGATGTCGCAGACGCTTTAGATAACGTTTTCGACAAAAAATATATTCGTCAATAATAACATCATCTTGGAAAAACAAATAAGTCATACACACTAACTCATATTCTCGATAACTCTCTAAAAATGGTAACATCTACCATCAAGGTTGTTGCTGATCACAACAATCTCTAATACGTCCTAAACATACTTAGAAATCTCCTCCATAGAGATTGCTCTCATACATCCAACACACGATAATAACGCTATAAAAGAAACCCAAATTTTTGGTCAGCACTTCCAGGATTTAAAAATTGTCCTTGGAGAGATGCTCGGTTCCCGATTGATGCAAGTCATATAAGCCGAGAACTTATCGCAGACTTCAATATCAAAACGAAATCAGGTTAAAACCGCAAACAGAATAAGTAAGCCAAAATAGTCAATGCACATCCTAAAACCAAAAGTAAACCAAGGTATTGCCTTAAACCCACTGCGCTGGTCCCGAACATCTCAAAGGCATAATATCAAAATTATATGAGATTCCTAAACTATGTCTCTTCGTTTACACATGCGCGCGTATGAGACTTCTGAAGGACTTTCGAGAACTCTCATCTAAAACAAATGACAAGCGTGACGATCTTCGTGAGTCACATGCAAGATGAAAACTCACATTTTTCATAAAAATATGAAAGTATCACTAACTCATTATGCAGTTCATAAAAAGCAAAAGCCGCAATGCTGCAGGGATTCAAAGCCATAAGCAGCCAGTCGTGAAACATAAACACGGCCAGACTTGGATGGAACAAACGAAAAACATAAATCTAAAAACCCACTGAGGATAACAACCTTACTCATCCAAATCAACTGGCGCCTCACTTTTGCCCGTAACCTCATCAGAATTTGCCACCACCATGTCTTCGCCTCCTCCCATTGCATCTCGCGACCCTGCCTCCACGGGAAACTGTTCCTCGGAGCCACCGGGAAAAGGAGGAAGGACGCAGTCAGACTTAAGGTCGGAGAAAATTGAATCAAACTCCCCCTCAGCAACAACCAGTTCATCTCTACGAATGGTCAATCTAACCTCTTAAGTCGACAAGGTTGGGGCGTCCTCCCCTTGAAGTATCTTGTTCTCATCAATGCTTCCCTTGGTAACGGCCAAAGCAAGGTCCCTCTCCTAAACCACCATCAGGGAATCTAGCAAGACAGCCATCCTTGACAAAAGAGCTTGGGACTCAACGTGAAGCTTTTTCACTATCTCAGTTCTGATGTCCTCGGTCCCGCAGCTCGACGAGCTCTCTGCTCTTTGAATCTGACGCTGTAAGTGATGCACCTTGGAAGCCTTCATCTTCTTGTCCTTCTTCGCTTTGACCAGCGAACTGCAGTCTTCCCTAGATCCCTCTCGATCTCACTTACCCGAGTCTCCAACTCAGAAACTTTGCAGGAATGAGCGTCGTCGATATCCTGGAGTCTCGCCTTGTGCGCAGATGACTTATCTTTGACTCAGCAGGTTCCTTTGAAAGACGCTTGATCTCGGACTCGCAATCATTGATCATCCCATCGATCAAAGAGACAAACTGCAAAAACGAAAAAGGAAGTAAGACAACATGCTTTGGAATTTTCGTAAAAATTCTCAAAAAGGCAAACTTTGGCGCAATATTGTAACATCCGTCCCACAAAAGGTGATCCAAGCGGTGAGGGACCAACTTTCACACCCTTGCTGCACCTCCTTTTCTTGGGAGCATCAGAGACGGGACAGGGCCTTTTGCGACCCTTTGGCACAACAACCGGAGTAGCACTGGGAGAACGTAACCCAGGAAAAGCTCCATCTTCGCTAAAGGAGCAGGAGCGGAGTCGGTAGCTTGGTCTGCGTCGACGATGAAGACCGGAGTCGTGGACAAACCCGTCGGTTGAGCAACAACCTCCAAGAGATGTTGATGCATCAATGTGACGTTGAGGCGAGTTCAGCCTCCTTTCTCATTGATGCATAACCATAACTGTGGAAGCACATCATGCCCTATCCAAGGAGATCATGTGAGTGCTTGTCACTCCTTTAGTGTCTCTTTCGATAAGAACAGTCCCTCATGGTGTTTCATGCTCTATTTGACCCGAGTCTGAGATTGTAAGTATAATCCTCAATGTTTTCAATCTCGTATCACCCTCAATATTTTCATAAACACACTCTTTTGCCCCGAGTCTGAAGTAGAAGTAATATCTACACACTATATAATTGTATCACTAAAAATAAAAACTTCATGAGTTGTTTCTTCTAGATCTTTATCTATTGTCAGTCCGAAATCATCTAAGAACGCCACGTTGTCCACTCAAGGATGCACTAGAGTCTTGTTTTCAGGTATTGACTTCCTTATAGAAGTTGCAGTCCTTCATGACCTCGACTGCCTCTTGACACTTTTGTCTCTGGTCTTTGACCTCTTGAAAGTCCTAGTCTGTCTAGTGGAGTCGAGAGGTTTATCAGAACATCTCCTAGACTCATGTCGAATTTACTACAATAGGCAACATAGATATCCACCTTTGTACATTTGAAAAACCAAAGACACTCCTCTTTGATAGCTCGGTTGGAGATCCACACGAACCCACATCTTAGCAACCTTGAAGTTTTCTTTTCTTTTAGTCTCAGGTGCAAGAGAAACAAGCTTTCCAAATGTTGGGCAAGTTGACTTTGACTTTTCTTATTGAAGAGGAGATAAGGTACCCCTCTAAGCTCCACTGACAATGCAATTGAGATTATTTTAGGTTCCTTTGGTGAGAATTTAGGGGACCATGGTGCTACATACATTGTGACTGGCTATGATCTAAACACTTCTCGATAACACCAGAGCTCAAGTTCATGGGATAGTAACTCTGAGTAGAAAGGTTAAAGGCCCTAGCTGTTGGACAGATATTCTGGAACGTGAGTGACTAGTTGGCATTGACAATGCCAAAAATCCTTCCCAAATCCAGACAGTCACCATGAAACCTTGCAAACAAAAAGTCATGTAACTCTTCCTTTGCTTCTTCCAAATTTTCATTAGGGATTAGAACGAAAGCCCCCCCCCCCCCCAGATATGTTGAGAAGGGGTCCCAGTTTCCTCCAATAGTGATGATTCTTGATTACTTTAGAATACTTCCAAATTCCATGAGCAGTAGAAGCTATCGTCTTTGCAGCATGTGTCTCAACCCCTATTAGCTTACCAGCAGAAGAGTCTACTCCAATTTGTGAATCAAAGGAGGCAACTCCAGTAGAAGCTGAGGTTGAGGCTAAAGCAACTCCAGAAGGAGATGACGTATATGGTGCTCCAGGAGTTTTCTGATGGTAGGATCACAGCTGACTATCTCAGATACCACAGGGGTAACCCTTGGAGAAGATACTCCTTACGTAGGAGGAGAAGAAACAGGTGGACCCACTTTCCAATGAAGCCGGAAGCCCAGATCCTGCCACGCCAGACGACCCAAGAACCTATTTGGAAACTTACGACCCATCACAAGATGGAGAAACGACACACGGAAAGGCAGCCTTAACACAAGAGAACTTTGAAGAGAGGGGGAGAGATGATAGGATGTGCTTCCTCCTATCCATCTTAGATATTTCTCAAAGGCGGCGAGAGGCCACACCGTTGGTCGGCGGCGTACCATACCCTAATACCCTAAATAAAATTTGTTGGCTTCTTATTGTTTCTCAAGCATCATCTCCTTGAAACATTTGTGTGTAAATTCATATCTTCAACCACACTTGTGTAAGAGCACACACATATAACATACACTCATAATACTTAACATGTCAACAAAATATTAAAAGTGAAAACAAAAACAAAAGATATTTGTTTCATATAAAAAACTTCAACCACTAGACAAAACATCAATCATAAAATGCAAAGACACTCCATAATGTACTTATAAGTTTTAAGTCACACACATTTCCAATTCTTATCTTTAATATATTATAAAACAAGCAAGTTTTACTTTATAAAACCAAAACTCTCTTTAATTGTTGTTGGCATCTGGTGGTAAGATTGTTGTTGTTAATGTTGGGTCACCTTCAGAGAGTTTATTATCTTCATTCCTTTTCTTGGCATCATTTTTTGAACATATGAGTATTTCCTTCACCGTATTGAAATTTTTTCTACATAAAGTTAAAAACACTTATTAAATTTCCAAAATATTAAGAAAAAAAGAAATAAAAAACTTACAGCCACGGATCATCTCCAAGAAGCATCATATCTCCATCAGCATTTATGAAAACTATTTTCCATTGATTGTGCATATGCAATTTGCCTTTGATATCGAAGAGTCTTTCTAGTTCATCGATCAACTGATTGTATCCATCAAAAACAGTTAAATCCACAGTTCTCTCCAAGGCCCCTTCCATACGAACCTGATCAATATCCATATAAAACTATGAACTTTATAGTCATCTAAATCTATTAAAATATGTAATCTTTATTAAAATTCTAAGACCAGAATAAAACTATGGATGCAAAACACACACACACACACATATATATATATATATATATAATTAACTAATAAACAACATATTTTTTAATTAAAATCTATATTTTAGTTGTACTTAATAAATAGTTTAAACTTGACTAATAAGTAAAAAATAAGAAGATGGTGATATGTTTTATACCTTAGTATAACTTCTAGTTTGGATGTGGTCAATCTTTTCTTCTTCAAAGATTTTAGAAATCTTATGCTTTTTATATGAGTCAATTGGTGCTACGTATTCCTTTGTTTTTGTGGGAATTGTTAGATCAACTCCAAACAGTCTGTAGCTAGTAGCCACGGTGGTGGTTGACGTTTCTTTCACTGCTTGAACCATTTGCTCATTGTAGTTTGGTTTGGACATGGTAGGTAATGAGTAGCTCACCGAAGACTGTATGCTTGAATTTCCAACTTCTTGGCCTTGTGTTAATGTAGGAACCCACATATTTGAACCTATAAGAAGAAATAAATAAGGTGTTTTAAAAAATGAAGGAGATAGAATGATAACTAATTTACAAAGAAGTTTTAACTTATTGAGAAGCGTTAACTTACCAAACTCATGTATTTCGCTTTGACGTTTATGTTTTAGAAAACTTGATTTTAGAATTTTTGATGAATGTGTTAAAGGCTCAATCTCCCATGGAGATACCTTATCAGGTCTTGGAATTATTGCAGATTCATCCCATTGTACCTATAAAATAAAGTTAGAGGAAATTCTTAATTAATTTTGAATATATATATTCTAAAACAATACAATTAAAGTAGAACTAGTGCTAATCTTACTTCTAGACTTCGCCATTCTGAATCCTTCCAATGAGTAGAAAAATCTCTCACTCCTACTATTGTTCCATAGTATCTAGTGTAGTAAAATCATTTGTGTAAGTAATCATATTTAAAAAAAAAAGTAAAATAAATGTTCAAAATTTACCTTATTTCATTAAAATCTTTTCCTTCAAACTTCATCAAAAATCTGGAGCCTATACTAAATTTCGTATTCACTCCATCTATAACTTTATGGAAGTTGACAAGGAATTGGCTCGACCTGATATAATCACATCTAATAAATAAAACTGTATTTGTTGAATAAACTATTTTCAGAATTTTTAATTTATTAACAAAATGTTTTTCTCTACCTTGGCTTATAGAACACAACAAACATACATTTGCTTTTAATAGCATTCAATGCAGTAGCAACTACACCATGGTGCATACTTTCCTTTGATATTAGTGATGATGGTATGTTGTTTTGTTGATGATGAGATGCTTTTCTGATTCCAACTCGTGATTCTCCATTCTCTCCTCTGTGATAAAAATAGTTAAAACCAAAAGTCGAATAAATAAATGAGATGTAAAATGAAAAAAATATACCGAAGGAATACAAAAGAGTCTCCAACAACCAAATCTTTTCCTTTTGCAAACTCATTCCAACCAGATGTGAAAAGATGTCTTTGTGGTGTACCTAGTTGATTGTTTGTAAGAAAATAATTATCAGTAATCATTACTCGCAGATTTTGATATCAATAAAAATTTGTTACCTCTTAAAGTGTGTTTAAATTTCCATTCATGACCATGAATATCTTTAGCACTTATCTCTTGACTTGGCATTAGCTGAGATGTATCCAAAAAAATATTTGATACAAATGTTGTATAGAAATTACAATTTGATTCAATGTAAGTCAATATTAATACCAGCGGAGGAAGACATTCAGTGGCTTGTCTTTTATTCAAAACTAAACCACCCTTTTTACTGGTATCAGAAGCACTTAGCACCTTAGTAAAATAGTTAATGTTTTGTATGTTGTTTTCATGTTCAGGAGTTGGGATTTCAACATTCTAAAAAAAAAAAAAATTAATAATATTAATGAAAACCGTTATTAAGAAAATCTGCAATTAAGTTAATAAGGAAATAAAAAGTTATTTTGCCACCCACAGCTGTATCAGGCAACAAGGAGATTTCTGCATAAATTTCATCTGTAGTAGTCTCTACCTAAGACCATACATAAAAATATACCCAAATCAATATCATTTACAATAAGTCAGTATAGCTCATGTGCATTTAATAAATAAGAAACATACCTTAAGCTTGATACTAAAAACATTGCAACAAATTTTTGAAGGAATATAAAAAACTGGTTGTAGTTGACATAGTTCGTCGTTTATAGATGTGACTAGCTGGTAATACCATCAAATATTTTGTAAGTTTTGCAGATCAAAACATATGTGAGAATATAATAATTTTGTATACAAATAAAAAATATTGCCTGCTCTATATGCCCTTGAGGAAAATAATATACTTTTTCTCCAGCTTCTGGAAGATCAAATAGAGGACCAGCACATAACTTCCATAATTGATCATACAAAAACTTATTGGTTCCATCAGTAGCTACACCCAAACAAAATATAATTATTAAAAAAAAAAAAATTATTGTTAAATACTTTTCATCAATCAAAAACAAAACTCAAATCCAACAATTAAGCACTTGTACATAAAACTTCAGGTTGCGTATGCATGATTTGATCACTCGCCATCAATGAATTAGTGAGAACTTTTGATCTTTATTTATTTTTGTTCGATTTTTTTTCTTATATGACCTTTATTTATTTTTTATATTCCCATAAATGTGGTACATATCAGTATTTATAGGTGAAACAAAATAGTACAATAATATATATTCGGATATGAGTTTTGACTAATAATGTTATCAAGTTACCCGAGAAGTATTGGGTCAAAGATATATCTTCGAAAAATGCCAAAACTTCTTTAATATCAATAAATTATGTTTCTAAGTATATTATAATATTGTTATACAAAAGACATGGACCATCCCCGCCCCATAATTAGATGGATATGCATGTCGATAAATGACAAGTCAAAGGTAGAGTCTATGGATCTTACACCTAAAATTAATGCATCTTTAGACGTTTCATTAATTGCAAAATCCCAAAACGGGCATTACAAGTAATGCTAGAGAGGTCGTACATCGAAACACCACTCCAAGCTTCTTGTAAGAAACCAGTGCCTTCAATGAAATCATAGACTACATACATCCATCTTTAAAGAAGCCCAAAAACCTTTCTAGCCGACCACTGAAGGAAAGCTTCACTGGATCCTCTATAGGAAATCTTATCAAGGTAATAAGAGGTAGAAAGGACGTTACTGTCACACAAAGTAAAGTTCAAGCTTAATGACGAAGCAATATGATCGATTGTATACAGCCATAATTTTATTTATTAAAACATGTGGAAAAGAGAAAAAAAAACACTAACACATGTAGAGATGGCAATCATGGATCTGGACCGCGGACTTAACCCATAAAAGACTGTCGCGGGATGGTATTGGGTTAGGATTACGAGGACCCACATTTTTTCTTTTATTCTTGTTTTACATGGAAAAATGAGAGAGAGAGAGAGAGAGAGAGAGAGAGAGAGAGAGAGAGAGAGAGAGAGAGAGAGAGAGAGAGAGAGAGAGAGAAAGGTGATTCGTGTGACTTCCCTCCGAGAAAATGAAACGAGTTCCAGCAATGACGATTCGAGCTCCCGCGATTACGATTCGAGCTCCGGATGATGATTTAAGCTCTGACAATGATGATTTGAGCTCTGGTTGTGTTTTAATTTGGTGTTCTTTTTTTTTAAATTTGTCATTGGCAACGTTGATTTGGTATTTGGTTTTATTTAATTTTGGATTCATCAAACTAAAACATTGGTTATGAACTTATGAGTCATAAGCTAATAAAAAATATCTTCTGCAATTATCTTTGATTGGTATGTTAATATGTTTGCAGTGTGACAAAATTAACTACAACTATTGTTTTGAATAATAAATAATCAAATCAATGATTGATGAATCATGTCCAGTTCAATCGACGACTTGAATCATGTTCTAGAGTAGCTTAAAGCGTCCTGGAGAGGCCTGAAGCGTCCTGATACGTGTATTATCATTTGTCCCATGGGCCGACCCGCAAAGGCTTGTTCATATAGCAGGACGGATTTGGGAAGCCATTTCGGAAACCGTGACCCACTTGAAGACAATCCCTCTGCGGTCCGGGACAGGAAAGGACGGAACAACCTGTTTGCCATCTCTAATCATGCAAATCAAAACGCTCTCATACACGTTCCTCAAGATAATTCACTAACCATCAATCCTAAGACTGTTTGGTAGAGCTGACTTTCCTCTTTCTACAAAAAATCATTGGTCTCTTTCTTTACATTTTCAAATTGTTTCCTTCTAAGACGTATCCTTTGGTTCCAACCTAAATCATGGTCCTTACCCATTGGTTTATCCCCTGTTCTCCCATGAAAGACATCTCTACTTTGATCTTCACCGTGGGAGCTATCTTGCCCCGTCAGATTCATAATAATAGTCTTTGGGGGGGATGTCTTCACTATTTCCATCACTCTAGACCACTAAATAAACGTCAAAGTCAACTTACACTCCTCTGAACAGTGGACTTGGTGAAAGTTAGTTCTAGTGTTTCCTAGTTTCTCTTGCGTAAAAAGCTCCTTTGAAGCGTAGCTTTATGGTAAACAACACATCTCTTCTATTCGACCATGTCTTCCCACCACTACACTGCAATATAAAAAGGAAAAGTGTTGCTTAGTCTCAGGATGAATAAGTGTGCAGACGTATAAGAGCACCAAGGTTTGATACCTCAGCTCTTATTAGATAATGCGCTCACTCTCATAGGTAGTGTCATCAACCCCAAACAACAACCGATTGGAACTCTCATCTCGGCCTTTCCAAGGAAATGGAGTCTCAAGGGTAATGTTTTAGGCTTAGATATGAGACAGCATTGCTTCAAGTTCAGATTTGAACTCGATGAGGATTTAAAACCACTACAACCACTGGATGTTGATTTTGCAGCAGTGGGAGCCAGTGATATCGCCACTTTCCCCCCTATCAGATCACCCTCCCTCTCCACTTCTGACATGAGAAGATAATCTGTAATATTGTTCAGAGATCGGGTAAATAACGCCTGCTTCTAGAAGTTTCATGATTTCCTTTTTGACGACTTCCTTCAGGTTGGGATTCAATCTCCTCTGATGCTGACCGGATGATTTGGATTCATCATCAAGGTGTATCCTATGCATGCATAAATCGGGAGAGATTCCCGGGATATCATCTAACGAATATCCGAGAGTTTTGCGGTGCTTCCGCATTTTATTCTGCAATAATGCTTGCTCTCCGATGCTCTGGTTGGCATTGATGATGACATGATATGATTTTTCATAAATAAAAGAGTATTTAAGACTAGCGGGAAGTGTTTTAAGCTCGATTTTAGGTGCTTTCGCTTTGCTCCAGTCGTCGGTTACACCATGCTGTCGATCTACGGTACTATCGGGGTGTCGATGATGGGGCAAGTAGATCAAGTTCTTTGATGTCGACATAAAAGAATTCTTATGTGGCATCCATAAATCTCGTATATTCTTCATTCCAATAATCTATCGCAAAGATGTCACCTTCAGGAGATGTAATTGCTCGCTCGAGAGGATCACTTGCGCACGTAACCATGATTGATTCTTCTGCTAGGTCGGAGAGATAATCGATATGGTAGTTTTGACCGTCGATCAAAGGTTGTTTAATTAATTTTTCCATGTCAAAGAACATCGGTATCTTCCCGATGTTGTGGCATATACGCCCTCCTCTGACATCAATGATCGCTCCGGCCGTGGGCAGGAAAGGTCTCCCTAAAATAATTGGGTTTCTGGGTTTTTGCTCGTATTTAAGCACTATGAAATCTGCAGGTATATCGCAGTTATGAATGCGAACAGGCACGTCTTCAAGTACGCCTTCCAGAATTCTAGTGGATCTATCAGCTAAACCGAGAGTGACCCTAGTAGGTTGAAACTGAGTTAGCCTGAGAGTGACCGAAATTGAATAAGGCATCAGGTTTACACTAGAGCCTAAATCGCAGAAGGATCTTTAGAATCTCTCATCTCTGATAGTGCAGTCCCGTACAAAGCTACTGGGATCAGGGAGTTTAACTGGAGTTTTTCCTTGAATAATTTCGCTTACTTATTCGGATACCATCATCAAGCAATCCTCGCGATGCCGCATCTTTCACGTATTGCTTAATAGCAGACGAGATGTGAATGGCATTGCTTAGTGGCATCTCAATGCTTACTTTGTCAAATGCGTTCTTTCATATTGCTTTTTCTTGCTGCTTCCCTTTCCGCTTAGCGTTTTTTTGGAGGAAAGGGGGTGTTTGCTTGGTAGACCCTTGTTTTAACCGGTTTGGTTGGTTCTGGGTCTGAGTGTTGATCGACTTCTGGGCGTCGATCGATTTTAGGTTCGAAGTGTCGATCGATTCCTGGTAACAAGTGTCGATTGATGTTTCTTACTTCCATGTTCTTCTCATTTTGTTTATCAAACAGGTCCTCAAGGTCGTCAGTTTGGTCCAATTCTTCAGTTTTGGGCATTATCTCAGGAATTTGCTCATCAGTGTCGAGCAGGACGGGATGCGATTTTTCTTTTTCCTCTGTTGCGATTCTTGTGAATTCATCGATTGTGATTCTTTCTTTAACGCGAGGGGTGAGTTGTTTACCACTTCGTAAGTCCACGACGTTGCAATGGCTCTTGGGGTTAGCTTCTGTTTTACCAGGTGAATCCGTCCTCTCTCCTGATGGACATAGCGGTACTCGCCACTTGGCTGTCGATTCTCTTAATGTGTTCACTTAGAGTTTCGAATTTTTCCGTCATCTCTGCGTATATCAGATCTAACTTCTCATTGAGATCGGCGGCTATTCTACGGTTTCATGTGAAGACTTGATTTATCTTCGACTTTGAACTTCTTTCGTGTATATCCACAGTGGCATCGCAGTTGCTTGTGAAGTTGCCAGTGCTCTCCCTAAATCGTTGGTTGTTCAGATTCATCACATCAGAGAATTCAACTCGCTTTTCAAAGTCGGGAGAAACAACATCGTCAGAAGGTCCGCAACTGATGCCAGAGTCTTTCTAACTCGGATTGAGTGCTTCTCCTCCGCGAGCATTAGTGGTTCCTTCCATTCGGTGTCTCTCTTTTCGAAATCTCTACCTAAAGCTACGTTTTCTATCAGCCTTTTAGCGCTTGTGGGACTTCGGGTGCCGAAGTTCCCTTTGCTGGCCATATCAAGGATGGTTTGATAGTCTAGGTTTAGTCCTCTATAGAAAGTGTTGATGAGTTGGGGTTATGAGAGTCCATGGTGAGGGCACAAAATCTGGTAGCTCTTGAACCTCGTCCAGGCGTTTTTAAAGGATTCACAGCTAGCTTGAATGAATGTGGATATTTCTCTCCTTGCTTCCCAGTATCTCTCCTCGTCAAAGAATTGATTGATGAAAGAGCTTCTAATATCTTCCCAAAAGGTCAGAGACCCTGGTGGTAGCTGGTTCAGCCACCTCCTGGTGTCACCTTCAAGGGAAAAAGTGAAAAGTTCGCAGCGATTGAAATCATCGTTCACCATGTCTTCTAGCATCTCGATGTGATCATTCGGGTGTTCAGTAGGAAGACCATTGAACTGATTTTTGTGCGCCATAATTAGGAAGTCAATATCAAGCTCAGAGCTTAATGTATGGTTGTCTTATAATCGAATTGCATACCTATTGGAATAGGTCCTGCTGGGGTTTAGGTATTCGAGCATTGGCAATTCATGCTTTATCTCATTCTTTAGAGATTTAGTGATTTGATCAGGGATTGAGCCTCTTGATAATTAATGATTTGGCTTGCTTTGTTGCTTTTATCGTTCATTGGTTCTATCAAGACTACATTCTTATTATCAGCATCAATAAAGGCATACTTACCTGCTTCCAGCTGATCGGTATCGATTGATGGCAGTGGAAGGGTGTCGCCCGACAGTAGTGGACTCGCGTCGATCGATGCCAATGAGCTCCGTCAATCGATCCATGTTCTCCTGAATCCATATTTGCTCTTTTAAGTACATGTGTCACAGGATCACGGAAAGAATAATTTAGCATACAATAAAGTAAAAAAATCTAGACGATATTCTAAACGAAATCTAATGGCAATAAGAAAGAGTCCCCGGCAACGGCGCCAAATTTGATGTGAGTTTGATTTTATATCACTCTCAAATTAACCCTACTTCTCACTTTACTCTCTCAAATAAGAGGTTTAGTATAGTACTTACAGATCGAATCCACAGAGACTCTAGGATTGCACAATAGACTTATTGTTTTTCGAATTAAAGCTATACAAATGGTAATAGTAATAATAAAGTTGATTTCAAGATTGGTTTAGTTTATGAAGGTTAAATTAAGGGATTAGACTTAGGAGAAATTCTCAGGTAGTATTAGATAATGCAAATTAATAGATTGCTAGGGTTTTAATTAAGCACCGTTCTCGAACTCAAACCTTAGAGTTTAGGAGATCGCTCTCGTGGATATCGACTGAGTGTCGATCGATGCCAATAAGGTGGAAACGATCGATGCTCATTCTAAACAGTATTGGTTTCACGGTTTGATGGGTTATCTAAACTTCCAATTTAACTCTCGTTTGTTACCAGTTATTTAGATTGTTTAAGATAGGTTCATGGTCATAACCAGGCTCTCGCTTACGCTATGGAACCATGATTTCTAAGATTGAGATGATCAAATTCAACCTAGCATTAAGAACAACTTAAACAAAGAACTAAGAAGATTACCCTAACAATTCTATAAAATTAACAAGACATTACTACCATTGAAGAACCTAAATCTAACAATGAATTACTCAGACATAGCAACAAAGAATATGATTAAAGTCTGAATAAATTGCATAGAATAAACTGAGTAAAAAAATAAGGAGTTCGAGATCTTCTCTGTAATAATGGTCAGATCTCTCTCTCCAATAGAAGTAGCAAGGGGTTTAAACTCTCAACTCTAAAACTTTTATGTCCCTTAGAAGACAACACTATCTTTGGTCTTCTCGGCTTCTATTAAAACTAAGATAGAAAATCCTAATAAATAGTCTAAATTTCGGTCAGAGACTTGTCTTTCAAATGATGAGACTTTTAGGTAAAACTTGTAATTTCTCAAGTCTTCATTAATATTGCAGCCGACTTGGCCGTCGATCGACGCACAAGGTGTGACGTCGATCGATACTTCAGGCATAAACTGAATCTGACTTTAAGTTTCTGTCTGAGTATCCTAAGTGCTCCAAAATATCCTAAATGCTCCAAAATAGCCTAAAAGCTCTAATTGCTTCCAATGAGTACCTAGACCTGTAAATACTCCAAAACATAGTCTAGACACACATAATAGACCTTAAATAAAGCCTGTAACATGACCTAAAACTGGTAATAAATAGGTTATATCAAAGAGTGAGAAGAAGGTGATTCGTGTGACTTCCCTCCGAGAAAATGAAACGAGTTCCAACGATGACGATTCAAAATCCGACGATTACGATTCGAGCTCCATATGATGATTTGAGCTTTGACGATGATGATTTGAGCTCCGGTTGTGTTTTAATTTGGTGTTCTTTTTTATTTACTTTGGGATTGGCAGCTTTGATATGGTGTTTGGTTTTATTTAATTTTGGATTCATCAAACTAAAACATTGGTTATGAACTTATAAGTTATAAGCTAATAAAAACATCTTCTGCAATTATCTTTGATTGGTATGTTAATATGTTTGGAGTGTGACAAAATTAACTACAACTATTGTTTTGAATAATAAATAATCAAATCAATGACTGATGAATCATGTCAAGTTCAATCGACGACTTGAATCATGTCCTAGAGTGGCCTAAAGCGTCATGGAGAGGCCTGAAGCGTGTATTATAATTTGTCCTACGGGCCGACCCGCAAAGGATTGTTCATTACCTTTTCACTTAGTTTGTTTATGTAGTTTGGAATCGGAATGGGATACTAAACAGAAAAAAATATAAGATTATACCATACAGGAACATGTTGATGCTCTTTCTTCTTCTCTTTTGAAATGAACAACATGCTTTTTTATCTTCACGTTTTTCCTGAGGGTAGACACATATAACTCCACTTTCCTTTCAGACTTCAAGGTTGCTTATGTCTCTATAATTTTTTCTCACTCATCGTCTAAAAATCCATTATATAATGCATGATCTTTATTATAAATCAATAAACCATTAGTGAAATAAACTTTTTAATAAAATGATATAAATCTAAAGCATCGTCTCAGCTCTTTCTTCACATGATTCACAAGTTTCTAAAAGAAAATAGAAAGATGAACAATGAACTTATAGAAACAGCGATAAAATATTGACTCATAATAAATAAGTACCTTTACTTATAGAAACAAAGATAAAAATGTTGACTCGGAATAAATAAATACCAATGAAGCCGGAACCCCAGATCCTGCCACGCCAGACGACCCAAGAACCTATTTTGAAACTTACGACCCATCACGAGATGGAGAGACGACACGCGAAAAGGCAGCCCTAACACAAGAAAACTTTGAAGAGAGGGGGAGAGATGAGAGGATGCGCTTCCTCCTATCCATCTTAAACATTTCTCAAAGGCGAGAGGCCACACCGTTGGTCGGCAGCGTACCATACCCTAATCCCCTTCAGAATCAACTTTTTAGTGTGGAGAGATAAAGTTTTTTTATAAACAGAAAATTTGTGCACTGAATGAAGTTATCTCAAGAAAAAAGTGTACCAAGAAATTGTTCTAAATAAAATTTTCTGGCTTCTTACTGTTTCTCAAGTTTCCTCTCCTTGAAACATTTATGTGTAAAATCATATCCTCAACTACACTTGTATAAGAGCACACACATATGACATACGCCCATAATACTTAACATGTCAACAAAATATTAAAATTGAAAACAAAAACGAAAGATATGTATCATATAAAACCTTCAACCACTAGACAAAACATCAATCATAAAATGCAAAGACACTCCATAATATACTTATTAAGTTTTAAGTCACACACATTTCCAAGTCTTATCTTTAATATATTATAAAACAAGCAAGTTTTACTTTATAAACTCAAAATGTCTTTAATTGTTGTTGACATCTGGTGGTAAGATTGTTGTTGTTAATGTTGGGTCACTTTCAGAGAATATCTTATCTTCATTCCTTTTCTTGGCATAGTTTTTCGAACATATGATTATTTCCTTCGCCGTATTGAAAATTTTTCTACATAAAGTTAAAAACACTTATAAATTCCAAATATTAAGAAAAAAGAAAAGAAAAAACTTACAGCCACGGATCATCTCCAAGAAGCATCATATCTCCATCAGCATTTATGAAAACTATTTTCCATTGATTGTGCATATGCAATTTGCCTTTGATATCAAAGAGTCTTTCTAGTTCATCGATCAACTGATTGTATCCATCAAAAACAGTTAAATCCACAGTATCCATACGAATCTGATCAATATCCATATAAAAAATATGAACTTTATAGTCATCTAAATCTATTAAAAATGTGCAATTTCTATTAAAATTCTAAGACCAGAATAAAACTATGGATGCAAACACACACACACATATATATATATATATAATTAACTAATAAACAACATATTTTGTTTAATGAAAATCCAGGTTTTAGTTTTATTTAATAAATAGTTTAAAACTTGACTAATAAGTAAAAAGTAAGAAGATGGTAATCTATTTTATACCTTAGTATAACTTCTAGTTTGGATGTGGTCAATCATTTCTTCAGCCAGCTTTACTTCCTATTCTGAATCAGGAGACGTAAAATCCGCTTTCAGTTGGTCAAAAATTGTTGTAGTGACATTGGCCAGGGCCTCCTGAACGAGCTCCAGATTGGAAGTTGCAAACAGGTCTTTGAAGTAATTAGTAGCAATGACTACTAGTTTTTCCTCATCCTCTAGTAGATTTCCATCTGAATCAAGAAGACCCGTAATTTTATTTATGGCTCTTCTTTGTTTGGTAATGGCATGAAAGAACTTGGTATTCAAATCCCCTTCTTTGAGCCAGAAAACTTTATTCTTCTGCTTCCAAGACCGTTCTTCAGCCTTAAGAGCCTCTGTAAGTTCCTTTAGCCCTGTGCCTATCTCTTTTGTTGTGTCATCATCATCTGAATAGAGATTATCCACCTTAGAGTTTAGATCTTCAACTAATTTTGCGCATTCAAATCCTTTTTTCTTTTCCATTGTCCTTATGTTTTCCTACAGCTGGATATATGATCCATTATATTAGCATTAGGGGATAGCTCAGAAGAATTCCAGCCATCTAAAATGACTTTTCTTATTTCCTTAATATCCAACCATCGCTTATCAAATTTAGAAGATTTTCCTTTCCTCGTTGGTTTGGATAATATATAAGCAAGTATTGGAAGATAATCTGAAGCCCACATGTGTAGGTATTATACTTTAGAATGTGGAACTTTTCATGCCAATAATTATTTCTAAGAGCACGATCTAAATGACACCGTACGTTACCGTTGGTTCGCTTGCCGGTCCATGATAGTTGATTCCCAGTGCATGGGAACTCAAGCATACCACAATCCAAAATCATTTGGTTGAACGAGAGAAATGAAGTATCAGATCGTCGTTTTGCCTTTTCTTTATCATGGTGTCCTCTTATTTCGTTAAAATCACCTATCAAAAAACAAGGACAATCTCTAGTTGTGGAAAAATGAGTAAGACGTTCCCAAACTTGATCTCTTTTTTTCTAAAACAGGGACCCCATAAACGAATGGTGTATAGACATTTATTCCATTAATGACTGCTTTTACATCAATCATTTGGTTATTCGAAAAAACAACATCAACTTGAAATTCATCCAAAAAAATAAAGCTAAACCACTACGTTTGCCAAGAGGCTCAGCGGTAAACAATTTATTAAAACCTAAATCAGCATGAATGTCTTGCAACAGCAGCTTTGTATTCTTCCACTCAGAAAGGAACAAGAGTCATGGGCGATGCTTCTGACACATCTCCTTGAGGAGTCGAACTGTGAGGTCATTCCATATCCCTCGACAGTTTCAACTGAGCGTCTTCATTGATGAAGTTGGGGCGGATATTTGGCATCCACCATACCTTTCTTCAGAACATTAGAGCCGCTCTTTTGTTTCCTTGTTCCCACGATCTTATGAGCCATTTTGCCTCTTCCTGCACCACTACCTTGGGCTGATGATGTTATCGCTCAAATTCTCGGAGATGCTCTATGAACACTTTCCAGTGAGGCCTTGTCTGTGTCAACCTGGAACAAGGACTTTTCGACACTTCTAGTTACCGCTTTTTGTATTGATTCTGCCTCATCACTTTCTGGTCTTGCCTCAATCATAAGGATCATGTTCGCCTGATCTGTTTCTTTAGGATCAATAGACTGCTCAAGAGAGTTTTTTAGTTGATCATCCATCTGCATCAAGTCCTCCCCAAGAGACCATCTTCCTCAACCAGCATAAGTTCATTCCCAACTAAGTCATCATGCATCTCGCCTTCTTCCTCATGACCATCATCACTGAGAGCACTTATTTTAAGAGCATCATATGGCGGTATAAGATCATCAGCTGATGTCATACGTTGGTAAGAATCTATACAAGAGTTGACTTGTTTTTCCTGCAATGTTGGTCTGAACGTCACGTTTCTATCCACGATCTGAGACTTGACAGTATTCCCCAGCGAGGAGTTGACATCAGATGTATGCGGTACTGAAGGTTTCAACGTCGGCGTTGACTTAGAATTTCCAAGGTCTAATTTGAACATATGATATATGATATACTCAAGTTACTCTAAGAGCACTCTCTCAAATAAAAAATCAATTGTAGTACTTAATGATCGAATTCGCAAGAACTCAATGATTGCACAATAGACTTTGATTTTCAAGTTAAGTTAGACAGTGACAGTAAAATGCAATAAACATAAATGATAAATAATTTGGTTGTAAGTTATCAAAATAAGGGGTGCTAGACTTAGGAGAACTCGCATATATAACAAAAATGCAAACTAACAGAATATTAGGGATTTATTAAAGGATCATTCTCGAACTCAAACTCAGATAATAATCAATCAACTCTCGCTGCAAAGATCATCTAATGTCTAAACTTAGAATCCCAACTCTCGTTGCGAATTCAATTATTTCAGACAAGTATTAAACTCAAATTTGATATATTCACTAAACAAGTAGACCAACTTTCGATGTACCTAATCATTTAGTTCATCTAGGCTAGGTTCAGGTAATTGACCATGCTCTCTCGTGTCTCAATTATCCTAAGATTTAAGTTTACGGTGATCAACCAATTAATTTCCCTAGCAATTCTATCAGTTTAACAATCCATTTGATGACCCTTGAGGAACCTTAATCTACGAAAATGGATTATTCAGACATATTCATCAAGAACATCAAAGGAATCTGAATAAACTGCATAAATAGAATACAGTAATAGAAGGAGTTCAAAATCTTCTCTCAAGGAGTTCAGATCTCTCTCTCTCATATCTTAATATCTTTGTTCCAAAATGAAGCCTAACCTAAATAGTGACTGTAAAATAAATATAAATAAGTTTAACAAATTTAGGAGCTTCTTTGCAAATAAGGAAATTTTTGGGTAAAAGTACAATTCTTGAAAGTCAGGTCAGCTTTGTCAATCTACACCATCATCGATCAACGTTCATATAAAGTCTTGACTCTCATTTCTGCACAGTTACACGTTTTCTTTCTTTTAAGCTTTATTTTGCTTCATAATCTCCAAAGTGCTCCAAAACGCACATAGACATTTTTTGTAACAAAGGCACATAGACATGTAAATGACCTATAACATACTCAAAATACAAAGTAAATACTCTAAATGTAGCCTAAAACATAGCCTAAAAGTGGTAAATTTTGGTATCTATCAACTCCCCCAGTCCTATCATTTTGATTGTTCTCAAGCAAAAAAAAAACAAAAACAAATATATGGAAGAGGTTTGAAAACGCAAGGACTCTCTCCTTTCTTTAGAGATACTACCATCACCTCTACGGTGTTGCAAGTCACTTCAGATCAGTGCCAACTTTAGAGGCACGTCTATGTACTTAGCCTTACCTTAGCAACCTGGCCATCCAGCCCACAACTCACTAGACACCATCTGACTTACCCTCTATTGACTTTGTTTCTCAGTAAATGTGTAGGCTTTATCTTGCGCTACAGGAAATATGGGTATTAATAGCATCGTAATATAGCGTTTTAATATTTCTGCTATTGTATACCAACATTGGCCTTTCTAATAGCGTTTATAAAATTTAAACGCTATGTTTGTTATCGCGGGAAAATAAAAAATTTAACCGCGTTAATTTGGTAAGTCGAGGCGCCTTACCATTGCAGATCAAAAAATAAATGCTATAGTATATGAAAAAATATATTAAGTTTTAGTCGACAAGTACTTAAGTTAAAATCGAAACCCTTTTTCTTCACTCTCTTCGCTTTCTTCACTCTCTTCACATTCCCCTAGAATCGAAACCCTTTGTTCTTCATAGTTTCAAAGAAAATCTCGAGAGTTCTCTCGAATCGAATCTTCAATTGGTATGTTCTATCTCACGATTTGATTCTGAGTTTCAATTAGAAATTTTCCTCCATTTGAGTTGTATTGGTATCTCATTGATTCGATTCTTAGTTTGTGTGAACATGCATGTCGAAGTTTGTGATGTTCGATTTTGATTTTAGGTTTTGATTTTGATTTTGGGTTTCGATTTTGATTCATGTGCAAGTTTGTGATTTTGCACAGTAATGAGATAAAAGTTGGGATTCCGGCAAAGGTCCTTAGATATTTTCCAATCAAGGACAGATTTAGGAGGATGTTTAAATCAAAAAGGATGACTGAAGATCTGTGTTGGCACTATACCAATGCCACTGAAGATGGTACAATGTGACACCCCGTTGATTCTATCTCTTTTGCACAAGTGAATGATAAATGGCCAGACTTTGCTGTTGAACCAAGGAATCTTCGAGTTGGGATTTCTACAGATAGGATGAACCCTTTCTCCATGCAAAATACCAATCACAGCATATGGCCAGTGTTGTTAGTGAACTATAACACACCTCCAACCATGTGTATGAATGCTGAGAATGTAATGTTGACTTTGTTGATTCCTGGTCCAACAGCTTCTGGTAATAACATAAATGTTTACCTAGAACCCCTGATAGACGATTTAAAAGATTTGTGGGCTGAGGGTATTGAAGTGTATGACTCATTTGCGAAGGAGAATTTCAAACTCAGAGCCTTGCTGGTTTGGAGTATCAGTGACTATCCAGCCTTAGGAAAATTGTCTGGATGTAAAGTGAAGTGGAAACAAGCCTACAATGTATGTGGAAAGGATACACCTTCAAGGTGGCTTAAGTTTAGCCGCAAGTTTGTCTACATGGGAAATAGAAAGAGACTACCGTTTGGCCATCGTTACATATATAAAAAAAAGCTTGGTTTGACAACACTGTAGAGGGCGGGAATGCAAATAGGATACAAACTGGCGCTGAGATATATGAGACACAACAAGCTTTTAGAAATGATTTTGGTAGACCTCTAGAGAAGGAAAAAAAAAGACCAGATTTGGAAGATGATGAGATGGTTCAAGAAGAAGAACGTGAAGAATCAAATGAACTATGGCGGTGGAAGAAGAGATCAATATTCTTTGAACTACCTTACTGGAAGGAGAATTATAATAACTGACATATATTATCCGATTGTTGTATATGAATATGCCTAGCAGTTTCTTGTTTGATGTATTAGGAGTTGCATGTTCATCACAATATTGATGTTATGCACGTAGAAAAAAATGTGTTGGATGCTATACTGTCTATCTTGATGCAAAGTGCTAAGTTAAAAGATGGGTTGAAAGCAAGAAAGACTTAAAAGATATTGGAATCAGAAATCAATTGCACAAAGAGTTGAGGGGAAAGAAAACATACTTACCTCCAGCTGCCTATTGTTTATCGAAGAAAGAGAAGACCATTTTCTGCCAAAGGTTAGATAAGTTTAGAGGTCCTGATGATTATTGTGGTAATATTGCGAATAGTTTTTCAGTTAACCCTTCAAATATTGGTAGTTTAAAGTCGCATGATCATCATGTGCTAGTACAAAATTGTTACTTGCTGCATTAAGAGGGTTGTTACATAGAGGTCCTAGGATAGCCATAAATAGATTATGCAGTTACTTCAACAGGTTGTGTCAGCGCATCATTGACCCAGAGAAACTTATATCCATGGAGACAGAGTTTGTGGAAACAATGTGTCAACTGGAGCGCTTCTTCCCTCCATCCCTTTTTGATATCATGTTCCACCTTCCAATACATCTATCAAAAGAGACACGTTTGAGAGGACCAGTACACTTCCGCTGGATGTATCCCTTTGAAAGGTTTGATGTACTCATTTGCTTCATTATATGTATTTCACGCAATGATGTTTGACTAATATTCATATTAACTGACTGAGTTATAGGTACATGAAAACACTAAAGGCTTTTGTTAAGAATTATGCAAGGCCGGAAGCATGTATGGTTGAGGGGTATTTAGCTGGAGAAATGCGTTGCATTTTGTTTAGAGTTCTTTAAAGATTCAGTACCAGTTCAAGAAGCAGTTAATCGTAATGAAGATATTGAGGCTGACAGAATGGTGGTTGAAGGCCAACCTCTGCAGAAGGTATAAAGGTTATCCTTTCAGATAAAGATAAAGCTATTTTACATCACTATGTGCTAATGAACATGACATATTTGGATCCCTTTCTTGAGTAAGTTATTCTTTATGTTTCATCTACTTTTAATTATAATTTCATTTTCATATACTGTTGTTTAATGTAAAAGCATGATGCATTTGGAAGAGTTACAAGCTAATGATGCTCGATGTGCTAGAAATGAAATTTTGTTATGGAAAAAACATACTGAGAACTTTGTAGAATGGCTTAAAAAAAGGTTTACAACTTCATCTTCTTTTCTTGATTATTATTGTAATTACTGGTTAGCTTATATTTTCATGACTAGTTAGCATGTATCTTGATGACTGGTTAGCTTGTAGCTTGATGAACATGTCCAGATTTTAGTATTTTGATGACTGGTTAGCTTGTATCTTGATGACTGGTTAACTAGTATCTTGATGATTGGTTTGCTTGTAGATTGATGATTGGTTTTCGTGGTACATATTGTTAGCTTCATGATCATGTTTTGATTATCATTTTAGTACCTCAGCTTGATGATCATGTTATGATTTCCTGCGGCAGATTCATTCAGACTCAATAAATAGTCATTCTAAGGAGATAAGGTGGTTAGCATTTGGACCAAGAAATGTTGCTTTAGCACATAAAGGATTCATCATTAATGGCAATGGTTTCATACTGATGCAGTCAAGCAAAAAACACAAAACAGTGGAGTAACTTATGAAGCATTTAGCATGTGTAGATCAAGTGCTCGAGATATGAGACAAGTCGTAGATATGCTTACATATTATGGAGTGATAAAGGAGATTTTTACTCATCGACTATCACATGTTCAAAGTGTCGTTGTTTAGATGCAACTGGGCCAACACATGGAATGGTTTGAAAGAAGAAGATGGCTTTCACTCTTGTTAACCTTCATATGAACCAAGCAGCCTATTTGAAAGATCCATTCATTCTACCTTCTCAAGCAAAACAGATTTTCTACTCTAGGAAAAATGATATTTCAAATTGGTATGTTGTTATGAGAGCACCACCTAGAGGTTATCATGAGTTAGAAACATAAGAGGATTTAGGTGGTGCACCTTTGTCTATCCAAGAAGTTGATGATTTGGGTGATGAAGCTTCTGATGATGATAGTGTTTATGTTAGGGATGATTGTGAATGTTTATTAGAGGTTGATTGATAGTTTGTATGTTTGTGTGGTGGTTTGTATAAACAAGATAATGTTGTTTTATGGGTTTTTTAATAACTTAATATTTTTTAGATTTTTTTATAATTTAAATTGTTTTATTATAAATATTCAAATTAAATATTACAATAAAAATAAAATCAATTCATAATTATTATTAATGAATTTTTGGATACTTTTTTTTTTTTTTTTTTTGACATCAAACGGCTGCTCTATTACTCAAACTTGAGGTGACCTGGGTAACCAGACCGGAATAGAACAACCAACATAACAAAGCGATCTATGAAAACATCTTGCACCCTTAGCTAGGGAATCTGAGAAACCATTTTGAGTCTTTGGAATGTATGATAGGTTGAATTCCGGAAAGCATAGTTGCAAAGTCTTTATCTCCTCCAATTCCATCGCAAATCTTGGCCACATTTTTGGTTCTCTCACCATGGCAATCAGATCCTTACAGTCCGTTCCAAAGTGCTGACAAGGCGAATATTGGACCATGCTCTCCATTGCCCAACGCAGTGCTTCCACCTCTGAGTGTAAAGCTGACTCAGTTCTTCTAAGATTTCGCATTCCCATCAATTGAGTCTTCCCGCCTTTATCCTTCCAAATCCACCCACAACCACTATACATAGATGTGGCTGTCCATGAACCATCCACCATACAAATATCCTCCAAGCTTATGACTGGGATCGCTTTCCTGCTGGGATCTTGAGGAATTATAGCCATGTGTTCATTTGCATCAAACCATGCTTTACACTCACTCTCTGCAAACCGAACCAATTCCAAAGGATTTCTGTCAATCCCTTTAAATAACTTGTCGTTTCGTGCCTTCCAGATATACCATATTATACATGGGTAAGGATCTCGGTCAGGATTTTTTTTTTTTTTTGGATACTTTAAAAACTAATTAATAATATAAAATATTTGCTATCTTTGATATTGGAAAAATTAAATTAATAGGTTTTAATAATATTTTGTACAACGTTATTATAAATATTAACAATTGCGTTAAAAATGCGATATTGTTGTCCGCTTAACTATAACACAAAGAAAAACCACTATTATAAGTGTCAAACCTATTATAATAGGCGTTGTCAGAGCGGACAAAGAAGCATTATTATACATGACTCATAGCGTTTTTCGTCCGCTATTACTATCCTTATTTCCTGTAGTGTTGAGAATATCAATCACTAGACAGATGAACTCTTACCCCAGCAGGTATCTAAACACACATGCAGTCTTTTGTAGTTTATTTCCTCCATCTCTTCTCATTTCTTTCAGTCAATGTCTCTATTCTTTTAAATGTATCATTTTTTAGTTAACTAAGATTTTTGGATATGCTTCCATGAATCAAGCTTTAATGGTTCTAGCTACTAATTCTTATTCACTTCTTTTGACATAATTGTTGTAGTCACCAAATCATGTTCAAATTCTTTTGTACTCTGAAGAGGAGAGAGAGAGGAACTAGTAGCACACAAACTTTTACCTTTTAGACCTACATGAGGAGTCCGATTCAATGTATATCAAGCCACAAGACAAGTGATGTGTGTAGATTAAGGTTGGAGGTCAGCTTTGGTTCCTTCATCCATAGTCAGCAAGCGTGGATGTTACTGGCAGGTTGATCAACTTTGGTTCCATCATTACCAATTGACTCAGTTATTGACTCGATAAAAATCATAACTGACACTCAAAACAAAACACATCATTAGTAGAAACTTTCCCCACACTTAAACAACATTGTCCTTAGTGTTATAGAGTTTGAGGTTAGTCAAAAAAAAATCATAGATGGCTAGATTTTAAGATGAGATTTGTACCTCCTTTATCTCATGGGTGTCGAGCGTTGCAAACGGGGCGCCGATCGACGCCCTTTTGACATAACAAATTCGTTACAGCCTTAGTGTTTAAGCATGATTTTCTCTATGAATTTTTCTGCAAAACACTAAGACATAAATAAACAGCAACAAAATAATAGATAATGTCATAGTTTATCATCCCAAAGCAAAGAAATGAAAATAGAAATTAGTTCAACTGATGCAATGAAGCATAAAACACATAAATAAGAGAAACAAATTGGACTACTCCTCGTCCTCATAGTATGACTCTAAATCCTCCTCAGACTCTATAAAAGCTGGTAGGGGAGGGCGCCCTGGTGCGTGTATTGCTCATACAAGTGCAGCTCGAGGGCCAGCTCAGATGGCCCAAAGTGCAGCAGCAGCAACAGAACACTGAAATGGGTCTCCAAGTCAACCGGAAAGTCTGGGAATTCATCAGTCAAAGCCAAACCGCTGGTAGATGGTCCTCTGCAAGATCGTCTGCATGGGGGTGGATGACCATATCCTAAGGTTGCTGAAAAGCAAGTCATGAACTGTCTCTATGTAGGTCTGTCAATGGCTTGTTTGGTAGTTAAAGACAGTACTCTCCCAATTGAGGGTCCTTGTATTTCCACTGAAAGGACTCCCTCAACCACTTAGTATTCTTGAGATGGACCTCATCCAGTGATCCCTCCTTGTAGTTGACGGTGTACACAGCTGTTGAAATTTCAAGGTGCATGAAGATGGGAGTAAGAAGACTCCCCACAAACTCCTTCCTCGCAACCGTTCAAGTGAAAGGTTTGGTATTTAGTGCTCATCAAAAAGTGCTCATAGGTTTACTCTGGGGCAAAATGGTGGTGGTTATATCTGATCCCGAACGAGAGGCTGGACGGCGAGGTATAGCAGAATCAACTCATGAACCTTTATCTTGTTCTGCTCCATCTTGCAGCAAAGGGTGTTGTTGATCACCTTCAAAAATTAGCGCAGAGTGGGATGGCAAATATCGGTCAAATTAGCCTCTCTGAACGTATAGTCCCATGTCCCGATCAGACGCCAGAAATTGTATTGACTATGAAACGACCCTGGAAGAGAAACGCCGGAAGCAAGACGGTCTGGAAAAACCGTAGATGTCACACATCTCGGGAATAGATGGCGTGTATTGAACTCATTTGATGCAGAAGGTGATGGAACCCTCGTAGGCTCTCCTCAGTTTTGGATCCTGATAGTAAACTCGCACTGAATCCATGAATTGCCTCACCAGAACAAAGTATAGGTAATAGCGTTTAGTTGCCATGGTTCCCAGTCACATCCTCTTGATCAATGCCACTACGTCCCTCTCAATACCCATACAGTCTATGGTGACGAGGTCAATGAAACCAATGGGGTTAATCTCAACCCGATGTCATTCTTTGTAGAACAGGGTGTCATAATCATCCCACCCATCTGCAATCTCCATGTAGGTGGACTCATCCTCAAAGACTATATCCTTTAGGGTTCTTCCTCAGTTAAGCTCAACCGCAAGCTTGTTTTTCTCGTCCTTAGGCCATGGATGAGAAATTTGGTTGGTGGTAGTGTTGACGAGTGGTGTCGTTGCTGCTGATCTGGACGACTCATCCACGTGTATACAAGCTCTTTTGTTGCTTGGCATCTTGTAAATCAGATGAATGAGTGAACTAAAAAGTAGAAGAGTGAAAATTCAGGAGATTAGGGATTTAAATCAACATATTTGACTTGAGATTGAGAGAGATATTTTCTTATTAAATTTTTAGAAAGAAGAGTTACGAGAAAATCAGTAAAAGACTCGATCTTTTAAAAAGTTTGTGTCTTAGTATGCTAGTGTCGAACGAGATCGATACTGTTAGACCTTAAAAACTTTTTTTCTCTCAAATCCAAACCAAAACTTAGAAAATCAAATAGAACAAAATAAAAAACTAAATAATATATATATTTATCAGTGGGTTGCTTCCCACTAAACGTTTGTTTAACGTCATTAGATCGGGTGATATGCTTGATCAATCAGGTGTTGATGTAACTAGAGTTACAGTGTTGGTCGTGAAAGGATAATTAAGGTAATAAAATAAATCGACTGTGCTGATTAATTTGATTAGATGACACTACAGAGTAAGCGGTCTTTATCTAGTAGTATGGTGTAACCCATTTTACCGAAACCATTTAGGCTTATTTTGTCAGTGCATTTTCTCAGGCCATTTTAGTTCTTTTTTATCAGCCTATTTGTAGTGTTGTGGTTTACAAAAAAAAAAAAGATTATGATCGTTAAACCTATTAAGAATGTGAGATCACTCCTCCAAGTCCAAAAACTACAAGGTAAAGGTGGTAAACCTTAAACACCAAGCATAATTTTTGTTGGAGTGTCATCACGTGCTTAAAAGCATCTCTGCCTCATTTTTATTTCACCTACAAATGCTATAATAAAGAAAAATATACCCCAACTCATATATACAATAGTTATTCTACTAAAATAGAGATTACTATTTTTCTCTATAAGTAGAGTTATAATTTTTATTTTAAAAATGGCAGAACTATGACTAAAAATATTGTTAGTTTAAAAAATAGCAAAAAAAAAAATATAAAATAAAGACATTTTCATTGTTATAATAGTCTTTTAAAATACTAGTTTAAACAATATAATAATTCTATCAAAATATTGAAAAAATAAAGTAAATAAGATCAATTTTTAAATTTTGAGTAAAAGGTATTAGTTTTAAAATAAAATTAAATATATTAAGAACATTTTTAGAGCAAAAAAATAGAAAATTATATTAGCAAAAACACATATCTATTTTAGACATGAAAAGAGGATGCAAAGTTAAAAGGAAAAAAAAAGGTAAAGATAAGTGTGTGAGATTTGAAGTCACAAAAAAAAACTAAAGAATTATGAACTTAGTTCTTATGATTTTAAAACTTAATTAGTATAGTAAGTAGCAAAGTGAAAGGGAAAAAGATAAATATAAGTTTGTGTGATTTGAAATCACAAAAAAAACTACAGAATCATGAACTTAGTTCTTATGATTTTAAAAATTATTTAGTATAGTAAGTAAACCTTAATTGATAAATGTCAGAGAAAACACACACTAGAGCTAATAGATCCAAGCTTACAGTGTATCATTTTTAATATTGAAATTGTTTTTAGCGCTTCTCTTGTTTTGTGGGATATATGAATTTTGATTTGAGACATCATAATCTCGGAAACAACTTTGAAAACAATTCTGGATTTTTAATAATTTATATATTCATGAGTATTGGTATTTATACAAAAATGTGATGAGACATGATCAATGAAAATCATAATAATTACATGGTTAATGTCTGTTTTCAACTACTTGAAAAATCACCATCATTAAGAATATATAAAGAAATCAACGCTATTTATAAACATTCCCTCAAACTCTATTTATAAACATTCCCTCAACATACTGCAAATGAATATTTCATTGATTCAAAAGTTCAACACACGATAAAAATGAATATTCCAATGATTCAAATGTTTTCATAGACAACATTTATTTTGCTTAAACAAAATATTGTTAACAAATAATATTATTATAAAAGTGTTTGATAGCTGTGAGAAAATAGGCTATGGATCCAGCATGAGCACCCTTGCTTCCCTTACATCATGTTCTCTTTTGACTTGGGAGGGGCTTAATGTCTTTCATAGACAATATTGACATGTATGTTTTACAAAAAGATAATCAGTTAGTTTCAATCTTTTCACTGGCAGATTCATAATACATGTACAACATCACACAACAATCCTTTACAACTTCAAAGATAATGTTAACAATTTTTTCATACTATCATTAAAAGAAACATTACATATAGTGATAAATACATTTTTTCGTAAACTCACTCATTGATGCAATTTTTTTTCCCAAAAACATATTTGATATTTTCTTTATTTATCATATCTCTAGACATTAGATGCATCAGCTTGTCGAAAAATAAATTGATGATATGGATTTAAAAATATTTCCTTAGTTTTGATTTTTTTCATATTCAACATTTCAGAAAGTAAATTATTTGGTAAATAACTAACTTCAAAGTAATATTTCAATTAATGGCATAAACATATATTTACATAATGCTACTGTAAATTCTTTTACATATTTTCTAGTAAGTACATGTCGTTTTGATGTTTGTATATAGTCATCATACTCAAATATAATGTACACATCTTGCATTTGGGTTATTCTTAGAAAACAATACCAAAAGAGGTAATTACTATTTTTCATTGTTGATGACCCTTTTACCAATTCAAACTCAAAGTGGTCCAATTCCCTAATCATAAACTTATTGGTGTCCATTCTCCTAAGTGTCTCTAGTTATAAACCATACATTTTGATTTAAATTGTATACATAAAACTAAATTTGTTGAATAAACAATTAGGATAAGTTGAACGAGGTAGGTAAAATAATGTAATAGATTCACTCTGTTCCATTTTATCAAAATTGTAGTGAATTTCAAAAATATTTTCATTTGTATTTTGTTTATATTTGTGTGGGATTCATGGAATGAACATTCTATTCAAAATGAATTGAAACTTTTTGTGGAATCTATGTAAATAAATACATTCCACATGATTTCATTTGAAATTTTTATAATCAAGTTGCAGCTTCTATATATCAATAATCTGATTTTTTTAATGTACTAAAATATTTTTTCCAAAATTATTTTCTCAGTGTTAAGGTAATTATTTATCATACTAAAAAACTTTTCAGAACCAAATTGAAACCGAACGACATAACTTCTTTCAGATAATATATCTTAAAATTTAAGGTTATTTTTAAGAATATTATTTATCAAGTTTATGGTTCTAAGGCCATTTTTATCCCACAAAGAGTTCTTAAAAAAAAAATTCTTTTTTACTTTTTGTCTAAAAAAAATAAATAAATTATAAAACGTATTAATCGTGGGCCGCCACGTGTTAGTGGGACCCACGAAAAATGCAAATAATCATCAAGAGACGTTTTTCTTTTGGGACAATAGCTTATGTATCTTCTTCATTTGTGGGCATTCCTCCCCACTTTTGCCTTAAGAACCTCCTTTTTGAGGAGGGATAAAGATGCTCTAAGATTACCAAGCAAATAGTATTAAACTTAAAAGTAAGAGCATAACGAAAAGGAAGAAAGTAAATCATATTACAGTTTAGTGGACTAGTCACTCATGAACTATAGGCATAATGAAACTATACTTGTATCCAAACAAAACTTAAATTTTGGAGTTTTCAATAGAATATAATCTAGGGCTTCTTCTCTTTATTTCTCTTATAAATAGCTCATCCTCCGCTCTCACTTAATAAGATGCCAATATCCTATCCTTCCCCGATTAGTTTTTTTGTTTATTAATTCGTATTTCTTTTCTACGGTTTATTGTGTTTTAATAGATTTTATCTGAAGAATGTGATGAAAGTTGTTGATGTTCTTAGTTTCTTTTTCATCCTTTTTTATTTTGTTTTCAATTTAAAATTTTCCTGTTTGCTTTTTCATATTTTGGTAAAAAGATATTATTTTTAAAGCATCAAATTTGAGAAAGATGAGAAGTTGGAGAAAGATGATGATAATAATCAGAAAATATCTTAGGACACCTTCTGACACAGTTTGTGTGTATGAGAATGATTTGTTATTCTGATTCTCCAATTGATGATCTTTCAAATCTTATATAATGTATATCTTCATACCGTTATCTGATGATAAGTGATACTGTATATAACGAGGGAAATGCAAAACATGTGTATTATGTACACATCTCTAGAATATATGAAGAAATGTACATACGTGTATGTAATAATGTACAGAAAGATCAAACTCTATGATGAGTTTGTACAAATGGTCTATGTAATCACAGAGCTGAGCTTTTTTTTTTATCAATCTCTATTACAAACTTTTCAAAATCTAGGAAGGGACCAGACAAAAGCTCATCAGTCTCTTTTTAAAACAACAAGACTCGCACTGGTTCTCTGGTTTTGTTCTTTTGAGACGCATGATTCAGTTTCTTGATTGTTTTGCCCTCTGTCTGGTGAACTCCTGGAGCTGACGGTCATGTTCTTCCAGCATTTGATCCATTTTACTTGGTTGAGCCAGCAATGGACCCGACATGTACATTTTGTTATCCCCAGAATCATACTGTTATGTAAACCAACACACATAAAGACAGATATAAACCACAATGTAAAGTAAAAAAAAACAGATTCTTGTCTGCAAAAGTAAAGGGAAACAAAGAAATCTCTGAGATTTAACTTACCCAAGATGGGTCATTTGGGATTTTGATTTGCCTCTTACTACTATCCATTGTGTCAGTTCTGTTGAATGCTCTCAAATTCTTCTTTTGCTGATCCATGATTCGTTGATCTGCGGCAATTGTGTCTACACGTGAACCGCTTTGTCCTCCTGAGTTACCTCTGCTTGAAGGTATCATTCTAGCGGCTGCATTCCTGTTTCTCATCATAGGACCTGAGTAGGAGACTCTTCCACTTGTGGCATTGTTGCTGCTCATGTTCTTTGTGATCTGCATTTGTCTTGTCGAATTACCCGGAATACAGGTTCTCAGATAAGGATTCTGTATTGGGCCAACAAGTTTTTATGTTTGGTTAAGTTAATATTCAGAGGCAACACCAAACCATAGCAGATCAAGCCTCCTTGTTACCTCCATAGCCGCTGTGAGTGATGGATTAGCTTTTACTGGCGGGATAAGTTTTCTTTCGTGTGATCTTCTAGTCTGAGAGTCTTGCTTCTCCTGTGCGGGTCGTTGTTGCCTCTTTGCTTCATCGCGGAGTTTAGCATCAATCTCTTTGCTTGGAGGATATTTTGGTAGAGAAGATGGATCACAAGCAAACGGCTCTGTTCTGAAGTACTGCTTCACAGCAACGATGTGTTATCATCAAATCACACAAAAGTAAAGATAGTAGTATCAAACATAAAGTAAAACCAGCACCTCACTCTCAAGAGCTCTAGCTGCAGAGCCTCTCTGCTCAGGATCTATGGAGAGTAAAGCCTCTAAAAGCGACAGCACATTCGCAGGCAAGTCCTTAAACATCTCTGCTACACGTCTTCCGTAAGGAAGCGTAGGTCTAAACGCAGCTGAAGGTGGTAGCTTAAGTTTCCTCCAGTAATCTTCTGTTGGTGAACCACACAGCTTGAAGATTTTATGCAGTTGCTCCACCTATAAACATTATATTATACAACAGCTTACAGGAAGATGAGTTCAAGATAGTATATGTACCTCAGTTTTCCCAGGGAGGATCGGTTTCCCGGAATATAGTTCGCCTAAGATGCATCCTGCGCTCCACAAATCAACACCAACACCGTAATGAGAAGCTCCGAGAAGAAGCTCTGGTGGTCGATACCAAAGAGTGACAACACGGCTAGTCAATGGAGCAGGGTTGTGCGGGTCGAAGAACGTTGCTAACCCGAAATCTGCAATCTTCAAGACTCCGTTACTATCAATCAGTAGATTTGATCCCTTTATATCGCGATGCAGAACACCACGACTGTGACAATGATGAAGCCCGCTTAGAAGCTGTTTCATGTAACATTTAACCTATAAAAGCAACAGAACAAGAAACAAGTTTAGTTGTGAGATATTATACTGAGAGAGAGAAAGGGTAAGTAGTCAAGTACCTGAGGCTGAGAGAAGTTGATACCGGGAATGGAAGCAAGTCCGAGGAGATCATGATCCATATACTCGAAAACCAAGTAAAGAGAAGATGAAACAGAGGAGGCAGTGATCAAGCCTTGTAACTTAAGTACATTGGGATGATCAAGCTTTCTCATTACAATGATCTCTCTAGCCATAAACTTAACGCTTTCTAAATCGGTAAGATCAAACTGAACTCTTTTAAGGGCAACAATCATGTTGTTGTTAAGAAGATCACGAGCCTTGTATACACTGCTATAAGTACCTTGACCAATCTGCAAACAAGAATGAGTTCTTCATCAAATCGAAAAAGGTTTTAGCAAGAAAAAAAACAGAAAGATATGTTTACTTTCTCAAGTTTCTCAAAGGAACTAGCACGTCGTGGAGTCCAGCCCACAAGTGCTTCACCAGCCACTGAGAGTAGCCAAGCAGGCCATCCTGCATCCTTAGCAGTAATAGGCTCTCTCTTTAACTCCTCCTCATGTGGAGTAGAATCTTCGTCTTCACCATCATCGTCGTCTGTATCACCAATCTCTGGAATCTCTGGATGTTTCTCAGAAAATCTACTTGAATTGAACTTTTCGGGTTCGATCAACCCAACTTTGGCGTCTCTGCAATTCGATATCTCCTCTTTGCTCTGGCTGGAATCATCGATCCTGGAAGAACGCTTCTCGGATGATTCTCTTCGTTGTGGAAGATGATGATTATGTTTTCTCTTTGGAGACTTCTTCTTAGAGATTATGCAACCCATGAGAGGTTCTCGAAACAGAGAATCACAACCTCAATTCCCAGGCAAGACCCAATCACAGAGGCCAGAGCAAAGAAACAAGAATCTGCTTACTTTGATGATTAAGAGAAATCAAAACCCAAGAAACAGAGTCAAAGATTTTGTGGAATAGAGAAGATTGATTTTTTCTTTGTTTCAGATTGGTATCATCATTTGACCGAAGAAACACTGCATCGACACAGAAAGAATGAAAGAGATGTATATAAATATTCTCTACAAATACGTATGATTGCTTTGTATATGTATTTTATATATATATATATATGCAAACAGCTAACACAAGCCCTCTCCGTCAACGGGGAGAGGCAGGACTTTCTTTTGCTCTCACTTCGTTTAGTAACTAGATTTGGAGCCATAAGCATCATGCAAATCAAAGCGCTCTCAGAGACACGTTTCACAAGATAAGTCACTAATCATCGATCCTAAGGCAGTTTCGTAGAGCTGACTTTCTTCTTTCTACAAAAACCATTGGTCTCTTATCCGTACATTTTCAAATTGTTTCTCTTCCAAAACGTATCTTTTAGTTCTAAGCTAACTTCTGATCCTTATCCATTGGTTTCTTTCCTGTTCTCCCGTGAAAGACACCTCTGCTCCTATCTTTCTCACCTTAGGAGCTATCTTGTCCCCGTCGGGTTCATAATGGTAGTTTTGGGGAGGATGTCTTCCATGTTTCCCTCACTCTAGACCACTAAATAGACGTCAAAGTCAACTTAAACTCCTCTGAACGGTGGACTTGGTCAAAGTTGGTGAAAGTGTTTCCTAGTCTCTCTTGCGTAAGAAGATTGATAGATCCTGGAGATGTTATATACGAAGAAGATTGAGAGAGGAGAATGAAGGGAGAGTTGAGGAATCGAAAGAAACAACAGAAAATGAGAAGAGAGATGACGTGGAAGCTTAACATTTGTTACAGGAAGAGTCAGGAATCTGTTATAAACCGTTAAAATGTTATTGAGTTTTGCTAAGTATATAAAGCAGGCTACAATGAATATTGGGGGTGGACTTTTACAAATTTGTAAAGGGTGGAAGACTTGAGATATTCTCAGTCTTTGGGCTCTGTAACGTACTTCGTACAAAGAGGTGAATACGATAGTTTTACATAGGAATATACATCATAACTCGTATCATTTGGTGCAGTGAGCCGATCAGAGCATAGCGATGACAAGACCGGGACAACAAGATTTTCGCCGTGGCAATTCAGCTCAACGAATGGACGAGCTCAACGATACGGTGGCGAGACTCGACGAAGGCGTGGAATACATCAGACAAGGATACAATCGAGTTACGGAGGCGAACAAGGAGTCGAATTTGAAGATCAAAGCTATCAATAGTAATCTACAGGCGTTGGATAGTCGCTTGACGTCGAGAATTGACGCGATTGATACGACGCTGAAGGCGATCTTACGAAACTTGGAGAAAAGACCGACAGAAGCACCGGCTGAGATCAGTCCACCACCGATCTATTCCGATCATCAGGTATTACCTTCTACCTTGGAATCTAACCAGAGGAAACAAGATCTAGGTTATCGGTCTGTAGATCTGAGGAATGAAAATCGTGATAGTTTGTTGAGAAAGGTGGAGATGCCGATGTTTAGTGGTTACAATCCATATGGATGGATCGCGAGAACTGAACGATACTTTCGAGTAACGCATTACAATCCAGAGGCACGACTCGATTTGGTTTCGGTGAGTTTAGAAGAAGATGCGTTGAGTTGGTATAACTACGAATTGGAATATAGACCGTTTGTGGATTGGCCTGAGTTTAAACGAAGAATGCTAGCTCGGTTCGCAGGTTCCTTTGAGAAGACACCGGGAAAAGCGTTTGTTCGGGATTCAACAAACAGGAACGATTGCTGCTTACGTTAAGGAATTTCAAGATTTGGCTTCTCAGGTTCATGTTGATGAGAAACACTTGATAGACATATTCTTTAACGGCTAAAAGAAGGAGATGAAAGAGGTCATTAAAATGAAGGAACCTCTATCACTACCGGATCATATAGCAGCAGTCATTAAGATGGAGGATAGTGAATTTTGTAAACTGTTTACAGCTCAGAGAGGTCTAGAGAACAGAGGAGGCAAACAGATGGTTTCTACTCAGTTTAAGTCAGTGCCTACGAACGGAAGTCAGGGTTGGAAACCTCGCCAACAGAATGGGGATACAGGAATGAAACAGTGGGACAAACCGGGCATAAATAAACAGGCAGAGACGCAGACGGGTCAGTTGAAGCTTTCTGATGCAGAGTATGATCACAAGAAGAAGAATGGGCTGTGTTACAAGGGTCCGGAGCGTTGCTCGAAGAATCATGTGTGCAGAAATAAACAACTCCAGGTGTTTATTGTTACACAGGGAGTGGCAATGGAATTAGTAGAGGATGAATTCCAGGATGCTTTGGATCAGATACAAGACACAGTGACTGAGGTCATCGAGCTTTCTTTGTATACGTTTATGGGATGGTCATCACCTACTACTACAAAGTTATGGGGCAGAATTGGGAAGTTACGAGTAGTGGTTCTCATAGACAGTGGAGCAACACATAACTTCATTTCACCATTGATAGCACAACGAGCTCATTTAGTCACAAGTGAAGAACATAATATGACAGTGATGGTAGGGACGGGTATACGAGTGAGTGGAGCTGGGGTTTGCAAAGCAGTTCATCTTCAGCTGCAGACCATCAGAATTATAACAGATTTTGTGGTTTTGGAACCGGGATGTGCTGAAATTATTTTGGGGGTTCAATGGTTGAGGACATTGGGCAAGTGTGAGGTGGATTGGGAGCGACAAGAGTTTTCATTTAGCACTGCAGAAGGCAAAATCACGCTATTTGGGGATCATCAGTTGCACGATCAACAAAGACAATTATACACATTAAGAGCAGAGGAAGTAGAGGGTGATCAACAATTGGGGAACAATACACAAGCGCTGGAGGGAGTCACAGTGTTACCACAGATTGCAGCAGTATTGGACAGATTTTCAGAAATATTCAAAGAGCCAACAAGTCTTCCTCCGGAAAGAGGCTTTGAGCATGCTATTAAATTGGTGGAAGGAGCAGGAACTATATCAATTCGACCGTACTGTTACCCACATGCCCATATGGAAGCGATCGAGAAGATGGTTTCTGAGATGATGCAAACAGGAATTATAAGACACAGCAGAAGTCCGTTTGCGAGTCCGGTGTTGTTGGTTAAGAAGAAAATAGGAGAATGGAGGTTCTGCATTGACTATAGAGCAGTGAACAAGCTGACAGTACCGGATAAATTTCCAATACCGGTCATTGATCAGTTGTTGGATGAGTTGAACGGGGCCTCAGTATTTTCCAAGTTGGATTTACGATCAGGATATCACCAGATTTGAATGGAAATGAAAGATATTGAGAAAACCGCGTTTCGAACTCATGAGGGTCACTACGAATTTCTTATGATGCCATTTGGTTTGACAAATGTTCTTGCAACATTTCAAGCATTGATGAATGTAGTGTTCAAACCGTTCTTGAGAAAGTTCGTATTGGTGTTTTTCGATGATATTTTGGTGTATAGCAGCACAGTTGAAGAGCATGTAGTACACTTGGAGAGAGTGTTGCAGAAGTTGGAGGAGAATACCTTATTTGCTAACAAGAAGAAATGTTTGTTTGGTCAAGCTCATGTGGATTACTTGGGGCACATTATTTCCAGTGAGGGAGTATCAACGGATCCAGAGAAGACTAGAGCAATGAATATTTGGCCTGTTCCTAAGTCGATTAAAGCATTGAGAGGATTTCTAGGCCTTACGGGATACTATCAGAGGTTTGTTAAGTCGTATGGATCAATTGCTAGACCGTTAACAAATCTCCTGAAGCATGATAGTTTTGGTTTGGGATACAGAGACTCAAGCAGCATTTGATGAGCTTAAACGAGCCATGTCGACGGTTCATGTTTTGTCGTTACCGGATTTTACCTGAAAATTTATCGTTGAAGCAGATGCATCTGGTTTCGGTTTAGGAGCAGTCCTAATGCAGCAGTCTAAACCAGTGGCTTATTTCAGTAAAGCACTGACAGAGAGGGAACAGTTGAAGCCAATTTATGAGAGGAAACTTATGGCAATAGTGTTGGCCATACAGAAGTGGCACCATTATCTGATGGGTCGCAAGTTTATTGTACACACAGATCAACGAAGTCTTAAATTTTTGTTGGATCAGCGTGGGGTTTCAATGGAATATCAGCGTTGGTTAACCAAGCTGATGGGATATGATTTCGATATTGTCTACAAAGTGGGTATTGATAATAAGGTGGCAGACGGGTTATCGAGAATTGAATGGGAGGAGAATCAAGTGCAAAATATGCTATTGGGAGAAATAACAGTAACTTCAACACTGCAAATGCAAGACATTTTTGATGAAGTTGACCAGTATGAGGAGTTACAGAGCACGATTCAAAAGATATTAACTGGACTGGAATTGAAACAAGGATTGTCAGTAAAGAGTGGACGTCTATTTTACAAGAAGCGATTGGTGATTCCTCGGAATTCACCATCCATTCCGTTCCTACTCAAGGAGTATCATGATGGGTTTATGAGAGTTCACTCAGGAGTTTTGAAGACAACAAAACGGATTCAACAACTTTTTCATTGGGCGAACATGAAAGAAGATGTTAAGAAGTATGTTTCTGAATGCAAGATATGTCAAACACATAAGTATTCGACGTTGGATCCGGCGGGATTGTTACAACCCATATCGTTGCCTGACAAAATCTGGAGTGAATTGTCGATGGATTTTGTCGAAGGTTTTGCCAAAGTCTGATGGAAAAAATGTAATTTTTATGGTCGTCGATAGGTTGAGCAAATATGCTCACTTCCTCAGCCTGAAACATCCTTTTACAGCAACTGAAGTCGCAGCCGTTTTTGTGAAAGAGATAGTTCGAGTCCACGGATTTCCTACGTCCATCATATCAGACCGAGACCGAATATTCTTGAGAAAATTTTGGAGAGAAAGTTTCCGTTTGGCAGGAAGTCAGTTGAAATTCAGCACGGCCTATCATCCTCAGAGTGATGGCCAAACTGAAGTGATCAACCGTTGTCTTGAAGCTTATTTGCGCTGTTTTACATCATCTTGTCCTAAACAGTGGCATGGGTTTTTGTCTTGGGCAGAGTATTGGTATAATACTTCATATCACTCTTCTCTACAGACGTCTCCTTTCAAGTTAGTATATGGAAGAAAACCTCCAGAGTTGCTATGGTTTGAACCTGGTTCGACGTCTAACTTCGAGTTAGAGGGGTTGTTGAAAGACAGGGATACAGTGTTACGTGATGCAAAGGATCACCTTATATGAGCTCAAGCTGTGATGAAAAATAATGCAGACAAACACCGACGTGATCTCGAGTTCACGGTGGGTTCTCTGGTTTTCCTGAAGCTCAGGCCTTATAGGCAGACTTCACTTACCAAGAATTTCTGTCAAAAGCTTGCAGCAAAATATTATGGTGCTTTTTCGGTAATAGAGCGCATCGGGAAAGTAGCTTATCGCCTTAAGTTTCCTGAGGGGAGTAAGATTCACCCGGTTTTTCATGTATCACAGTTGAAATCGGTGATGGGTCAGGGTCATACGTTGTCGTCTCTACCTACGTTAGCGGCTGAATCAGAGGAGTTTGTGTTGAAACCTGATCGGTTGGTTGATACGCGGTATGATGCAGAAGGGCATTTGGAAGCATTGATTCATTGGCGGGGTTTACCTGAGCATGAGCGTTCATGGATGCGTGTGCGTGACATTGCTCGGGAATTTCCACAATTCGAGCTTGAGGACAAGCTCAATCTTACCGAGGGGGGTATTGGTAGACCCTGGAGATGTTATATACGAAGAAGATTGAGAGAGAAGAATGAAGGGAGAGTTGAGGAATCGAAAGAAGCAACAAAAAATGAGAAGAGAGATGATGTGGAAGCTTAACATCTGTACGGGAGGAGTCAGTGGTTGTTAGGAATCTGTTATGAACCGTTAAAATGTAACTGAGTCTTGCTAAGTATATAAAGCAGGCTACAGTGAATATTGGGGGTGGGCTTTTACAAATTTGTAAAGGGTGGAAGCCTTGAGATATTCTCAGTCTTTGGGCTTTGTAAAGTACTTCGTACAAAGAGGTGAATACGATAGTTTTACAGAGGAATATACATCATAACTCGTATCAAAGATCCTTTGAAGCGTAGCTCTATGGTAAATAACTCATCTCTTTGATAAGCCTTGGAGGGTATATTACCGAAAGAAGAAACAAGAGAAGAAGGGAGTTACTAATGATGACGTGGAAGGAGAGCACTTGAGCGGAGGAGTTTGTTACGAGTCAGTTACAGAAGTTAGCAGAAGGAAGAGTATAAATAAGAGTTTGTATGAGTTTGTAAGTAGCTTTTGAGTATTCTGTAAAGTGAATCCATAGACAAGAGGTCTAGGATATTGGCTCAAAACGAGAGATTCGTTGAGAGAGAGTTTTATTTGAGTGCTTGAACGTTATTAATACTTACAAACACTTATCACTCTTCTGTTCGACCATGTCTTCCCACCACTACACTGCGACAGAAAAAGGCAAAGTGTTGCTTAGTCTCAGGACGAACTAGTGTGCAAACGTATAAGAGCACCAATGTTTCATACCTCACCTCTTATGAGATAATGCGCTCACTCTCATAAGTAGTGTCATCAACTCCAAACAACAACCGATTGGAACTCTCATCTCAGCCTTTCCAAGGAAATGGAGTCTCAAAGTTAATGTTTTAGGCTCAAATATGAGACAACATTGCATGTGTGTGTGTGTGCATGCGCGTGTGTGCATGCGCGTGTGTGCGTGTGTGAGTTATGATAGTATAATATTTATATTTGAAATTTAATCATAATAAATAGTTTAACAAAACTATTTAATATTAAATAGTTTTGTTAGGTAATATAAAATTTAAGATAAATATAAGAAATTTTAACTAATGTTAAGTAACATGTTATTTGTTGAGAAAATAATATAAAAAATTTAGAGTGTCATATTTATCTTTTACTTGATCTAATTAATTATTTTTATTGTATTGAAGTTTGTATGATTATATAATGTATTGTAATAGATTATAATTTTTATTTTTTGTATAAAAAATTTTATATATGGAATGGTAAATAAAGTTTCTTTGTTTTGTAATTTGTCATGAAGATTTCTAACATTCTTTGAGAGTTATTACATAATTTGATAGTTTTTCGTGGTTGCTAATTGTTAACAATAAGATCGTAGATCTCTTAGATAGCATATTCTTGTATGTCATGATTTATTTTCTAAATATTAGAATTTGTAAAATTTTATTGCTTTTTTGTTTGTTAATTAACATCTGTAGATAGTATAATATCATACAGATAAATGCATATTCATTATTCTTTTACCATTATGTTATGTTATCTTTCTAACTAATTTATTGTTAGTATATTAGAAATTCTATTAGAATTTTTAACTAACTTACAGACATACCTCTTTATACTCTTTATTTTATCTATATTATATATTTATTCTCCATAACTCATTTGAGATCATTTTAAATTTTATATGTTATATAAACTTTATAACTTTTTCTGAACCATATTATTAAGAGAGTTCATCATGTAATTTGTTTAAATGCCTTTTTTGTAGATTACACTCATATTAGATTTGTTTTATTATAACATACTTGATTAGTTTTTATGAAAGATGTGAATGTAAATGACAAAAAGAGTTTGTGTCAAAACATAAGATAATAATGTTGATTAAAATTGTCTTTTAATGTCTAAATAAATTCGTTAATTTATTTTGATTGATTAAAAAATAATCTGAAACTCACGTATAAACTGTTTTTAATAATCTGTGTTTTACACAAGTGACTTACTCTTACTAGACACTTTTAAATATATTTTTTTGTAAATTCGTAGAAAAAAAAATAGGTGACTTAATAGAAAAACGTAAGCTATAAGTAGGAAACAATGACACATAATATTTTAGATATTTTCATAAAAATATAAGTTATGCAATTCCATTATATGTTAGTAATTTTAATTTTATTATTAATATTTAACTAAATTATTAATATCAATTTGTGCATAGCGTAAATTAAAAATCTAGTATTATATTTTTAAAAATAGGTTCTCAAAATATGTATCTACAAATTGTAAAAAAAAAAAAGAATTCAATATATCGCGTAATCTAAGATTGACAATATGAAAAAATAGTTACTTTAATTAACAGAATATAGTCATTTTGATGACTAAAACATATAATCCACCTAAGTTTACAAAAATCAATTGATATATTTACTTAATTAAGAAATTAACAATGTGACTTTCTAACAAATTCCAAAAACAGGTAAAACTACTTCAACTATAAAAATCATCTTGATCAATCCAACATTCTCACCAAATCTCTTGTTTCACACCACAATAAACATACAAAAAAGGTTACAAAACAAATTTGTGTTGTTATAGTACTTACATTATGGCAGGTCGAGTGTCAAAGAAAACTTACAGTGCTTTCATTATTGTAAATTTACTTACAATTTTGTTTTCAGCACGAGTATCTGATTCCATAGAGATAAAGGCATGTATGAAAAATTGTATCATAAATCAATGCATGTGAGCATCAGAAAAGGCGACTCCAGCGAAATGTTACACACCTTGCAAGATAATGTGTGATCCAAAGAAGGACGGGCGTGATATTGCCAATCCTCACATTTATCATAATCCTATAGAGAGATTTTGCATAAACTTTAACTGGATATTCGGTACTTGCAAAGATTGAAAACGAATATTTTTTTCACTGCATAAGTTTATCTCTATATTTTGTATTTTTAATCATTTAATATTTATTGTATCTCTTTTTCGTTAACAAAAATCTTTAAGAATAACTCTACAAAGATATCTCAAGTCCATGTGTGTTATAGTTTTTGACATAGTTCTTAAATTTTACAAAGTGTATCCCTTGTCCATGTGTGTGGGATATACATATTGCGTATAAGTCGACAATTATGACAAGCTCTCTCAATTGGTAACAGTAGACATACTCATATAAATTTTCCGACTTTCATTTTGATGAAAGTCACATTCCTGCATTAGCGGGTAGAGTTAGACAAACACCGGGTGCATCATCTTTGGCATAACTTGTCTTCACCACCCCAGGTGATAGAGAGTATAGGGTCTCAGGTGATAGAGTTGAGAGGTTCTCAGGTGATAGAGTTGAGAGGGTCTCAGGTGATAGAGTCCTCCATTGTTGTATTTCCCGAGTTTATCTTCAATAAACAAGTATTTCCAGCAGATTGGATCTTTGATCTTATCACATATGTGAGCCATGTGAGGAACTGCTTGGAATAAAATTTCCATGTCAACTTCACCTAAACGAGAAAAAAATTGGGTCGTGTGTGTCAAGTTACAAAGTATCTCGGTTTAAGTTGCGGTCCGCCTGAGTCTATAAATTCTTTATATCGAGCTTTATTTTCTCCGAGAAAGATCAAAATTTCTACACTCCATCACCATATAACATGGAGACAAACACATGTGTTAACTTGCGGATCTAGAATCCATTTTCATCTGGGGCAGCAGAGCATAAAATGACATATCAAAAGGGGCAACACAAAAATTCTTTTAACAATTGCACTAATTTTCACAAAACCATGGGGGGCAGCTGCCCCTCCCAAAACCTATCTAGATCCGCCACTGCTTGTGCTCTTTGGATCTCCAAGCAGACAAACCTAAGTTTAATAACGTTGGCTTCAAAGAGTTTCCTTCTCTGATATGAAACCAATCGAATAATCTTCTTTTTTTTCTCAAAAAATCTATTTTGAGTGAGAATTAATTATAATATGTTTTTGTCTTTGTACATGATAGCCTTGTAGTTCATAGACTTTGAAATGGGATAAAAGTGTATCTGAAAAGTCTTACAGCATATTTTATTTTAATTGCTGGGATAAGAAACTATTTTTTGTTGTCAATTTATCCTCTGATGTAATTTATATATTTATATGTAGAGATATATTTATATATATTATATTATAGTATTATTTTGTTACAAAAGTGATGGAGAGAAATAGAATGTGAGTAAAGTGATCTTCTTTTTTTTACTAATACATAATACAAATGACAATAAGTCAATATATATAAGAGAGATGGTCGGTCATTTCTTACCGACTTAACACAAGATGACAAAATTATAAAGATCAACATTATCCTTTAATGGTTAATCACAAATTTATATTATTTTCTAACACTCCCTCTTGATTATCCATTTTGTATTCATAATGCTTCATTAAAAACCTAGTCATAGAAAAACTCGATGGGATAAAAATCATGACAAGGGGAAAATAGTGCATTAACGTAATTTTTCCCTGAGAATAATGGACATAGATTTTCTTCATAAGTCATGCAAACGCCGCATTCCGATACCTTAGACATGTTTTCAGAATGTTGTATTAGGAAGAGCCTTTGTGAACAAGTCAGCCGGATTATCGCATGAACGTACATATTCGATGTCCACTACTTTATTTTTTCGAGCTCCCGTATGTACGAGAAAAATCTTGGAGGGATGTGCTTTGTTCTATTGCTCTTGATATAGCCTTCTTTGAGTTGAGCCAAACACGCCGAATTGTCTTCAAAAAATTTCGTCGGCTCCTTTTTAATTTTCATTCCACTAGCTTCTTGTATGTGTTGACTCATTGACCTAAGCCACACACATTCACACATTCTCGATATGCTTCGTGAAGCGCAATAGTCTTTGCATGGTTCAGAGAAGTTGTAACCAGAGTTTGTTTATGGGAACGTCAAGAGATCGCAGTTCCACCAATTGTAAAAACATAGCCGGTTTGTGACTGAGCTTTATGAGGATCTGATAAGTAACATGCATCTGCAAAATCAACCATACCAAACTCGGGTTTTCTAAAATATATTAACCCCAAATCAATTGTACCTTGTAAATAACAAAATATGTGCTTTATTCCATTCCAATGTCTACGAGTAGGAGCAGAGCTATATCTTGCTAGTAGATTAGTAACAAAAGCAATATCAGATCTTGTACAGTTTGTAAGGTATAAAAACCCACAGATAGCACTCATATAAGGTACTTCAGGACCTAATATCTTCTCGTCATCTTCACAGAGTGCAAAAGGATCTCTCTCAACATTGAGAGATTTATTTTTCATTGGAATACTCAAAGGAGTCGCTTTGTCCATATAAAAGTGTTTCAATAATCTTTTGTATAATTTGATTGATGCACAAATATTTCTTCTATGAGATGCTCAATTTGGAGCCCAAGATAAAACTTTGTCTTTTCGAGATCTTTCATTTTGAACTCTTCTTTCATATGAGTTCGTGCATCATCAACCTCCTTTTGAGTTAATGTTCAAGTCATCTACATATACAGACATGATCACAAAGCCAGATGACAATTTTTTTTATAAAAACGCATGGACATATCACATTATTCACATATCCTTTACTCAAAAGATATTCACTTAAGCGATTGTACCATATACGTCTAGATTGCTTTAATCCGTATAGTGATCGATGTAACTTGACCAACCAAATCTCCCTAGATTTTTCTTTCAGTGCTTCTGGCATTTTCAATCTTTCAAGGAGTTTCATATATATATATATATATATATATATATATATATATATATATCATTTTCCAACGATCCATATAAATACGTTGTCACAATGTCCATGAGATGCATTTCAAGATTTTTAGACACCGTTAGGCTCATCAAAAATCTAAACGTAATTGCATCCATCACTGGGGAATACGTTTCCTCAAAATCAATTTCCGGTCTCTGAAAAAAACTATGGGAAACTAATCGGGATTTATATTGTGTTACTTAATTCTTCTCATTTACTTTTCTCACGAACACCCAGTTGTACCCAACTGGATTTTTATTCTCACGCGTTATAACTATAGGTCCAAAGATATTTCATTTATTTAGGGAGAGTAATTCAATTTGAATGGTCTTCTTCCACTCCTCTCAATAATGTCTTTTCTGACATTCTAAAATGGACGTTGGATGGGGATCATCATGATCGATCTCTTTGCACATAGAAAAGGAGAACATTCCATCAACATCTTTTATCTTATTTCTGATCCATAATTTTTCATCTCGGGCGTAGTTGATGGAAATATCATACCTTTATGTTCTCTTTTCGTCATCTGGATCCTTATATTTATTTGGTTCTTCTTGAACCTTTTCATTTATGTCTTCTTTCAGAAATCTTTCAATATCGAGTTCTTCCAGAACCTTTTCATTTTTCTCAACCAATTTCTTTTTCTTTCAGAGATTTTTATCTTTAGAACCCACTGGTCTCCCCCCTTTTTAACTAAACTCCAGGTTCATTTATTTTGTTACCATCAGTTTGTTCTTTAGGAACATCAACTCTTGATGGAACATTTTCAGCGGGTATATATGATTTTGTCACCTTTTTTGTATTTGTGAACGCATCTGGTAACTGATTTGCCAAATTATGCAAATGCACAATTTTTCTGAACTTCCAACTCTCTTTGATTCGTTGGGGGATCAAGGAGTAACAGCGATTGTGTATACCATGTAATTTCTTCAGTTCAAAGCAGACTTGGAATAACATATGAGTGCCACATCATACGGTTCAATGGCATAAGGGTTTATGGTTCACATCGACACTCCTAAATTTGCAATTTTATCCTGGATTGCAGTCCATAACTGACTCTCTACAGGCGACAGAATGTTAAGATGGAACTCAAATACAGACACAAAATGTGTGTTGTGCCACTGTCAAATCAAAACCCGAGATCATCTTTTCTTCTCTTGCTCTTTCACAGAGGAGATTTGGAAAGGTCTAACTTCAGAGATTCTGGGCACGAGGTATACACAGGAGTGGAGTGGCATTCTAGAGCTAATTGTGGGATTCTCAAAGGATAAAACTCTTCTCTTCCTACTTTGCTATGTGTTTCAATCGACTGTATACTCCATCAGGTGGGAAAGAAACAGGAGGCGTCACGGAGAGACAAGCATGGGCCCACTGCAAATAAAAAAAAATATTGATAAATCTGTTCGAAATCGCATATCATCTCGCGGGGAAGAAGGAAGAAGAAGATATGAAAATGCTATGGTGGTGTGGTTCGGTTTGAGAAGAATTTAGAGATAGAGATTGAGCTCTGTTTTTTCATTGTTGCTCTGTTTTTTTTTTCTTAAAAAAAATTGAAAACACAGAACACTCTAGACAAAGAAGCAGACACTGTACACAGGTTTTTTTTGTTTGTTTGAATAAATTCTTACATTCATTCAAAAAAAAAAGAAGAGACAATCGGGATATTTCCTAAATCAATGAAGATGGTAAAGCTGAGAGCTTTATTGATCCAACCAAAACAGAGAAATAAAGATAGAAAGATGAAGAGACGGCTCTGTTTAGATTGAAATCACAACAAAATCACCTATACTAACAAGACAATCGCCAAAGCGAAATTTACAATTGTATCGAAAGATCGAACAAAAAAAAACATAATCTTTTCCTTTGTGAAAGATTTTGATCGGGGAACATGGGAGAGAGATTTCTTTCTCTAAGAAAGAGTTTTTATCTACTTCATATTTTATTTTCAGTATGAAAATACCCCTATTTGATTTTAGGACTCTAAAATCATATAAGCAAAAAAAATTATAGAAAATAAAAAAATCCATATAAGCGCAAATTTCATCGTTGTTCAGCATGATGCTGAGGTGACAGATGCAAGTCCTTGGTCAAATGTTTCTTCCTTTGGTGAATGTGATGTAGCATATCGTTTATCTTAATCATATACTACTTTTTTATTTTGTATTGAGTACTATTACTTATGAGTGTTCTTTTGTTTCCTTTCAATTTGTTTTCAATAATGGAAAAAGATTATATTTAGATCAAATATATCTCTTCCTTAGATAGGGTTTCATATTATATAAACATGAGCATCTTAGATTATCCCGGTGCAGTTTCTTTTGTTTGTTAAAAACGTAAATATGATTTTTAAAAATGAAAGTTGAAGCCTTATATGAAATATTATTTTATTATTTCATAATATGTAAATAGTATAATATCATTTTGATAAATGCATATTCATTATTCATTTACCATTATTTTATGTTATCTTTTAAACAAATTTATTTTTAGTATTATTAGAAATTCTATTTGAAATTTTAACTAACTTATAGACGTACCTCTTTATACTCTTTATTTTACCTATATTATATCTTTATTTTCCATAACTCATTTGATTTGTTTTATTATATCTTACTTGAATAGTTTTTATGAAAGATGTGAAATGTATATGACTAAAAGAATTTGTGTCAAAACATAAGATAATAATGTTGATTACAATATTCTCTTAATATCTAAATAATTTCGTTAAGTTCTTTTGATTGTTTAAAAATAATTTGAAACTCACATATAAACTGTTTTTAATAATATGTGTTTTACACAAGTGGCTTACTCTCACCAGACACTTTGAAATTAACTTTTTGTAAATTCGTAGAAAAAAAAATAGGTGACTCAATAGAAAAAAGTAAGATATAATTAGGAAACAGTGACACATAATATTTTAGATATTTTCATAAAAATATAAGTTATGCAATTCCATTATATGTTAGTAATTATAATTATATCATTAATATTTAAGTAAATTATTAATATCAACTTGTGCGTAGCGTGAGTTAAAAACTTAGTATTATATTTTTTTTAATAGTTTCTCAAAAAATGTATCTACAAATTGTAAAAAAAATGGGAATTCAATATGTGGCGCAAGCTAAGTGACAATATAAAAAAGTAGTTACTTTAATTAACAGAATATAGTCGTTTTGATGACTAAAACATATAATCCACCTAAGTTTACAAAAATCAATTGATATATTTACTTAATTAAGAAATTAACAATGTAATTTACTAACAAATTTCCAAAAACAGGTAAAACTACTTCTACTATAAAAATCATCTTGATTAATCCAACATTCTCACCAATTCTCTTGTTTCACACTACAATAAACAGACAAAAAAAAGTTACAGTACAAATTTGCGTTGTTATAGTACTTACATTATGGCAGATCGAGCGTCAAAGAAAATTTACAGTACTTTCATTATTGTAAATTTACTTACAATTTTGTTTTCAGCACGAGTATCTGATTCCATAGAGATAAAGGCATGTATGAAAAATTGTATCATAAATCAATGCATGCGAGCATCAGAAAAGGCGACTCCAGCGAAATGTTACACACCTTGCAAGATAATGTGTGATCCAAAGAAGGACGGGCATGATATTGCCAATCCTAACATTTATCGTAATCCTATAGAGAGATTTTGCATAAACTTTAACTGGATATTCGGTACTTGCAAAGCTTAAAAACGAATATTTTTTTCACTGCATAAGTTTTATATCTATATTTTTTATTTTTTAATCATTTAATATTTATTGTATCTCTTTTTCGTTAACAAAAATCTTTAAGGATAACTCTACAAAGATATCTCAAGTCCATGTGTGTTATAGTTTTTGACATAGTTCTTAAATTTTACAAAGTGTATCCCTTGTCCATGTGTATGGGATAAACATATTGCGTATAAGTCGACAAGTACAACAAGCTCTCTCAATTGGTAACAATAGACATATTCATATCACTTTTCCGACTTTCATTTTGATGAAAGTCACATTCCTTCATTAGCGGGTAGAGTTAGACAAGCACTGTGTGCACCATTTTTGGCATAACTTGTCTTCCCCACTCCAACCCCCTCCCCACAAACAACGAGAGTGATATAACCTAATATCTTTAAACCCTTGTTTGATATGTTTGTACAAGTGTTTTCTTTCTGTTTTAAATAGATTTCAATTGTTTAAGAATTTTGTGGAGTCTTGAGTCTTTTGAGGTAAGTTGAGAAAAAAGTACAAAGAACAAGTAAAAATATATTCTTGGTAGATTCAGAACCATATGTCTCAGGCCAGTTGAACTTCTTTATAACCATCAAATTATTAAACATTTATGACTGTTTTACTAAAGACATGTGATATATACTTAGAAGATAAACAAGTACATAATGAAATCGTGTAAAGACAAAATAACCCAAGACCAATTATGATGATTTGCTATAACTCCAAAAGGCTCATTCTTTGCATAAAGAGAAAATATTTTTTGTTACAAACCTTTTCGTACAAAGCTGAACTTAAGCCCATATTAAACTTCATTTTTTTCTAAACCATATATTAGAGCACTAGGACCAAATATTACAAGTGGATTCAAAGCTTTTAACCCAATTTAAAAACATGATAACCCAGCCCATTTAGATACATCAAATAAGGATGAAAAGATTAAAACATCAACACGTGTTTTCCCCATCCTCTAATGTGTCTTCAGCTCCTTCCACGCGTCTTTAGATTAGGCAATGGATTGCTATGTGTTGTAGACAGAGAGGATGTTCCAGAGCCACCGGAAAAGCCGCCGCTTCTCTGCTGATTGCCGGAGCTGAACAGTTGTGGATCTGTCTTTCAACCTCAAGCTTGATTCCACTTGATTGCTTAACTCTCATAAACTCCTATGTCTCCAAAGATTTTGATCCTCCTCACCGGATGTGATTAACACCAATAATCTTCAATTAATTTAGAAACAGTCATTGTCAAAACACTTACGAAATCAAGCTTCGACTCTTCTTAGACTGGATCAAATCATGAAGACAAACTTGCATATCTCAATTTTTTCTCTCTTTTGAATACTTTGCTTAAACTTTAATGAAGCAAAGATTGATATCATCCGAGAAAAAAAAGATTAAGGATAACCAAGAAGTTGCTAAAGTTCAGACCCCTTGCTCAGTTGAATACAATGGTGGACATTAACAATGGTGAAATGATATTCGCGTTTACACACTCACCAATTAACCTATTGTGTAAACAATGCCACAATCGAATGGCATGTCATTGTAACACTTTAGGATTGAATCCACAAGGAACTAAATATCTATAACACTAAGAATTCACAAACTTTCCTAATCTAAGCAAATAGGAAGATGATTGATTTGTAACAAGCTAAGATCCTAGAAATATAAACAAGGTGATCTCAAATCCAATCAAGAAACAAGTGCAAGAAGTCAATCAAATCCTAAGGTAGAATCCATGGGACTAGGGACTTGATTTTGGGTGACTAAGATCCAAGATAGAGTGGCAAGCTATCAATCAAACACTTTCCTTATACCTAGACACAACACTAAACAAGTTCTTTGTCAAGATAAATGCTCATTTCCTTAAGTAACTCAAACATCAAATGTCTTTGGTTGAATATCACTAAAGCAATCATTATGGACAAGTCTACTAGCAATCTAAACTCCCTTAACATCAAATGTCTTTGGTAAGGTAAGCAAAAAGCAATATCAACTTGGTTCAGGCATTTCATCGAACACCTTCCGGGAGAGAAATGCTTAATGATCTAGATTATAGAGGCCAACACTAATCTAGCATTAAGAACAGTAGATAAGCAAGGAAACAAGATGATCAAACACTAAACACCCTAGATCTTCACTCAATCACTCTACTCACCCTAGCCCATGAACCTAAAGTGTGTCTACTCTCTAATCCTCATGAAAAAACCTTAAACCCATATGAGAACCCATATGAGATTTAAAGTTAATCATGTTAATGATCAAGAGAAACAAGATATAAGATGACTAACTTCCTTAGAATGATTCAAAAATTCAATCTTTTACAAGTTTAGACCAAGTCTTAAGAGAAAAATGAGATATATATAAAACTTAGGTCTAACAAGTATTTATAGATGCCTAAAAAACGAGTTGAGTCTTTTCGTTTGTAACGACATGGTCATCCCGCTACACGTAGGTCGCTACAGCACTTAGCCGTGTGGGGCATCTTGTAGAACCGTAGCGACATGCTCTGGTCGCTACAGCATGTCGCTAGGACATTCGCAGACCCTCCCAGCGACATGCTCTCATTGCTACGGTTTTGGTCGCTACATGTTGATATGCCTCCAGTAAATAGATCATAACTCCTTCAATACAGCTTCAAATGACATGAAACCACTTCCGTTAGAAATATAACTCAATTATCTATGTTTTCCCAAAATTTGAGCTTCAGAAGATATCTTTAAGACCTTCATACATGTTCATCTTTCACCCTTTTAACTCAAAACCCCTCAAATGCCTTCAAATTCAGCAATAATCATTTCCAACACCTGATATAGACAAATGTAATGCAATGCAACCTAAATATGTCTAAATGATGATTTAGATGATCAATATATACACAAAATGATGGTTAAAATCATGTTAATTCATAAGATATCAATTCCCCCAAACTTGTCATTTACTTATCCACAAGTAAACTTTCAAAAATACAAGGAAGAAAGATATGATGATATGATCTTATAACTAAAAGAAACCCTTCAAAACCATTAATGTGATATCCTTACAAAATCATACCAAATAGCAAGAGCATGACATCCTATCAAGCTCTAACTTCTCAAGGCCTATCTCAAATTTTTAATCTTTACACTCACCTTCAAGACTCCACAAACAAGCCAATCAACCAACTCTCACATTCATTAAACAATAATCATAAGTGCACTCTTGCAAATGGGCAATTGGTCCTAATCATTTGGCTTGGTGAGAAAATAGTGAAATAAGAAGATTATCAAGTTCTTTCATTGTGGTTTGCTCTCAAGAACAAGTAGTTTGACATTATGAATAATATATCTAAGAAAGAGAACAACTCATGCATACAATGCTCAATCCTCAATGTTCTACCCATTTCCTAGACACAATCAATTTCTACCCTTGCTTTCCATTGTCAAACTCTCTTTAACTCACCCAAAGACTTCAAGAACTCTCAAGATCACTCTCACTTCTAGAACTCTTTTTTTTTTAGCTTACTAGGGATTCTTTCACTTTTTTTTTTTTGACTTAGCTCTTTTCTTTCTTCTTTCCCCCCCTCTTTTGAATCTTTTTTTTAGAGGTTTTTCTTTCTTTTGACACTCTTTGAGCTAATCTTTTCTTTTGAACTTTTCTTTTTCTTTTATCCCTAGTATCTTATCTCTTCTTTAGACTTTGAGATCATTCTTTTCACTCACTTTTTCTCTCCTCCCTTCAAGATCAAACACTCAATACTCTCTTTTCATCCTATGAGCTAGATAATCATGAGATCCTAAAGCTAGCAAGTAATGAGGACCAAACATTGTCGTTCTCAATACTCTCAACATTATGCACATATCAAACTTTCAAAATAGACCTCACTCATCAAATTAATTGTGGCTTGAAAGGAAGGTAGGGTTAAGGGTGTGGATAACCATCTAAAAGAGAGATGGCCACTTGAGTTGCCAAAAATTTGTGAAAAGGGTAAGATCAACTCAAGTGTGTGTGAGGTACCCACGATCAAGCACAACAAGAGCCCATAAGCAAGGTAAATTAGGTTCATTAACTCAAGTAAGATTGGAGTTGGTTTCAAGGACAAGCAAGCTTCATCAATCAAACAAGTTTCAAGAGGAGTTGTCAAGGCTCGAAGTCTACAAGTTATCAAGAGAATGCTCCAGCTACTTGTTATGATTGAGAAGGGTAGCACATTGAGTTTTTTTGCATGAGATCTTAAGGTTTCTACCAATGCAATGAATGCAATCTATATGCTCTAGACTCAATCCTAAGGATGCAAATGTTGCAACTAAATGCTTCTTTTTAATTTTTTCATTTTTTATGGATTTTCTATGCAAATAAGTATACAATGCAATGCATGTGACTCATAACAAGTACACAAAACAGAAAATAAAGTGAGATAGTAGACTCTCCCCCAAACTTACTTCACACAGTCTCTTGTGTGAGAGTAAGCTCAAAGAAGAGATCTAAGAGAAAGAGAGAAACATGATAACTAAATATGTACAAGGTTGGAGTAACACTTACTTGGAGGTATTGGCTGAATTGGGTGGTAGAGGACCCTTGGCCTCGGATTTGTTTCACCGGTAAACATGGGCTGAAGAGGAGAAATGAAGTCGGGTGTCTAGAGTCGCAATGCTTGGCCACATTTCTTCTCTTGTTTAGCCTTAGACCCAACCTGAAAATCCTCAACTATACTTATTAAACAACTTAAAGAGAAAGAAAGATAAAGAAATATATACAATGGATAAACATGGGACTTCCTCCCAAGTGAGCTTGTTTTAAGTCTCTAGCTTGACTTTGTGTGCTTGCTAATCATAAGAATCAAAAGGTTGAGCCAACGCACCTTTGGTCCTTCTCCTGCAAACACAAGAAACAAAGTGTGCAAAGGAGCACACTACTGTCCATAGATAATAGACATATTTTTCATCAAGGAGTTTCATAAAAGATATAACATGAATCAATACATGCTCCTTGATGTTCAAATGATCATGAGAATCAAATGCATTTGGTGGAAACACAAAGTCAACTACAGATTCAAATGAAGTTTTAACAAAGTAGTCAACTCTATCTCCATCAATCAAATAAAACACAATGTTCTCATTCTCATGATTGCTTTTGACAAGGGGGTTTTCTATCTCAAGAAAGAGTTTATCCACATCAAGTTCATCCCCTAACTCAGATGGTTCAAGAAGAGTTCTAGATTCATCAAGCATCAAAATGAGATCAATTGAAGCACAAAGATAGTTCTTGTTAAAACAAACTTCAATATGATCTCTAGCAAGCTTTTCTACTCTCAAATCATCTAGTTTTCTAGTCTCACATATCAGATCAAGACATTCACTGATGAGCACTAAACAATTAAGATCAGGGGCAATTTCTTCAACACAAGGCAAGCAAATATTCTCAAAATGAAGTTCTAAGTTCGAATTGCATATACCTTCTAGCTGAGTTGGTGGAACCCAATATATTACCTCTTTAAGATCATAAGCTTTCTTAACCTCATCAGTTGTAACTTCCCGTCCTTCGAACTCTGCTCGATCCCAAATAAGGCTCATCCGGATTGTTCTTGCGAGGGTAATCGTTGTCTTTCCCCAATTCTCTTTCTCTCGTTGAAGCCAATATAACTCCACCCTCTGTTCTGGTGTGAGTATGTGTATATAAAAGGGTGGTGGCTCCACATATGGCTCAACTTCAATGTGATCTTCAAGTGTGTCATCCTCTTCTTGTGGCCAAGATAAGTGGCTTGCAGCCATCACTACAAAACACAAAAACTAGAATAGAAAGTTAGTAACTATACAAAGTTAAACAAAGCATAAGAAAATAAAGCTTAATCTCAAGAAAGTTTGAAATCCTAATGACAAATCTACTTAGTTCCCCGGCAACAGCGCCAAATTGATATTCACATTTACACACTCACCAATTAACCTATTGCGTAAACAATTCCACAATCGAATGGCATGTCATTGTAACACTTTAGGATCGAATCCACAAGGAACTAAAGATCTATAACACTAAGAATTCACAAACATTCCTAATCTAATCAAATAGGAAGATGATTGATTTGTAACAAGCTAAGATCCTAGAAATATAAACAAGGTGATCTCAAATCCAATCAAGAAACAAGTGCAAGAACTCAATCAAATCCTAAGGTAGAATCCATGGGACTAGGGACTTGATTTTGGGTGACTAAGATCCAAGCTAGAGTGGCAAGCTATCAATCAAACACTTTCCTTATGCCTAGACACAATACTAAACAAGTTCTTTGTCAAGATAAATGCTCATTTCCTTAAGTAACTCAAACAAAAAATGTCTTTGGTTGAATATCACTAAAGCAATCATTATGGACAAGTCTACTAGCAATCTAAACTCCCTTAACATCAAATGTCTTTGGTAAGGTAAGCAAAAAGCAATATCAACTTGGTTCAGACATTTCATTGAATACCTTCCGGGCGAGAAATGCTTAATGATCTAGATTATAGAGGCAAACACTAATCTAGCATTAAGAACAGTAGATAGGCAAGGAAACAAGATGATCTAACACTAAACACCCTAGATCTTCACTCAATCACTCTAATCACCCTAGCCCATGAACCTAAAGTGTGACTACTCTCTAATCCTCATGAAAAAACCTTAAACCCATATGAGATTCAAAGTTAATCATGTTAATGATCAAGAGAAACAAGATATAAGATGAAGAACTTCCTTAGAATGATTCAAAAATTCAAGCTTTTACAAGTTTAGACCAAGTCTTAAGAGAAAAATGAGATATATATAAAACTTAGGTCTAACAAGTATTTATAGATGCCTAAAAAACGAGTTGAGTTTTTTCGTTTGTAGCGATATGGTCATCCCGCTACACGTAGGTCGCTACAGCACTTAGCCATGTGGGGCATCTTGTAGAACCGTAGCGACATGCTATGGTCGCTACAGCATGTCGCTAGGACATTCGCAGACCCTCCCAGCGACATGCTCTCGTCGCTACGGTTCTGGTCGCTACAGGTTGATATGCCTCCAGTAAATAGATCATAACTCCTTCAATACAGCTCCAAATGACATGAAACCACTTCCATTAGAAATCTAACTCAATTCTATATGTTTTCCCAAAATTTGAGCTTCATAAGATATCTTTAAGACCTTCATCCATGTTCATCTTTCACCCTTTTAACTCAAAACCCCTCAAATGCCTTCAAATTCAGCAATAATCATTTTCAACACCTGATATAGACAAATATAATGCAATGCAACCTAAATATGTCTAAATGATGATTTATATGATCAATATATACACAAAATGATGGTTAAAATCATGCTAATTCATAAGATATCATGAAACCAGCTCTTTCTGGTTCGACATCTGGTCTCCTTTGGGGACACTTTTTGACTTAACTGGAAAAAGAGGATGCATTGATCTGGGGGTTCCATTGAATGCAACAGTTGAAAATGCCGTGCAGTCGTATAGGCGTCGCAGACACATAAACGTCTCACTTAGATTGATTGAAGATGTAATTATGAGGCTAAGAAATCACGGGCTCAGTCAACAAGACGACGTTCGTTTGTGGAAGGGTATAGGAGATTCATACAGACCGGTTTTCAGTTCGAAGCAGACTTGGAATAACATACGAGTGCCACATCATACGGTTTAATGGTATAAGGGGATATGGTTCACATTGGCCACTCCTAAATTTGCAATTTTATCATGGATTGCAGTCCATAACCGACTCTCTACAGGCGACAGAATGTTCAAATGGAACTCAAATACAGACACAAAATGTGTGTTGTGCCACTGTCAAATCAAAACCAGAGATCATCTTTTCTTCTCTTGCTCTTTCACAGAGGAGATTTGGAAAGGTCTAACTTCAGAGATTCTGGGCACGAGGTATACACAGGAGTGGAGTCGCATTCTAGAGCTAATTATGGGATTCTCAAAGGATAAAACTCTTCTCTTCCTACTTCGCTATGTGTTTCAATCGACTGTATACTCCATCTGGTGGGAAAGAAACAGGAGGCGTCATGGAGAGACAAGCATGGACCCACTGCAAATACAAAAAAAAATGATAAATCTGTTCGAAATCGCATATCATCTCTCGGGGAAGAAGGAAGAAGAAGATATGAAAATGCTATGGTTGTGTGGTTCGGTTTGAGAAGAATATAGAGATAGAGATTGAGCTCTGTTTTTTCATTGTTGCTCTGTTTTTTTTCTTAAAAATTTGAAAACACAGAACACTCTAGACAAAGAAGCAGTCACTGTACACACGTTTTTTTTTGTTTGAATAAATTCTTACATTCATTCAAAAAAAAAAAGAGACAATCGGGATATTTCCTAAGGTAATGAAGATAGTAAAGCTGAGAGCTTTATTGATCCAACCAAAACAGAGAAATAAAGATAGAAAGATGAAGAGACGGCTCTGTTTAGATTGAAATCACAACAAAATCACCTATACTAACTAGACAATCGCCAAAGCGAAATTTACAATTGTATCCAAAGATCAAACAAAAAAAAACATAATCTTTTCCTCTGTGAAAGATTTGATCGGGGAACAGGGAAGAGAGATTTCTCTCTCTAAAGAAAGAGTTTTTATCTACTTCATATTTTATTTTTAGTATGAAAATACCCCTATTTGATTTTAGGACTCTAAAATCATATAAGCAAAAAAATTATAGAAAATAAAAAATTCCATATAAGCGCAAATTTCATTGTTGTTCAGCATGATGCTGAGGTGACAGATGCAAGTCCTTGGTCGAATGTTTCTTCCTTTGGTAAATGTGATGTAGCATATTGTGTATCTTAATCATAGACTACTTTTTATTTTGTATTGAGTACTATTACTTATAAGTGTTCTTTTGTTTCCTTTCAATTTGTTTTCAATAATGGAAAAAGATTATATTTAGATCAAATATATCTCTTCCTTAGATAGGGTTTCGTATTATATAAACATGAGCATCTTAGATTATCCCGGTGCAGTTTCTTTTGTTTGTTAAAAACGTAAATATGATTTTTAAAAATGAAAATTGAAGCCTTATATGAAATATTATTTTCTTATTTCATAATATGTAAATAGTATAATATCATATAGATAAATGCATATTCATTATTCTTTTACCATTATTTTATGTTACTTTTAAACTAATTTATTGTTAGTATTATTAGAAATTCTATTTGAAATTTTAACTAACTTATAGACATACCTCTTTATACTCTTTATTTTACCTATATTATATCTTTATTTTCCATAACTCATTTGAGATCATTTTAAATTTTATATGTTTTATAAACTCTATAACTTTTTTAAACCATATTATTAGAGAATTCATCATGTAATTTGTTTAAATGACCGTTTTACCCTCATGATAGATTTTTTTATTATATCTTACTTGATAGTTTTTATGAAAGATATGAAATGTATATGACTAAAAGAATTTGTGTCAAAACATAAGATAATAATGTTGATTAAAATATTCTTTTAATATCTAAGTAATTTTGTTAATTTATTTTGATTGATTAAAAATAATTTGAAACTCACATATAAACTGTTTTTAATAATCTGTGTTTCACACAAGTGGTTACTCTCACCAGACACTTTGAAATTAATTTTTTGTAAATTCGTAGAAAATATAAAAAAAATTAGGTGACTCAATAGAAAAAAGTAAGCTATAAGTAGGAAACAGTGACACATAATATTTTAGATATTTTCATAAAAATATAAGTTCTGCAATTCCATTATATGTTAGTAATTATAATTATATCATTAATATTTAACTAAATTATTAATATCAACTTGTGTGTAGCAAGAGTTAAAAAATTTAGTATTATATTTTTTTAAATAGGTTCTCAAAAGATGTATCTACAAATTGTAAAAAAAAAATGGGAATTCAATATGTGGCGCAAGCTAAGTGACAATATAAAAAAGTAGTTACTTTATTTAACAAAATATAGTCGTTTTGATGACTAAAACATATAATCCACCTAAGTTTACAAAAATCAATTGATATATTTACTTAATTAAGAAATTAACAATGTAATTTACTAACAAATTTCCAAAAACAGGTAAAACTACTTCTACTATAAAAATCATCTTGATTACTCCAACATTCTCACCAATTCTCTTGTTTCACACTACAATAAACAGTCAAAAAAAGTTACAGTACAAATTTGCGTTGTTATAGTACTTACATTATGGCAGATCGAGCGTCAAAGAAAATTTACAGTGCTTTCATTATTGTAAATTTACTTACAATTTTGTTTTCAGCACGAGTATCTGATTCCATAGAGATAAAGGCATGTATGAAAAATTGTATCATAAATCAATGCATGCGAGCATCAGAAAAGGCGACTCCAGCGAAATGTTACACACCTTGCAAGATAATGTGTGATCCAAAGAAGGACGGGCGTGATATTGCCAATCCTCACATTTATCATAATCCTATAGAGAGATTTTGCATAAACTTTAACTGGATATTCGGTACTTGCAAAGATTGAAAACGAATATTTTTTTCACTGCATAAGTTTATCTCTATATTTTGTATTTTTAATCATTTAATATTTATTGTATCTCTTTTTCGTTAACAAAAATCTTTAAGAATAACTCTACAAAGATATCTCAAGTCCATGTGTGTTATAGTTTTTGACATAGTTCTTAAATTTTACAAAGTGTATCCCTTGTCCATGTGTGTGGGATATACATATTGCGTATAAGTCGACAATTATGACAAGCTCTCTCAATTGGTAACAGTAGACATACTCATATAAATTTTCCGACTTTCATTTTGATGAAAGTCACATTCCTGCATTAGCGGGTAGAGTTAGACAAACACCGGGTGCATCATCTTTGGCATAACTTGTCTTCACCACCCCAGGTGATAGAGAGTATAGGGTCTCAGGTGATAGAGTTGAGAGGTTCTCAGGTGATAGAGTTGAGAGGGTCTCAGGTGATAGAGTCCTCCATTGTTGTATTTCCCGAGTTTATCTTCAATAAACAAGTATTTCCAGCAGATTGGATCTTTGATCTTATCACATATGTGAGCCATGTGAGGAACTGCTTGGAATAAAATTTCCATGTCAACTTCACCTAAACGAGAAAAAAATTGGGTCGTGTGTGTCAAGTTACAAAGTATCTCGGTTTAAGTTGCGGTCCGCCTGAGTCTATAAATTCTTTATATCGAGCTTTATTTTCTCCGAGAAAGATCAAAATTTCTACACTCCATCACCATATAACATGGAGACAAACACATGTGTTAACTTGCGGATCTAGAATCCATTTTCATCTGGGGCAGCAGAGCATAAAATGACATATCAAAAGGGGCAACACAAAAATTCTTTTAACAATTGCACTAATTTTCACAAAACCATGGGGGGCAGCTGCCCCTCCCAAAACCTATCTAGATCCGCCACTGCTTGTGCTCTTTGGATCTCCAAGCAGACAAACCTAAGTTTAATAACGTTGGCTTCAAAGAGTTTCCTTCTCTGATATGAAATCAATCGAATAATCTTCTTTTTTTTCTCAAAAAATCTATTTTGAGTGAGAATTAATTATAATATGTTTTTGTCTTTGTACATGATAGCCTTGTAGTTCATAGACTTTGAAATGGGATAAAAGTGTATCTGAAAAGTCTTACAGCATATTTTATTTTAATTGCTGGGATAAGAAACTATTTTTTGTTGTCAATTTATCCTCTGATGTAATTTATATATTTATATGTAGAGATATATTTATATATATTATATTATAGTATTATTTTGTTACAAAAGTGATGGAGAGAAATAGAATGTGAGTAAAGTGATCTTCTTTTTTTTACTAATACATAATACAAATGACAATAAGTCAATATATATAAGAGAGATGGTCGGTCATTTCTTACCGACTTAACACAAGATGACAAAATTATAAAGATCAACATTATCCTTTAATGGTTAATCACAAATTTATATTATTTTCTAACACTCCCTCTTGATTATCCATTTTGTATTCATAATGCTTCATTAAAAACCTAGTCATAGAAAAACTCGATGGGATAAAAATCATGACAAGGGGAAAATAGTGCATTAACGTAATTTTTCCCTGAGAATAATGGACATAGATTTTCTTCATAAGTCATGCAAACGCNTACATAATACAAATGACAATAAGTCAATATATATAAGAGAGATGGTCGGTCATTTCTTACCGACTTAACACAAGATGACAAAATTATAAAGATCAACATTATCCTTTAATGGTTAATCACAAATTTATATTATTTTCTAACACTCCCTCTTGATTATCCATTTTGTATTCATAATGCTTCATTAAAAACCTAGTCATAGAAAAACTCGATGGGATAAAAATCATGACAAGGGGAAAATAGTGCATTAACGTAATTTTTCCCTGAGAATAATGGACATAGATTTTCTTCATAAGTCATGCAAACGCTGCATTCCGATACCTTAGACATGTTTTCAGAATGTTGTATTAGGAAGAGCCTTTGTGAACAAGTCAGCCGGATTATCGCATGAACGTACATATTCGATGTCCACTACTTTATTTTTTTCGAGCTCCCGTATGTACGAGAAAAATCTTGGAGGGATGTGCTTTGTTCTATTGCTCTTGATATAGCCTTCTTTGAGTTGAGCCAAACACGCCGAATTGTCTTCAAAAAATTTCGTCGGCTCCTTTTTAATTTTCATTCCACTAGCTTCTTGTATGTGTTGACTCATTGACCTAAGCCACACACATTCACACATTCTCGATATGCTTCGTGAAGCGCAATAGTCTTTGCATGGTTCAGAGAAGTTGTAACCAGAGTTTGTTTATGGGAACGTCAAGAGATCGCGGTTCCACCAATTGTAAAAACATAGCCGGTTTGTGACCGAGCTTTATGAGGATCTAATAAGTAACATGCATTTGCAAAATCAACCATACCAAACTCGGGTTTTCTAAAATATATTAACCCCAAATCAATTGTACCTTGTAAATAACAAAATATGTGCTTTATTCCATTCCAATGTCTACGAGTAGGAGCAAAGCTATATCTTGCTAGTAGATTAGTAACAAAAGCAATATCAGATCTTGTACAGTTTGTAAGGTATAAAAACCCACAGATAGCACTCATATAAGGTACTTCAGGACCTAATATCTTCTCGCCATCTTCACAGAGTCTAAAAGGATCTCTCTCAACATTGAGAGATTTATTTTTCATTGGAATACTCAAAGGAGTCGCTTTGTCCATATAAAAGTGTTTCAATAATCTTTTGTATAATTTGATTGATGCACAAATATTTCTTCTATGAGATGCTCAATTTGGAGCCCAAGATAAAACTTTATCTTTTCGAGATCTTTCATTTTGAAATCTTCTTTCATATGAGTTCGTGCATCATCAACCTCCTTTTGAGTTAATGTTCAAGTCATCTACATATACAGACATGATCACAAAGCCAGATGACAATTTTTTTTATAAAAACGCATGGACATATCGCATTATTCACATATCCTTTACTCAAAAGATATTCACTTAAGCGATTGTACCATATACGTCTAGATTGCTTTAATCCGTATAGTGATCGATGTAACTTGACCAACCAAATCTCCCTAGATTTTTCTTTCAGTGCTTCTGGCATTTTCAATCTTTCAGGGAGTTTCATATATATATATATATATATATATATATATATATATATATATATATATATATATATATATATATATATCATTTTCCAACGATCCATATAAATACGTTGTCACAATGTCCATGAGATGCATTTCAAGATTTTTAGACACCGTTAGGCTCATCAAAAATCTAAACGTAATTGCATCCATCACTGGGGAATACGTTTCCTCAAAATCAATTTCCGGTCTCTGAAAAAAACTATGAGAAACTAATCGGGATTTATATTGTGTTACTTAATTCTTCTCATTTACTTTTCTCACGAACACCCAGTTGTACCCAACTGGATTTTTATTCTCACGCGTTATAACTATAGGTCCAAAGATATTTCATTTATTTAGGGAGAGTAATTCAATTTGAATGGTCTTCTTCCACTCCTCTCAATCATGTCTTTTCTGACATTCTAAAATGGACGTTGGGTCGGGATCATCATGATCGATCTCTTTGCACATAGAAAAGGAGAACATTCCATCAACATCTTTTATCTTATTTCTGATCCATAATTTTTCATCTCGGGCATAGTTGATGGAAATATCATACCTTTATGTTCTCTTTTCGTCATCTGGATCCTTATATTTATTTGGTTCTTCTTGAACCTTTTCATTTATGTCTTCTTTCAGAAATCTTTCAATATCAAGTTCTTCCAGAACCTTTTCATTTTTCTCAACCAATTTCTTTTTCTTTCAGAGATTTTTATCTTTAGAACCCACTGGTCTCCCCCTCTTTAACTAAACTCCAGGTTCATTTATTTTGTTACCATCAGTTTGTTCTTTAGGAACATCAACTCTTGATGGAACATTTTCAGCGGGTATATATAATTTTGTCACCCTTTTTGTATTTGTGAACGCATCTGGTAACTGATTTGCCAAATTATGCAAATGCACAATTTTTCTGAACTTCCAACTCTCTTTGATTCGTTGGGGGATCAAGGAGTAACAGCGATTGTGTATACCATGTAATTTCTTTAGGAATTTCTTTAATTCCTCTACCTAACGTGCCCTAAACATATCGCCAGTTACTGGTTCCAGATATCTTATTATACTTGGTGACGTATAACCCACATATATTCTTAATCTCCTTTGTGGGCCCATTTTTGTCATTTGTGGCGGTTCTATCGGAATATAGACCGCATATCCAAAGAGTCGTAGATGGGATACATCTGGCTCTTGCCCATATGCCAATTGCAATGGGAAGTATTTATGATTTGCACTCGGTCTTAACCAAATCAGTGCAGCCGCATGCAATATAGCATGACCCCATACTGATATTGGGAGATTTGTTCTCAATATCAACGGTCTTGCAATCAAATGCAACCGTTTTATTAATGATTCGGTCATGCCATTTTGTTTATGAACATGGGGTACTGGATATTCCACATCAATCTCCATTGACATACAATAATCATCAAAGGCTTGCGATGTAAATTCACCAACATTATCAAGCCTTACTTTCTTAATGGCATACTCTAAAAATTGTGTTCTCAGCTTTATTATTTGGGCAATGAACTTTGCAAAAACCGTATTTCGTGTCATCAAAAGACACATTTGACCATCTACTAGATGCGTTAATTAATACCATAAAATACTTAAACGGCCCGCACGATGGGTGGATCGGCCCACATATATCACCATGTATTCGTTTTAAAAACATTGGTGATTCATTGCCAACCTTTGTTGGTGATGACCGAGTTATAAATTTTCCTTGAGAGCATGCATTACATGTAAACTCGTCCATTTGCAAAATTCTCTCGTTTTTCAATGGTTGGCCATTCGAATTTTGCAATATTTTTCTTTTTGTGACTGAATCAGGATGTCGTAGCCTCTCATGCCAGACTTTAAATGTATCAGTAAACTTCATGTTTACTACTGTATAGGACTCAGTCATATTTATTTTCGTACAATGTAGTCCAGAGGATAATATTCTTAACTCTTCCAATATATATTTCCTCTCGGACTTAATGCAAAGAAATTCAATGTCATCTTTACTCATAGTTTCAATATGATATTCATTTCCTCTGATATCTTTAAAACTTAATAAGTTTCTATGAGATTCGGGGGAATACAATGCATCATTTATTACAAATATTGTTCCCCCTAGCATTGAAAATTTCACTCTTCCATAGCCCATAATAATCTTTGCACTACCAGATATAGTACTTATGCTTCCAGTGTAATATTTTATTTTGAGACTGGAAAAATATTTTTTATCTTTAATTATCGTGTGCGTTGATGCACTATCTGCCAAACACAAATCACCATCCAAAGTCTAAAAGTCTGGCATCTTTCTGAATTTAAAATATTCATAAAACATGCATTAATATTAAACATGAAAACATAGTATATATTTTACAACAAAAAGTAAAGATAATATAATACAGTAAACTTATATCAAATCGATCTTATATCACTCATCGATATTCTTTGGGTCAACCAGAAAGTTTGATACGTCGAGATGAGTATCATCATTTAAACCATGAAAGGACGGTCCAGGTTCATCTGAGATGAAGTTTGTTTCACCTCCTTTCTCTTTTCTCTTTTAGGATTCTCTATACAGATCGGCTAAGTGTTTTGGCGTACGACAAACATGTATCCAATGCCCTTTCATGCTGCATTTGTAGCAAATCTTTTCTGTTTGCCTTCTATCATCTCGACCCCTTTTATTTTCGTGGAAGTCTTTCTTTTTTCTTTCATCATACGGACGGAATCTTCTTCCTCGTCTTCTTCCACGATCATGATAACGACCCATCCACGTCCTCATCCTCTCCAATTATCATAACTGGATGATGCAACATTCGCTTCTGGGAATGGAGCAGCTCCAGTGGGACGAGCATGATGGTTTAAAGTCACGAGTTGATTATTCTGCTCTGCTACAAGGAGGACTTGCATCAACTCCAGAGTAATGGGTATACCCACTCACCTGGTACTATTGCTGCAGGACTACATTTTCGAGATGGAACGTGGAGAGAGTTTTCTCAACCATATCATAATCACTTATTTTCTCTCCACATAACATGATCCTAGATGTAATTATGAACATCGCAGAATTATACTCACTTACACTTTTGTAGTCCTGGAACCGGAGATGGATCCACTCGTGTTTAGCTTTTGGTAAGATCACTTATTTCTAGTGATCGAACCTCTCTTTTAAAGATTGTCATAGGTCCCCAGGATCCTCTTTCGTAATATATTCATCTTTTAAACAATCATGTATATGGTGTCGTAAAAATATCATGGCATTAGCCTTTTTCTCATATGACACCGTTTTTGAACTATCGATGGTATCCAAAAGCATGTCCTCTCAGGTGCATCTTTGCACCCACTGTCCAAGTCATATAATTATTTCCCGTAATATCGAGGGCATTGATTTCGAGCTTTCTCAAATTCGACATGATAATTGTATTTGTAGAATAATAATATAAAAATATAATAAAGACGGAAACTTAAATGCATAAAATAAATAAATTGCAGAAATTTAAAAAATATTAGTAAAATTGGAGGCTTAGCCTTCCACATGATCTGAGGAGTCATAGACTACCATATTGATCATTTTTCAAAGTCCGAGGAGACATCGTCTACCATGTTGACTTTGTTTTTCAAGATCGGAGAAGACATAGTCTACCATTTTGATCTTTTCTTATTTCAAGGTCCGAGAAGACTTAGTCTGCCATTTTGACCTTTTTTATTATTACTCACGGAGGCAAAACCTACCACGTGTTTCTCTAATCGTGAAGGCATAGCCTACATAACGATCAGTTGGGGAAGGCAACGCCTATCATCCCAAAAAATAAACGGAGAAGGTCTGGCCTCTCACTCCGAACCAATAATAAAATAAAATAACAAAAATAATTGAAATACATAAATTAAACATCACCTTACTAGTATTACCTTAATCAGTATAAGAGTCTCGAGTATAGAGATTCTACTGATAACGTGTTGTAAATTTATCCTTTGATGTAATTTATATGTAGAAAACTATTTATATATATATTATATTATAGTATTCTTTCGTTGCAAAAGTGATGGAGAGAAATAGAACGTGAGTAGAGTGATCTTCTTTTCTTAATAATACATAATACAAATGGCAAGAAGTCACTATATATAGGGGAGACGGTCGGTCATTTTTTACCGACTTAACACAAGATGACAAAATTATAAAGATCAACAATGGATAATCACAAATTTATATTATTTTCTAACAATTTTATCTTTTTCTCTTATACTATTCACTTTAACCATTTTCGTTTGAGACCATCAACATTGGATAGTATCTTAATTATGTTCTTAAGAAATAATTAATTAAAAAGAAAAAAAAATTATATATAAAAAAGAGAGTTTCTTTCATATATGAGAGTAAAACCAAAAGTTTAAGAGCTTTATTTTCCACTTATTAAATTTTTAATGACTGTCATTTAAAATTAATTTTTAAGAGATTCAGTTGTATTCTAGCAGATGCCCTGAGATACTCTTCTAAATAACCATTGTTACTAATGATCTTATTTATATTGAGTTCCTATTAACTCAGGAATAACATTATTTATTTACACTAGGTGAGCATATGTGTGTACATGTGAGCTACCTAATTCACAAAGTGAGCGAAGCCAATACCAATTTCTGAGCTATTTCTGCACTAGTGAAACATTCTTGTATTACATTACACTAGGATTGGGCATCATTACTCGTTACTTGCCTTAAATTCGCTACTTGACTCGTATCCGCCTTGAAAATTCAAGTACTCGTTGTTGTCAAGGCAAGTAACAAGTCGACAATTTTCATTACTTGCAAAACCAAGTCAAGTATCAAGTAACATTATTATTTTTATGACTTGACTCGTTACTTGCTTCGTTACTTGCCATATTATTTGTTATTTGCTACATAATTTATTAAATACTTGTTTATATTTATCTATTTTTTACTTGCATTTAGGACTGAACACAAATACTCATTATTTTTCTTAAAATATTACTTGTCTTGTATTCGTCTTGATTTTTAAATACTCGTCGTTATCTAGTCAAGTATTAAATAGTAACAAGTATTCAAAATTTAGCTATTAACTTATTATTTATCTGTTACTTGCTTAATGAACAGATTTTGTTATCGTGAAAACTATACAATACTTATTTGTTGAAATATTTATTTATTTTTTATTTGTCTTTTTTATAATATGAACAATATTTTATTTAAAATAATTCAAATGTTATTTTAAGTAAAATAAACAAAACAAACTTCCATGTACATTTTTAATAAAGTGTTATTTAGTAAATAATTTTTAAATATTCTAGAAAAACTCGTAAATAATTCGCAAGTACTTGTAAATAATAAATAATATAGCAAAACAAATAACTTGTAAGTAACTCATTTTTAATTAAGTACTCGAAATAATAAGTACTCATTTTTAATAAGACAAATACAAGTCAAAATTTTTAATACTTGTATAAGGCAAGTCAAATAACGAGTACACGCAAAATAGCGAGTACTGGCCTTGCGCCCAGCCCTACATTACACTTTTAACTCCAAACGACATCAGTGAGTATCACACAACCAAATCAGTTTGGAGCGAAAACCAGGCGTGGATCAGTGTAACATGGACAAAAACAACTATCACTTTCAAAATTCAAATTAGAGTAGCAACTTGAATCGTTTTAGCCCATAAATTGCTAAAGGTTGGGAGATTTCAATAGTTTATTCAAACAAGACTCAAAAGGTGCAACAATCTTCTACAATATAAAAGCATAAACCAGCAAAATTAACCGTTCAGCTCTTCAAAAAGAGCATAATTTTGAAAAAAAATTTAAAAAGGGTAAAAACAAGTCTTTGACATTCACCATAATCAGGCTTGACCTTCGGGTTTCTTATCCTCTGCAGCTTCATTAGTAGAAGAAGCTCCATTAGTATCTGCTCCTCCTTCAGTGTTGTTCTCCTCAGGTGGCTGAACCTGTTCATCTTCAGGGAGAGGCTCTTCCACATAATCATTCTCGAAAGCATCAGCCGGAACCTCGTAGATCCTAACTTGAGGCTTGGATGGATCCTTCACCAAAACATACTTCCCTTCACTCAGCTTCATACACAGATCAACAATGGACTTCACAATTCCCCACATGTTGGAAGTGTTCAGATTGATCTGCCCAGCAAAATCCTTCGGCTTATACCCCAGAACCGATAGAATAACATGGTTAAAATGATCACGAGGATGAACCCTAGAAACAAAACCAATCTTCATCATATCCGCATTAGCCAACAGAGCCTGTGCGGTCCACTTAGCTAACTTATTACCATTGTTCTTCAACTCATTAGCTAAAACCGCACCTCTCTGCGTCTCGAGCTTCTGTCTCCAATCAACACCAGAGTACTTAGGATCAAACTCGTTAAGAGCGTTCAAAGTGAGGAACGATTTCTGGTTATTCAGTTCAACAGTGCTCTGTAACTCACACCTAGCAACTAGATACATACTATCATCAAGCTTCCATCTCCTATACCTATAAGCAATAGAAGCATTCTCTTCACCTTCATTAGCATTAGGGATAGGCTCATCAAAAGTCTCCCTTTTCCCATTCTTAACCAAAACCTGCTGAGCGAAGTTCTGGTTGATGAAAGCAGCCTCCACGCCAAGAGAATGAGCAGAGTTGATATCGTCTTTCCCTTCAGGCAATGGCTCTTGTGAAGTCTCGTGAACAGACAACAGATCGAGTGGTGACCCATCTCTCTTATCAAAGAAGAGCTTGTTCCCAACACGTTGAATCACAAGATCCCACGAGTAAACCGACCTAGGAGCACACATAAGAGCAGCAAGGATAGCATCAGTGGCGAAGACAGTAGCTTTATCTTCCTTAGCGAGACGCCTGATGACAAGATCATCACTTGTAGTAACCTTAAAGCTCCTGTTCTTGAAACGCTCGAGTCTACGTTCAGCTTTAGGAGTGATACGATCGAAAGTCCGATCGTAACACTCGAGACCACCACAGAGGAGGAGATCCTCCGGTTCTTGAACAGTGAAGGAAAGCTTCGAGAAGCTGGAGAAAGGAATCTGCTCGAGCATATTCCACTCGGGTTGTATATCAACCGACGACTTAAACGCAGCGGCTTCACGGCGTTGCTGGTGGATATTGTTCCGGTTCATATTGTAATGACGATCACGACGAGCTCGATCTTTCTCAGCTTCACGTTTCTTCGCTTCGACCTCTTCGTCGCGGCGCTGAGGAAGCTGGTTACGGTTATGGTACTGGTTGAATCTCCATTTCGGTCCGAATTTGGGACGCGGCGGTGGCTTGCCGTCGACCAATCGGAAAGCTGCGTCCTCGTCGGCGTTTCCGCCGGAGTTAGTGAGACCGAAGCCTTCGTCAACGGCGAAAGCAGAGAAATCGAAGATAGCGGAGGGATCTGATTTGGATCCGGTGGGAGGACGAGCGGAGGGGTTGGAAAGAGCTCGAGTCCAATCAGCGACGCGTCCTAGCTTCTCTGAGCGTGAGAAGGAAGCCAAAGGAACGTTAGGGAGGAGATTCGCCGCCGCGACGCTGGTGGAGGAAGTGTCGGAAGCATCTGGAGGTCCCCAGCCATCGGAATTGAAAGGTACAGTGCCTACTTCGAAAGTTTCAAACACCATCGTTGAGATTTCGTCGAGAGGAAGAAGAAGAAGAAGATGATGAGCTAAGTGAAAAAAACAATCTTGTATGCGGCCGCTGGTGAAAACCCTAGATAAGGGAACGACTCATGGGTTAATGGGCCTCAAAGCCCATTATTCATACGTCGCCGATCGTAGATAACTTTAATAACCCAATTATATGGTCTGGTCTACACTGAATTCTCAAGTCAGATAATGGGTTGTCTCAAACCGCAGATTTACTGTAGGCATTTAGTTACCGGTTTATAATCGGTTTAATGCATCATTAACTAACCGTTGCAGTTCAGATTTCGATAAAAAGTGAGAATTAACAAATTTGTTCCCATCTCAAAACTTTTTGGCTCTAAATGGTGACCAATGAATTAAGGGAAATAGTCAATTCCTTATCATTCCTTATAATTTGTACCATTTACAAGAAAAATTTGTTACCTATAATTTCTTAACATTTCTCTATATTTAAAGAAAAATAAATTATATTTATTCCTTATCAAATTTGCAAAAGAACATAAGTAAAAAAATTTCCTTTAATTTTATTCCTCTTCATTATTTTCCTTCTCATTTCCTATGTTCTTTTAGTGGTTACCAGTTGGAGCATTTGTATTTAGGTATTAATCCTCAAATATATATTTAATTCAATTTTCCCCTTTATATATACTCTCTTCTCTTGTTGAGTAAATTCAAAAAGTTCCGTTAACTCCTAATTCTTCTCATCATCTCCTCTTCACTTGGATTCTTGATCTTTTATTCTCAAGAAATTATTTTCTCGAGAAAATAAAGAGGATATCGCCATGTGGGGTAGTAGATCATAGAGTAGGGCCAGTGACGTTTGGTGCTGGCAGAAGGCTAAAGTTTGGGAACACTTTCGAGGACAACCACTACGCGAAGAAGAACTCGAAGAGTGTGGAATCAGCAGAGTCAAATACTTGGATAAGCAAAGCAGAGAAGATGTGTGCAGATTAAGAGAAAGGATATCAAAGGAACGCTTCAGGAATGTAGGAATGACTTTTGAGATTTATAATGAGAAAATAAAACAGAAAGCTTGAAAGAACAAAAGCAATATTTTTTTTGCAGTGACAAAAACAATAAAGCAATACACGCAAAAGTTTTAACATCCCAAAACGAACTTGTGTTTCAACAACAAAGCACACATAAACTGAACAAAAGAAATAGATTTAAGGGAAGAAGGAAGTAATTGCAGCTTACACAGCTTATGAATCCGACCAAGCCATTGACGAACATCTCAAGCCTCATCGTACTCCTCTTCTTCATCCTCGTACTCCTCTTCACCGGCTGTAGCATCCTGGTACTGCTGATACTCTGCAACGAGATCATTCATGTTACTTTCAGCTTCGGTGAACTCCATCTCGTCCATGCCTTCTCCTGTGTACCAATGAAGGAAAGCCTTTCTCCTGAACATAGCTGTGAACTGTTCACTCACACGCCTGAACATCTCCTGGATTGAAGTTGAGTTCCCGATGAAGGTAGATGCCATCTTCAAACCCTTTGGTGCAATGTCACAGACGCTGGACTTAACATTGTTGGGGATCCATTCCACAAAGTAGGATGAGTTCTTGTTCTGGATGTTCATCATCTGCTCATCGACCTCCTTAGTGCTCAGCTTCCCACGGAACACAGCTGAAGCAGTTAAGTAACGTCCGTGACGAGGGTCAGCAGCGCACATCATGTTCTTTGCATCCCACATCTGCTGGGTCAGTTCAGGGACACTCAAGGCACTGTATTGCTGTGAACCTCTCGATGTCAATGGAGCAAAACCCACCATGAAGAAGTGGAGCCTTGGGAAAGGGATCAGGTTCACAGCGAGCTTCCTAAGGTCAGAGTTAAGTTGACCAGGGAAACGAAGACAGCATGTAACACCACTCATCGTAGCCGAGATGAGATGGTTAAGATCACCAACTAACAAATCACACAAACCAAACAAGTCAAGACTCAAGCAAACGTACATCAAAGCTAATAAATAAATATACATGACTTTTACTCACATGAGGGGTTAGAAAGCTTGAGGGTACGGAAGCAGATGTCGTAGAGAGCCTCATTGTCCAGAACCATACACTCGTCAGCGTTTTCAACAAGCTGATGCACAGAGAGCGTTGCGTTGTATGGCTCAACAACAGTGTCAGATACCTTAGGAGAAGGAAACACAGAGAAGGTCATCATCATACGATCTGGATATTCCTCTCTTATCTTAGAGATCAAAAGCGTTCCCATCCCAGATCCAGTTCCTCCACCCAACGAATGACACACTTGGAAACCTACACGAAGATCAAAAACCAATGTATCACAACGATAATCTCATCAACGAATACCTAAACTGAATCAAAGCGAAACCAAAATCAAATACATCACACAGATCTCAAATCAAAACAAATCAAAACAGATCGAGATTCAAAAACAAAATCATTTATCTTCTCACCTTGTAGGCAATCGCTGTTCTCAGCTTCCTTCCTCACAACATCAAGAACGGAATCAATCAACTCCGCTCCCTCCGTGTAATGACCTTTCGCCCAGTTATTCCCAGCACCGGACTGGCCAAAGACGAAGTTATCAGGACGGAAGATCTGGCCGTAGGGTCCAGATCTGAGGGAATCCATGGTACCAGGCTCCAGATCCATGAGAACGGCGCGAGGGACGTACTTCCCACCGCTCGCTTCGTTGAAATAGACATCGATACGTTCAAGCTGGAGAGGAGAGTCGCCGACGTATTGGCCGGTGTGGTCAATGCCGTGCTCGTCGCAGATCACTTCCCAGAACTTTGCTCCGATCTGGTTTCCACATTGGCCGCCTTGGATGTGGAGGATCTCTCTCATTTTCTCTCCTTTCGAGTTTTTTTTAGAAAATGGCGACGCCTCTCTTTTGTCGTTTGCTTTGAATAGGTTTAAATGGAGGAGGGATTTGTTGAATGGGTTATAATCCGCTATATATAGTTTACGTCTTTTTCTATGGGTTTTTTGTTATTTTTGTTTACAGATGTGTCCTTGTAGTTTGTTTTATCTTTAGATGATACCCTGTATCTTTTGTTTATTTCGGTTTCGTTCTCTGTGCTGTATGACAGCGGAGGATTTCAAATTATTTGTGTCCCACTTGTGTCTACAGATATTTTTGCTATTTACCCATTAAATTAAATTAGTTTTTTCCCCATTTATAAATTGGAACGTTTTGCCAATTACACTGTTTCGACAAATTGAGCATTATTTAATTGGAAAAAGATTAGATCTAAGGTGGACAATTTTTCTTTATCAATTTCAATTTACTGATTCGCTAAATTATCGGTTTTGTTCTTATGGATAAGTACAATCAAATGCATAATCAAAACAAGTTTGACTGTGTAAGACAGATCATACATACAGGAGTGGTGTAATTGTAACGGCCGGCTTACATAAAAGTTGGGCCCTTTCTGTAGTTACAAAAGGCCCATCACCATCATTTTCAATATAACAAAACAAATATTTAAATGATTAATGACCAACATTTTCAAAATTCTTAAACCTAATTTATTCAAGTTGTTCTCTACTTTTTAAGCTACTTTTTGTAGAAATTTTAAGCAGCTTTTCAAATCTAGGGATTTAAATTTACGGCTTAATAAAATTGCACCATGTGAATGTGATACACCATTTTGGGTTATTAAACCATGTGTTATATGTAATACATTTAGAGTCCTACCATTAGTGTTATGAGATGTTGATGCTGAAGCTGTTTTTCAGAAACACTGTATTGCTACGATTTGTGACTTTTAGATAAACTGTATGTGATAGAACTATTCATACTACTACTAATTTATCGATTATGGTATAAATAGATGATTATTAGGCTTTGAGGCCAAAATGGGGGAATGGTTAGGCTAGTGGCACCCACTAGTATGCTTTCATCTCACAATGTAGCCACTATGTCTGGGGTTCGGCTCTAAGATCCAGTTAATAGGAGTGATATAAGCTTTATGTCCCAAACTTGTGTAGAACATATATTTAAAAAAAAAAACTTTTGGACTCCAAAAAGCATTATGTACAATACATTGAACCAGGCTTCGAGAACATCAAGGGAAACATTAATTTTCTGGAAAACAAGGAAAGGCACACTCAGGCAAAAAAAGAAAAAAGAGAAGAAACAATTATATGCACACAATGTCTTTTATTGGTATAAAAATATGTTTAAAGTGGATTCTTGAAAATTTTGTGCTACACTAAAATTACCATCCTAAAGTGATCTGAAGTGATATTATATCCAGATTTCATATGATAGAGTCGTGTACACTATATTAACCCAAATGTGTCATGACACGTTTACATTTTCAGCGACTCCATGCAATATTCAGGATATAATTGGCAACAAATGTATATTGTGGATTCATATCAATAAGACAAAGTATATCTATATATTTTTTTTTGATTTTGGTGTTGTCTGAATATTTTCTAAATTTACGGTTGAATACATAATTCAAAGTTTGGCAAAAACAAAAACAGATGGGAGCTGTATCATGGAGGTATTGATACGACGGATCCAAATAATACATTAAAATTTCTTTCTCGAACTCTTTTAGAGTTTTAGAATAATTATCTAAAGTTGAAAACATCTTTTCATATTAGAAAAATCAAAGTTATAGAAAAAATAACATACTTTAAATCGATTTCTTAACTCGGTTTTAAAAGCTTTGAATACTTAAATATATATTTCTCTCTTTCCGTCTTTTCGCTAATTCCTCATCATTTAGCTCGTGTTTTTAAAATACACTCAAAGAAAAAGCGATCCCTCGCCTTCACTTTCTAAGCGAGAACCTCTTCATTCACTCCACGTATTTAAATACCTTCAACCCGTCAACAAAATTTCATCGGTCTCTTCCAAAAAAAAACACAAACTCCAAGTCTTCAAAAGAAAAAACACAAACTCCAAGTCTTCGAGAGAAGACTCAAGACAACTCACAAGTCTTTCGGGTTTGTCTCTTCCGTACATCGCCATGACTCTACTATGGAAGAAACCTAAATCTGGTCGACTCTCGAGATTCATATCGGAGTTTCAACTATCTCCCAAACGCGGTGAGATCATGGTCGTTGAAACTGGCTTCCCAACTTCTCTGATCGATCTCTTCTTCAAGAATCGCGATCGTCTAAAAAAGTATTCCTCTAAAACTAAACGCATCCAACGCCTGATCGAGACCGCTCCAAACGCTTCTTTGCCAGTTAATCCAGACGTGAGTCTAGAAAAGCCCGTAGCGAGGAGTAAGATTGAGAAAGTAAGTCTCCTCGGCGGTGGATTAACTGCGGAGAAAAATAAGCACACAAGTGACAATAGCGTTTGCGTTTGCGGCGATGGAACCGGTGCGTTTGTTTTGATGGCGTTTAAGCTTTTTATAGTGGCGGTGCTTGCCTTGAGCACGACGACGAAGAACCTCACTATGGGAATCGCTCTCTGCGCCTTCGCGCTTCTCTTTACAGAGAACGTGGCGACGCGTATTCTCACGCGTTTCAAGCTCTGTAACACCGACACCAGAAAAGAAAAGCCACTCGACGACAAATTGATTAATTCTTGTTCGGAGGAAACAGAGCCAATAGCTGTAACAAAGAACTCGAACTCGAATGATTCAAGGATTCGTGATCTGTCGTTGAAGGATGAGAAAACGAGAAGCAAAACTTCGAGACTGAAATCGAAGATTCTGAAGAAGTTGAGGAGTTACATTAAAAAGAAGAAGAAAACGATTGTGATCAAAGAAGAGACTTTGACTGATGATGATGTCTCAAGCTTGGTTCCAGAGGATAAATCAGATGTGATCGAGTCTGAGAGAGACGAGGAGAATTCGAATCCACCACTGATAGAATCAAAAGGAGATGACATGAATGGGATTGTTGTGATCGTGATTGTGCTTACAGGTCTGTTAAGTGGAAAAATAATGATAGCTATTTGTCTGACAATATCCTGCATGTATCTCGGATTCGGAGCAGCAAAAAAATACTCCTATGGTCTTTTTATATAAAAATTCTTTTCTTTTTTTTTTCTTTCTTACAAACATTGGAGAATAGGTGTGGTGATCATTGATTAGTGGTCGTTAATGTAAAATTTTCTTACTTATGTTATAGAGATAGTAAACGTAAATTTTAAACGCGAACAGGTGATGATGATATGTTTGGCTTTTGGAGCGCTTATGTTTATATTATGCAGAAACGGAAAACCATAAAGTATTTACATATTTCAAAACCAATAATTAAACATATATAAAGACAAAAATGCAAAGGTAAAGGGTAAACGAATTCTTTTTAAAAAGAAATCAAGGCTATTAGCATTATAAATAGGGCAATTCTCTTAAATAGCATTTTTAAGTTTTTGTCACAAAAATAACATTCAAAAAATAAAATGACCAAAATAGACTTCTTTTTTTTTTGAAATTTTGATTTTTTTAATTTTTTTTTTGAAATTTGAAACCCTAACCCCAAACCCACCCCTCAACTCTAAACCCTAAAATGCAAATTAGTTAACCCTAGGGGTATAAATGCATATAAATGAATTTTTTAGCTTCAAAAAAAAACATTTTGATCATTTTCTTCCTTAAAAACTATTTTTGTGACAAACAAACTAAAATGGGCTATGTAAGAAAATTTTTCTTATAAATATTATAATGGTGGAAAGAGTTGCTCAAGAAAATATATTAAAACAAATAAACTGTTAGGCAATGTATCCATTTATTAGTGTTAATTTGGAAGTGGTGTAGTAGGTAAATTAACGAAAGCCAGAAATAGCACTATGTGATACAAAGTGATGGTAGTGGGGCGATATGACTTGTTAATATTAAGAAAAAATTACTTCCTAAGTCACTTTATGACTTTCTTAATACAACCAAGGCCACATTACACTTGTAACACACTTTATTGTGTATGAAAGACATTAATGTCCTCAAACCAAAGACATCCTGTAAATGGTTACCAATCTTGTTCTAACTCAAATCCCTTACTTTACCAATTTCCCAGAACCCTAATCCCCTAAAATAATCACATCATTTATCTTTCTTCTTCCGGCTATGAAGATTACGAACCCTAGTGTTTTGGGTTTGTACCTTTGCAACAAATCCAATGTCTTTATTCCTTGTACTTTTGCAACAAACGAGTTTTATTGGCCAAAGCTTTTTATCTGAACATGTAATTGAAGAAAAACCTCATGTTTAAGCTTTTGTGATTAGGCTATTCTTTGCGGCTATTACAAGCGATCGAGATTCCGGTGAGGCAGTGCCGGAGAGTTACCGTGAGCAAGGTAACTGAGTCAAAAATCGTTAAATGCATAGCTTTCCGAGATTTGATTTTTTTTTTCTTTTTTATATGAACAGATCGAACGTTACAATCAATTTTTCCTTAGAATCTATATTGGATCTTCTTGGATCTTTTAAATATCTATATTTTACAGGAAATATAACAATAATGTATATCTCTCAGGCGTTGAGATGGTGAAAGAAAAGTCAGAGCCTGGGAAATTAACGGTGACCAAAGATGTAGATCCAACTAAACTCATGGAGAAACTTGAAGAGAAGATAAAAACAACAACAAGAACACTAAAGACAAGAACAAAAACGATGAAGACAAGAACAAAAAAAAGTAATACAGAGGAAAAGAAACCCAAAAAGGTAAAGCTTTAACTTTGTCCACAACACTCAATTTTCGTCAATTTAACTTTGTCCACAACATTCCTTTGTCCACAACATTCAATTTTCGTTGATATCTTTTGAAACTTTAACTTGTTTATGCAGAGTATTAATTAAGATGATACATAGGAAGGTACAAGAAGGGGACATCACAACAAAAAAAAATATGAATTCAAATCCACCCATCCATAATTCATTATCCAAGTGCTCTTGTATCGAGAACTCATGGATACTTAGTTTCCAAATTAGCATTCAATGGGAAAGATGGAGCATTTTGTCTCTAAATTGTTTATATCTAAATTAGCAATTAGTAGGGAAGATGGAGCACTTGTCTCTAAATTCTTTTGTTCGGTGGGGGAAAATATTAAAAGATGATGAGAAAATGTTTGATGGAATTAATGGTATGATGTACTTAATGGTTAATGGTTATTATGTCAAATTTCTTTGAAATTTCAAATTTGTAACAGTGGAAGCAAACCATCACATATTCTTTGCATTTCCTCGATTCATGTCCACAACTTGTCGTCCACAACTCATCGTCTACAACTCGTCATCCACAAATCGTCGTCCACAACTTGTCATCCATAATTTGTTGTGTGTTGGTAATTATGTTAGATTATGCTGCCGTGAGCTGTTAAATATATGTGTGACCGATGATTACTTCACAATTTTGGTGATTTTGTATTGATCCAACGAGTTCTCCACAAACTGATAATTCCATCGTAAGTCATAGTGTTTTTTTATGCAAAAAAAATTGAGAAAGAAACACACAAATATAATTATAAGTAATTAATTTTGAAAGAAAAAACAAGTTTGAAAATTAAATATAGCTACAATAATTAGTTATGATGTTAATAAATGACGTGCAAAAAATGATATAAAGAAACGTACAACCTTACATGAGAGAGGGATAGAAAAGTCCAAAAATGTCACATCTAAAGTCTAAAGTGCCTCTCAAGTTAAAAGTGTCTCTATATGTAAACAAAACTCAAAATGTGTTCTATTATGTAATGTACTCTAATATTAACATAAAATACCCACTTTTTGCCTGTCAAATTAAATGATTAATTAAACATAAAATCGAGTATAAAAAAATTATTGAAAAAGTTATTAACTTTATTTTTAAAATTATAAACAAGATATTAACTTTTTAAAGTTTCAGAGATTAAAACTAATCTTTTTATATAAAACTAATGTTTTATTAGAATATGCCTAGACGGCCGATTGTGTTAAATTCTTGAGAAGTCATTTTGATTGGATACCAATTACTTTTTTTATTTGGAAATTCGCAATCAAAAAAAAAAAAAAAACTCGTAAGTGCAAAGTTTTAATGAGTATTTTAAATCCGATATGGTAAAAGAAGGGTTTTTGACCTTTTGGTTGTTGATGACATTTAAGAGTTGAATAATAATGCGATGAAATATAATTGGGTCATTATCAATCAAAATATGGGCACTACACTTGGGATAGCTAATTTTGTTTTGTATATTGTCATAATATATCTATAATCGTGAAACTATACTATAAACAGGAGATAATTAAAAATAAAATATAGTAGTATATTGTACAATCACCTCATAAGGTGAAATCAAAATGATTAATGTGAATAATCAGCCTTAGGTCTGGGCATTCGGGGGCCCGTCGAATTCGGTTCGGTTGATTCGGATTTTCGGTATTATGCTCATAAGTCCCATTCAGGTTTTATTAATTATCAGATCGAGCTCGGTTCGGTTCCTTATGGGTTCGGTTCGGATCGGATTGTAACAATTGTCTGAAATCGTCCAAAAATATATTTTTTAAAATCTGAAAAAATGAAAAAAAAAAAACTCAAGATATATAAATTTTTCACAAAATTAATTAAAAATAGTTAAACTATCTAAATTAACTGAAAATATTTAAAATAACAAATAAAATAGAGAAATTCCCTTAGATAGCTCCTTTTAGTTTGTTTGTCACAAAAATAGCTTTTAAGGAAGAAAATGACCAAAATGTTTTTTTAGAAGCTAAAAAATTCATTTATATGCATTTATACTCCTAGGGTTAACTAATTTGGACTTTAGGGTTTAGAGTAAAGGGGTGGGTTTGGGATTAGGGTTTCAAATTTCAAAAAAAAAATCAAAAAAATCAAAATTTAAAAAAAAAAAGAAGTCTATTTTGGTCATTTTATTTTTTGAGGGCTATTTTTGTGACAAAAACTTAAAAAGGGCTATTTAAGAGAATTGCCCAATAAAATAAGCTACCAAAATATTTAGAATGCTATAAAATATTTAAATTTCCTTAACATATATAAAAATAATAACATATTTGATTAATTTCGGATCCTATTTTGGATTTCAGTTCGGTTCGCGTTATATCGGAACTCTGAAGTATTAAGCTATAAGTCATGTTCGGGTGTTTTTATATCACAGTTTGGATCCGGTTTCAGATTTTTCGGTTCAAGTTTAGATAGGTATTTTGGATTAGGGTAGAAACGCCAAAACCTAATCAGCGTGTTGGTTTTGCGTTTCGAACTGAGTAGTTTGGTTCTTAAATGTTGGTTTGGCGTTTCCATCTATGAGTAGTTTGGTTTTGAAAAGGCCTTTGACTTTAACCAAAACTGAATATTTGAATCAGATCCGATCTGAAATGGACCAAATCGGTTTGGTTTCGGTTATAGTTTATTTATCCGATGGTATTATTATAATTATCTATGGATATTGGTTAGGTTTTTACCTGACACTAATTTAATACAAACTAGATTTTGACCCACACGTCCGTGCGGGTGTTTATTTTAATTTTTATATAAAAAATATTGTTTGTACATGAATATTATTAGATTACAATGGGAAACTGAATATTGTATTGTTTTTTATTATATACAATTTTGTTAGAGAATTTTAATCTTTTTAAATTCAATATATAGTAACATCACGGATATAATGAGTAATAATATAATAACAAAGTAAATATTTAATATTTTTTTTAATTTATGTTAATAATATATTATTCTTGTACACTCATCTAAATTTTTCTGAGTTCTTTTTATGAATAACTAAAGAATAAACATGAAAAAACAAACAAAAAAATAAATAAGATCAAAGGTATTTCCATATAAATAGCATAGCTCACACATCCTATCTACATTGTCTCTTGACAAAGTTTCTTCTCAACATAAGCTTCATTAGCAAATTCTTCAACCTTTTGTTTGTTTTTTTAGAATTTCTCAGTCTACCCTATTCAGAAACAGGTCATTGCTCTTAAACTTTCTTGCAAACAGCATGTTACTTATTACCATCTTTATATAATCCCTTGTCCCTAGTATCTTAGGATGCTGCTATTGAGGATTAATGTCCCACGCTATGTAGTCAAGGTCGTATGTGGTTAACGGTGGTGTTCTTGAACACAACCGAGTTACAAATGAGTGTCTGAAAATAAGCTTCCGGAGATGAAACTAAGTTGATGTAGTAGAGAAGGAGGGTTCTTGCTTCTTGGTAAGTTGTCATAACCAATCATGCAATATTCCGAAAACGGTCTTGATAGGAATGTCCAAGCTGAACCTGAAATATTTTACATGCTATAATGTATCAATTCAACATTTCTTTATTGAAGAAAAAAAACATTCATCAGAAAGTAAATTTCTAAATTTTTGTCTTTCTTAACAAAAGAAATATATAAGGTTTTATGTCTTACTCAACCCAAGTCAATCCTTAGATGCAAAGTCCGAAGATAATATGTCTCTTTTTAGATTCAATGTTTGAGACTAATCTTCTAATCTCAAATGATTTTGAGATTAAACTTCTAAACATCAATAATTTTAGTATTTAGACTAATAATAGTAAAAAGTGAAAGAGGAAAGGATACATGTGAAGAGCTTGAAAGAAGTAGTAAGGCTTCGCTGTTTGATATTATAACTCCACATGAACTCACCAGCCAGTCTTAAAAGGTCTGACATCCTTAATAGAGACATATTTATAGGGTTAGACATGCTTTCTGTGAATTTTGGATGGGTAGAGAGTAAAAGGAAGAGGAGGAGGAGTATATATAGATGTGTCGAAAAATCTAAGTTAAAAGGCGAGAGTAGAAGAAGAATATTATATCTTAATATTCCATTTTAAACAAAATCATAAAGATTCTCATACATTTTCCACTCAATCGAGTGATATTGTTAAAGTCCCACCGTGGAATATGAAAACTGATTTCTGTATTTTAGGAATAAGTTTGATGAAATATAAAAGGGATTAAGTTTGTTCAAAATTGTTTAAATAATGTATATAGAATTAATTGATAGCCAATGATCAAGGAAGATATTATTAAGATATAGAAGACTATGATTTTCTATAACAATTTACATGGGAGGCAATATTAGAGAAAGGGAATGACTAAAGCTTTTATTATATTTATAATATATTATATCAATGGTTTAACGAAGATTTATATAAACTGATATTGTTTCCTTATGTAAAACTAATATCTTAATTAAATTGATATCTGACGATTCAATATTTTTCATTAAATTAATGTATATATTAATTATGGTAAGATTTTCCAAGACATAGTGATAGATTCTTTATTGAGTAATTCCCTTAGATAGCATCATTTAGTTTGTTTGTCACAAAAATAGTTTTTAAGGAAATAAATGACCAAAATGTTTTTTTTAGAAGCTAAAAAATTCATTTATATGCATTTACACCCCTAGGGTTAACTAATTTGGACTTTAGGGTTTAGAGTTAAGGGGTGGGTTTGGGGTTAGGGTTTCAAATTTTTTTTTAAAAATAAAAAAAAATCAAAATTTCAAAAAAAAAAAAAGTCTATTTTGGTCATTTTATTTTTTGAGGACTATTTTTGTGACAAAAATTTAAAAAGGGCTATTTAAGAGAATTGCCCTTCTTTATTTCAATAGATTCGTAAGTTTGATAGATTATAACGGTTTGTTATAGGTATTAATTATGGTTTAGGCTAATGGCAGAGACTTGTAATATTAGAAGTAAAATAAGGATTAATTTCTAATTGTATTTCAGTTTTAATAGATTAGATTAACAAGGAACCTTGTAGTGCGGTGGGCTGCATACCACGCCATACTCCCTGGCATATGGGGTTAGAACCCGCCTCTTTCAGTGAGGCTAATAGACCAACTGGACCGGCCCGTTGTAGCTCAGTTTGTCGACAAAGAAGATTGTGTGTCCATTAAAATCAAAGCCTATGTTTAAAAATACAAAACTATATACTCCGTATTTTGTTTTCGAATTCAGGTTAGGAAAACGGAGTAACACATAAATACTAAACTACTACAACTTTGTTATGATTACTTTCATATTATTAATATATATACAATTTCAGTTTGTTTATTTTTTTAAAACAGAAAAATAAAATAAAACAAAATATTTTTGGGTTTACAATCATATATGGATATAACCGAAACATTACTGAATCCTATATAGATATAATTCCTCTATACTTGATTTATCCTAAACCAAACAGATCTTACTCGAAATCAATCCAAAATCCCAACCCTAGTTCTGAAGTTGTATTTTTGTCATACTATAACTTTATAACCTTCTATGTTAATACATAAATTTGGTCCAAAAATTATATTAGACAGCGAAATCAAACCATGCTTTTGTAAAAGTTGAATGTGTTTACTGTAAAGATTATAGTTTTAAAAAATGAAACACGACTAAATAAGTGTGTTTGAGTTGATTCGATAGACCTTTACCTAATTCCAAATAACTTAGTGGCAAAGTCTCCGTTGTTGGGTACTTTTTCTTTATCGTTTTTCACAGCTTCCATTGTTGTTAATATTTTTATTGTTTTCGTTTGTTGTGTTTTTGCATATTATGCTTACCACTAGGTTTTAGTAATGTTAGATAAATTTAAATCTTTTGAACAAAAAGTAATATCGAGTATGTTTTAAAAAATACATGACTGTTGCAAACGGGTTTCATCCCACTCTAAATAATGTTCAGTACTACAAAGGTCCGACATAAAAACAAATAGGCCATACAAGATGAGAACTTATCCTAAGCTGTGAGGATAGTCTGGCTCGAGCTAACATTGTCAAAACAAAACATAAAAAAATTGAGGAAGTAGATGCGTTTTTAAAAGCACATGATATTCGCTGGACATGTAAGGAGAGGGGAGACCAAGCTTTAGATGTCAAACATATACTCTGTTTACTCTTGTATTCACTTATTTACTTATTTTCTTAGACCCCTTGAGTCATCTCAATCGTATCAGCTCATAATATCAATAACATATATACATAATTCTAATCAAAGATGACCGGTATAGATTTGTTGGAAGTGGTTCTCACCTACAACTTGTTATTTAGCGTGACTACGATCTCTTCCTTTTTGGAGTCGTCACCGTTTTCTTCTTTGTAACTTTTATTCCTTATCACAGCTCGGCATTATTCCGTGCAGTGTTATTTTCGGTTATGGAAAGTGCAAAACTTGCTAACGTTGAAGGTGGACGGTATGCTTTGATTCGGGCTGCTGACTGCGAAATGATGTTGTCCTCGGGTTGCGGGCTCTTTTGGAGTCAGAGGTCTTATATTCAGGTTGGGATTGTTTTGTTTAAGTTGTATTATTTCTTCATGGCAGCAACTTCTTCTTCATGCGCTGTGAAACACAAATCTCGATGGAGTGTGTCGTCAAGCGACGTAAGTGCTCGTACCAACATTTCTTCCTTGAATTTTGATGAAAACCATAATCCGTTCTTGAGTTCTGCAAGGGAAACTCCTTAGTTTAGGTGTGTGATCATGGCTTTGATATACCTGAACTTGGTGATGTACGATCTCAGGGTCTCAAACAATGCTTATTCCAGTTTCCATAAATCAGCTTATGGTGCTCTCGTTTATGAAGACCAATTATTGGTTTAGAAACACAGATACAAGTTGAGTGAAGTTACCAATGGAATTTCATTCGAGTCCTATCAACCATTCTAGAGCATGTGCAGTCATGTTTTCGGCAAAGCGGCAGTAACCACCCTCTTTTTATTCGTCGTTTAGATGGACTCTTGAGACAGATGGTCAGAAGGCTCAGAAGGCTCAGACGTGAGCCTTCGGGTCGGTGTTCCAGAGTATTCAAGGAACTTAATTTTTCTACATTGTGCAACCTTATTCTTGTTATTCTGTTTGTGAAGGGATTCCTCCGTGTTTCCTCTATTAATTGATTAATATCAGGGGCCGAGGTTCTCGCCATGTGCATAATAACGTGTATTCTTTGTATCCTGGCATTTTTTGTGCATAATAGCATGTATTCTTTGTATCTTGGCATTTTTTTTGTTTGATGTAACTTTGGAATCCTTCTGTGTCGGTAAAGTTTCTTGGGTCGGTCCTTTCCTAGTTCTGATTAGCGAAGTCATGTGGGATATTTTCCTCGAGCCGCTCCATTCTTGGGGAGGTTGGCGCCTTGGGCGTGATACGTTGCCAGGGTTGGAGGAATTCCATTGTTAGTCTGAAAGTTTGAAGGGGTTTCATGGAATCGTTGTTTGGGCTGCCTCTTGGCCGAGTTATTGTGGATGCGAATCATGCTCTCGTCACCTTGTCTGGACTTTGTCTAGTCCGCTGAAGCTTAAGCTCCGGTGGACCATTCTTGGCTGGGATGTCGACCTTGATGCTTCCCTGACCTTGAAGCGTACAAAAAAAGAGCTGGGGAACTCAAGAGTTCCGAATTCTCTTTGGCTTTGTCTTTGGAGCATCATGGTGCGATTTGTAGACTCTGATCGATGTTTTGTTCTAGTCTGTTGACTATAGTTCGATGTGCAATCTCCTAGTTCTGAGGTTTATCGATGAGGGTGGAGAGCATGCTTCATAGCTCGGCCACTTCCTCGCGGGTCTGTTCCAGGGGGAGAGGAGATATTGGTCATGGTGCTTGTGTCTGATTGTTTGAATCACTTTCTGATGTTTTTTCATTTGATCGGATCCAAACTTGCGAGGCTGATAGTTCCTGGATCATAGATCCCGAAGTGCTAGCGTGTGCTAACGTCTGCTGCGGCTGGCTTCCTCCGGTATCTGCGGCCCGATCGGTTTTGTTTGGTCTCTTTGAGTAGTGTTTCGTTTCTCGTGTAGGATCTGGAAAGATCGACGTCATTGGTTTGTGGTTCGGTGGAACCAGATGGGACGAGTGCTGAATCCATGATCATGCTTAGAAAACTTAGATTGGATTTTTAGTGAAGATGTTTTTTTGTTTCTCTTACCCACAAAAGGTGCCAAAATATTGATCCTAAAACTCATACTCAATATTTGATAGTGATTGTATGTAAAAGATTAGGGAAGAGGCAACATTATCTTCCGAACACAACAATGTAATTAGATTCAAGTTGACAAAAATGAGTTTATATATATATTGAGGTTGAAATATGAAAGGATTAGAGGGATTGAATGAATACAAAATGGACTAACTAAAATTGATGAACAAAGAGATGATGTCGAGGTCAATGTTAAATGTGAAAGTTGTCAGGTTTGGAATATCTTTTCTTTGTTCTCTCGTCTTCTTTTATAATAATTTTCTTGGCCCGGCTTCCGTGATCTTCTCTCTCGTAAGTTGTAAATCCCAAGATCTCCGGATCTCCTTGTTTGTTAACCGCATTTCCAAAGATTTTTGGAGTATATTTCCTTGGCTTTAATTAGCTCTTCTGGTCTTGGGCGAGCTCGTTCTTTCAGTCCAAGACCAAGATCGATCTATGAACATCGACCTTCTTTTGTATTGATTTTGAGGTTGAGTTTCAGGTCTTTTTTTCTTAATGGTCCGGGTCCAATAAGTTGTATCAAAAATTCACGTCTTGTAATATTTGTTTTTATTGTTTGTTTTGGCATTCTGCATTATGTCTTATGTTTGGTTTTATAATCACCCATATTATATACATCAACATTTATATTTGTCTCCTGAAATGATTTTGTTTGTTTCTTGATTATAAAACACAGACCAACCATATCATTGTAGCTATTAAAAATTGTCTGAAATAAGGAAATAAGAAGAACCATTGTTTGATTTCTTCTACATTATTGTATGCTCTTCTGCTAGTTGCAAAGAAACATTTATTCATATTTTTGATATTTTTGTCATTACCATGAACTTAGCGTCTTAGAATATGGTAGCGGCGGGATACTCTGCTCGTGCCTGAAGAAGTTCTCTGGGTCAACCTTTGTTTTAATTTTCACCAGTCTGTAGAAATTGTTCTTGAAGTACTGATCTCCCCATGTTTGAGCCTTTATGAAGTTAACCTTTGAGTCTTTCTTATTCATTCCAAAGTCTAGATCACGATAATTCATATATGCTTGTCTTGGACTACTTGAGACATATGAGGTCAAGTAACTATACATTTCTCTTGTCCATTTCATTCGTTTGTTTGCACTCTTGTTGTCCTCTGATGTTGAGAAGGTACCATAATGAATCTTGAAGATGGTTCCCTTTCTATGCGCAAATGGGGTCTCAGATTCAGGAATTTTCGCCATCATTCCACCGTAGGGAATCATAAACATAGTTGCTGTGTTTTCTTCAACTAATCTCTTAAACATTCCTTTGAGCCCAGAAGCCGAAATAGGTTCTGTAGCGAAATCCGACTTTCCTTTGAAGTATTTTTTTACATACGGAGACAACTTGGGGTCAAGCAAAACTTCAAGAGGAGAATCTATTGGGAATCCAGCATTGGCAAGAACGGATTCAATCCAGCTCACTTCGATACAATCCTCTTGAGTTACCCCTAGTTCCGGAAAATACTTCTTCATAACCTCCATCAAGGTGCCTTTCTCGCCAAGAAACTGACCTCTGTATTCTAATGTCAGTTTCTTGTCCCTCGCAACTCTGAACATCACTCGTAAGAAGAGATCTTCAATGAGCTTGTGGGAAATTTGTTGCCACTTAGAAAGAATTTTGGTTTCTGGGTCTTGTTCTAATGTTTTGGTAATGGTGAACATGGTTAGGGTTTCAGGAACGGGAACAAGCTTGACTTTCCATGCTAGAATTACTCCAAAACTCCCTCCACCGCCTCCTCTAATCGCCCAAAACAAATCCTCTCCCATTGCATCTCTATTAAGTAATTTACCATCTGCATTAACGATTATTGCGTCTAGAACGTTATCTGAAGCAAGACCATACTTCCTCATTAAGGTACCGTCCCCACCGCCTGTTATATGCCCACCTATGCCTACAGACGAGCACAAACCTGCAGGAAATCCATGGGTCTTGCTCTTCTTTGCAATTCTGCGAAGAAAAATGTAAAAAAAAAAGTCAGCCAAAGATTTAATAGTGAAATATTGTATACCTTTTTTCCTTTGACTTTAGGGTATTATTTGTTTGTTTGGGTATATTTTTATATAGCATATTTTTTAAATAACTCCCAAATAAGCTAGTCAATTTGGCGTGGTCGAGGATAGTCGGATAGACCCATACACCCTTGGGTTAGGTCCTGACCGCATTAGATACATATATGAACAATCCAAAGTCCGAATTAAATACTTGAATTTCCAGGCGCCTAATAGGCGAAAACAACATTTTGTGGCTCAAAGCGGTATAACCGCAAAATCATATTAAATGCTATACTCGGACGAATGTAGAAAGTTTCAACATCTATTTTTTTTCTGACATTTCTTGTCTAATGAAAATAAAATTATATATATATATAGATATATATATATTTATTTATTTATATATATATATGGAAATTATTAAAAAATAGCACTCCATATAAGCAACCAATTTCAGAATAGTATATGTTAATATTGAAATCTACAATCAGTTTGATAAATGATACAAGTCTACCAATATACATAAAAATACAAGTCTATCATCATTATATATAAATAAAAAATCTACCATCAGTTTGATAAATGATATTCCCTCCGTTTTAAAATAATACATATTTTAAATTTTTTATATTTTAATAAAACATATTTAAACTTAGTTATAAATACATAATTTTTTATAATTTTATATTTTCTATATTTTTAAACTAATAAGACTTTACAAAATGCAATTAACGTCTTTGAACTTCAAATTTTTTATTATTAATTGAGAAAAATTGTATTAGAAATATAAAAAATATTTTTTTTTGAAATAAAATTTTTCTCTAGAATATGCATCTTTTTGAAATGGAAGGAGTACAAGTTTATCATTATAAAACTATTACTAGTAACCAATAAATTTAATTATTGTTTGTTTGAGTAATTTCAAAATATTGAATAACTTTACCCCTACAAAAAATAAGTAGTCTTGTATATAACTCTACCTTCACTACAAATGGAGTATTATCATATCCAAATCGCCTGAAAATCTACCCCCTAACATTCATTTATCATTAAATACAAATTACATATCCGAAAATGGTAATTCTACCACTATTAACCAAAAATCTAGAAGTCTATTCAACCAATACGTCTATTACCCAGAAGTAAATATACCACTGTTAAGCTAGATGAACTTTCAACCTAAAACAAATTGGTGATAAGTGGAGTGATCCATTTATTTTATATATTACTTATGATCTTTTCCAACTACCGATGTGGGGCACCTTGTGTCTAATACGCCCCCTTGAGATGATCGCTCTTTGAGCGTCAATCTTGGAATGTTTGGGCAAGGATCGATGGGATGAATTTGGGCTGGATCGGTAATGGATCGGGTTGGACTATTCAGATCGGGCTATGATACAATGCTAAGTTAGATGAGCTTCCAACTAAAACCAATTGGTGATAAGTGGAGCGACCCATCTATCTTATATATTTCTTAGGATCTTTTCCAACTATCGATGTGGGATACTTTGTGTCTAATAACCACCACTAATAATCTACAACTTCAAACATCTCTACCATGTAAAATGAATAACTATATCCCATAGACATATCCCTCATTCACAAAGCGGTAGGGCTATCGGTTCTCGATAGAGGCAAATGGCATCGATTCTTGAAGGGTCGAGGTGGTATAGGCTCAACGGTTTCTAAGGTGAGACCATTTGGAGGGGTAGCACATCGCAGTTCCAACGCTTGGTTACTTGATTTTTGTTGGCAGTGATCCACTATTTATTTTTTGTAGTTTTCATGCTTGTTTTGATCGGTCAGTGAGGTTGCAACTCAAATCCGATCTTATTTCTTGGTTTTTGGCGACGGAAGTGGTTATTTCAGTTTCAGGATTACTTCAGGTAAGTGTATCTTTGGACCTTCCCATCTATTTTGCTTACGCTTTAAAGTTGGTGATGATACATGTCTAAAGTAGTTTGTCGGGAGCCAGCTACTACAAGGCCTACATGGGAAGATTCTGAAATCTGAGGAAAGAAGGTTAATCTCTCCTTTATGTGATCATCGTCAATGTTTGAGAACACTAATCGACTCTCAAAGATTATGAATCCGAGTAGTGGAACGTGTCAGAATATAGGCTGAGCGAAGCTAGTTATGAATAGTTTGATCAACAAAAAATTGTTAGACTCAGCACTTGTAATAAAAAAATCTTATTCTTGATTTCGGGTTATATATATGTATATTTATATATTCCCTTAAAAGTTTATCGTTCTAATATTAAATCTACCATTTCTCCAAAAAATATATTGCTGAAACATAACTCTAACATTCTATAAATAAGTACCCCATTCCTTAAATAGATCTACTATGACTAGAACAATTGACTTATTTGTTTTTGCATGCATATATTTTTCCAGTTTCTGCTTCTGTGGCAAAAAGTAATGGTATTTCCTAAATACTTTTTTTTGTAACACATATGATTGAGGTGGTGATGTCACATGAAGATTTAGGATGCTTGCATTTACTAGTTGAGGTGGTGCAATCTCTTGTTAGCACCATCCAAGTTTTACCTCAATTATTGTATAGTTTTATTTATTATATGTTCTCGTTAGGGATCTCAACTATGTTGTGTGAAGATTGTTGGTGGATTTTGATGCTTTTATAGCTTTCTATATTGAAAATTTGTTGAGATGTTCATCCCTCCTTCCAAAAAGAATTGAAGAAGTGAAACCATGCCCATGTGTTGAACTATATGCGTCCTCAATTTTTTCATATCTACTTCTACTCTTTCTCTTTCTCTACTTGCCTTCTTTATTATCGTTTTTGTTCTCTCCTATTTAGGTTCATTATTAGAGGAGGAACCAACCACCTCCTCGATGCCTCAGAGCCACCAAGCAATGCTAAGGATAAATCAAATGTGTCAGAGGTCCCTCTCATTCTGTCATTGTGTAGATCTGATTTGTTTCTTTGTTCAGAACTCACCCTATTTTTTCTTGTGGTCTTATAGCCTTCTCTTTCTATATCAAATCGCCAGTGGAAAAAAGGAAACTCTAGTCTCGCTTTTATCTTCTCATCATTCTTTCTTCTATCCTCTTATATTATCTAGGGTTATGATGGTAATGCTGATATACCATGGGTTTTACCGATTTTTGACCATGGTGTAAGTTCTTTATAAAGTCCTTATGTTGTGTTTCGAGTCTGTTTTATAGTCTTTTCAGTTTTGGAGATTTTGGAGAGTATCGAGCCTTTTGGAGCATCAAATAAAGAAAAGCCAAAGTGTTGAAGCCGGAGCGAGATTTACATACAATGTCGATCGACACCATCCTTGGTATCGCTCGACACCCCTGCTTTCAGATTCAGCCGACCCGAGTTTCCAATATTTACAGTTTGACCCATAAGAGACTCTTGGCGATTATTAGACATATTGTATGTTTTCTTTAGCTGCTGTTCAGGTTACGCTTTATTTTAACATTATAAAGTTTTGGAGTGAAGGTTATAGAACTCTTTCAAAGAGATTGATTAAACTCCAGTATTTTTTACTCTTATCTAATTTATGCAGTTTATTCAGATTGTTGTTATGTCTTACATGATCATGTCTGATTAAACTACTTGTTAGATTTAAGAACTTCATGAGCCTAATGTCAAACTGAAATCGATTGATTGCTAGGATTATTCACTGATTTCTACACCATGCTGGATTGTAAGACTAGAATCTAGAGTAGCTAACTAGAACCTAGGATCATAGAACAGATACACGCGAGTATAATCGATTAAGAAAATCCGAATCCTTCTGGACTATATATCTATTCTAAGCGAGAGTTGGTCTAGGATTTATTTGAAGAATATATAATCTTGTTTATTGCTTTTTTTGATTCATCAAACTCGCAGCGACAGTTAAAACTTGATTAGATTTAGGCATATGACATTTTATTGCAACGAGAGTCGGATAACTGTTTTTAGTCTAAGTCTTTGTTTTTAGTTTACTTACTGTTCTTTCCTATTGGCTTTCATGTACACGAATATGAGTACCAGAAGCGATAAGGATCTCTCAATCCAAGAGCTAGTAAAGCTGGAATGCACAAATAGATGGCTAGTGTCGTACGATACTCACAAGGTTACGAGCAACACCTCTCATAACATAGTGTCGACCAAACCACTCATGTATCGATTGACACCATTCTTGGGAACACAGAGATGGTCAATGTGATCATACTTGAGGCTGATGTAGAAGGAGTCTTACGATACGGATACAGTCATGCTTACAACAAAGCAGCACAAATGATTTATGCACAGGTGGCTGCAATCCCTGATGAATTGTTTTTTTTCTGAGAATGCTAGGGTTGTTTGACCGAGGACACTTGAAAACTAGAACATGCCTAATCATTTCTATACTAACATGTCTGCAATTCGTCCTCCCGTATTCCAAAGGAATGACATTGAGATGTAATCTACATCAACTTCTGAAAGTAAGCTGGAGTCTATGATGGTACCGACCCTGGAAGGTCAGCAGAAGATGATTGTAGACTTGAAAAAGAAGTTGAGTTATGTCTACATTCAGCTGAGCTGGATATTCAGTTTCACTAGATTGTTGAGGTTCTGAAGAACCCAGAGACAAATCCTCATTAATTTTTCATTGCTATCTTGGTGAAGGATGAAGAAAAATATGAAAATTTGGGTTGGTACTCAAAACTGAAGCTTGGTGTCGATCGACACCATACTAGCATCGATCAACACCCTACTAGCATCGATCGACACCCTATGGGAAAATATCCAGAGACCTCACTGAAGGCTAGAATTGATCAACACTCATAAGGTGTCAATTGACACTCACTAATAGATGTGGTTCCTGTTTGTGCGATTGAGACGAGACCAATTGAGGAAATAGTGTATAAGACTAAGGTCCCATACTCTGATGTTCCCAAGAATCTGAAACCACATATTTGCGCAAAAGAATTGGATGGTTTTCACAAAAGAGTGAGGGTGGTACATGAAAGTGTCTCCTTTGAAGATGCTTATGAAGAATTTCGCTTCTTTCAGTTCTCCGAGAACTCTAAAGAGACCACAAAATAAATCAGTGCACTGTATGATGAGGTTAAAAAACCATCTATAAAGATAAAGAAACTCACAAGGCACCAAACACTGAGAAGTTTGTGGTTGCATGCTTTATGTCAGGAGTTAAACTTACTCATGCTCTTTGTGATACAAGACCTGGAGTTAGTAATTGTGCCTAAGGACATTGCTTAGAAACTTTAACTTACCGTTAAAGATCCTAAGTTTAGACTAACTCTTGCAGATCTCTCCATCAAATCTCCCCTTGGTGTTGTCAACAATCTAGAAGTGAAATTTGAGAACTACATGGTCCATATAGACTTTTCAAAAAGCTTCATTGACGACATGAACAAGAAGCTGAAGTAAGTGGATATTGAGACTTATTTTGGAGAAAGTTCTCATTCTCGTCGAGCCTGATCATGAACTCCAAAAGTCAAACTAAAGACTGAAAACAAGCGATGAGTAGAAGGCAACCCACTGATTATTCATTTTATTCAAAAAACAAGAAGATAAGCGAGTACCATCATCGATCGACACCTGATCAATGTCGGTCGAAGCCACCCTTCTACATGAGCATTGACCAACACATGATCAATGTTGATCGACACCCAACCCGTTCTCAGGTATGACTCATGTTTCCTTTGTTTTTGTTTTTTGTTTTATATATTTATTTCACCAATATCAGACTATATAACACTGTGGACAGTGTTGTTTAAGTCTAAGGGAGGAAATTACTAACATTGTGCTTTGTTTTGAGTGTTTGTAAGTCATTTTGTTCAGTTAACAAAGTCAGTTGGGGATGATGAATTTTTTTGGAACTAACTGCCTAACCACTCTCTATCTCCATTATTTGAATTATTGGCTGAAAGGTGTTCTGGATGGAAACACCTAAGTGGATCCACCTGCTAGTAACATCCATGCTTACCATAACTGTTTGAAGAAACCAAAACTGACATCCAACATAATATACTTAATTTTCTTTTCTTATGACTTGGTATATATTGGATCAGACTCCTTGTTCAGGTATGAAATGAATATTTGTGTATGGTTCCCCTATCTTGACTCTTTCGGTACAAAAAGATTGAAATGATATGCTGAGGAGTAGAGGGATAGGCCCATTATTCTACTTCAATGAAATGATCCCACATCGATGGAAGCGAGGGGTAAGAAAATTTCATGTGACCCAATTATTAGCCTACATCCATGTCAGATATAAAAATGAAAGAAAAAGAAGAGATGAAAATTGACTAGAAAAAATAAAAACAGAGAAGAAAATAACCAGAGTAAGACTGTATGTGTGATCTTATACTTGAATGAATTGAGTCTATGTGTCATTTGATCGATATTTCCAAAATGAGCATACATATTTATCTCTTAAATGAGGTCATCAAAGTAGTATGTCAGATGGTATCTGGTGAGCTGTGGGCTGGATGGTCAGGTTGCTAAAATGAGACTAAGTACATGGTAATTCCTTCTAAGATTGGTACTAATTTGATCTGCCTTGCAATACTGTTGAGGTGATGGTGGTGTTCTAAAGCAGGTTGAGTACATGATGTTTTCAAACTTCTTCCACATGTCCATTCTATGTTGCTTGAGATCAATCAAAGGATAAGTTAGGAGAGTTGATATACCATGGTTTTTACCGGTTTTTGTCCATGATATACGTTCTTTATAGAGTCTTTATGTTGTGTTTCAAGTCTGTTTTAGGGTCTTTTCAGGTTTTGGAGCATTGGATATTATAGAGTCGCTCGACACCCCTACTTTCAGAGTCAGCCGACCGAGTTTCCAATATATGTAATTTTTTCCAGAAGTTTCCAGTAATTGCGAAGAGACCTTTAACGAGTTTTAGACCTATTTTATGTTTCTTTAACCGCTGTTCAGGCTACACTTTATATTTTTACATTAGAAAATTATGGAGAGAAGGTCAAAGAACATCTTTAGGAGATCGATCGATTTGAACTCAAGTATTTCTCACTCTAACTATTTTGTGCAGTTTATTCAGATTGTTGTTATGTTTTCCATGAAGAGTTTTGAGTAAACTACTTGTTAGATTTAGGGTTATTAATTTATTTCTACACTAGGTTGGATTGTAAAACTAGGTTCTATAATAGCTAACTAGAAACCTAGGGTCATAGGATAATTTAGATATACAATAGTGTAATGTATTAACGGAATATGAATCCTTCTGGACTAAATATCTATTCACAGCGAGAGTTGGTGTAGGATTTAGTTGAACAATACCAAATCTTGTTTATTGCTTGTTTGATTCATCGAATGCGCAGAGAGAGTTGAAATTTGATTTGAGTTCGAAATCTGATAGTTTATCGCAATGAGAGTTAGATAACTTACTGTTTGCATCCAAGTTTTTGAATTGAACATAATTTAAACCCTTGTCATCTATTGATTTATGTTTGAATATCATGTCTGATAGATCCCTGAATATATCGCCTTTTTCCATCGTCTAGAAACCGATCTATTTTTCTTTTATTTGCTTTATTACTTTCATATTTTGGCTTAGCTCGAAACTGACAGTCTATTGTGTGATCTCTTAGTCCATGTACTACACCGATCCTCTTATTTGAGAGAGGTGATTGAAGGTTAATTTGAGCATATCAAATGTCAGTCATTTTCTTTGTATATCTTGTTCTAAAAAAGATGTAAGCTGTATATCTGCCCTTTTCTTTCGTTGGCAGATCATCGAAAACTAAACTGATGACTTAAGTGAACTTTTTTCTTTTGTTCAATAGAGCTTCATGGTATACATGTTTAGATTGATTAGATACAAATGCTATGATGCTGATGAATATATATTCAGTTATTTTGGATTAGATATTACAATACTTTTAAATATTTTAAAAATCGGATCGGGCCGGCCGGGTAAACCGGTTCGGCTCTGACTCATTTAGTAAGCTGTGTCCGATTTGGTCTAACACCCGTATTTTGACAGAAATCAAAAAACAGATCAAAACTAATAAAATCGGTGACCCATCTCAACATACAAACCCCAATTTTATTAAATAAATACATATTTGATAAGTTTTAAGTTTTAGTTAAGGTTTTATATTGTTAGTATTTATTAGCCATTGTTTTGTTCTATATTTTCTCCAAAGAATGAACTCAAAAGTCTCTTCTGTGCCTCTCGGTACACCATACTCAGCTTCTGGTTTTTTCCATTGCCACAAAATTTTGAGATTTCACTTGTCAGAAGAAGTATTGTGACTTTTCTATAGATACAAGCAGTGTTCTAAAATATGCTATACACTAACCGGACGGTTGATTACTGTATAGCGGTTAGATGTATATATATATGTAGTATATACGATAGATATATTCTAAATAATGCCGTAATAAAAAATAAAAAATAATATAAATTATATGTAAATAATAAAATATAGCAAATATAATAAAAAAATTATACATTATAATTATTTATCGAATATTGAAAAAAAACATAAACTAATACGAATGAAATCAAATGAAATCAAAAGAATTAAATCGGCACATTATAATTGTTTACTAATTTTTTTTTAAATATAGCTTATAAACTATGAGCATATAAACGCCCGTATAAATGATGTATAAACACCGTATAACACCATATAAACGTTGTATTTGCCCCCATCCAAACCATCACTGTATTATTATACTGGCTATTAAAAAACAATATAGTGAACTACTGATTAGCGTATATACACCGTATATACAGTGATACCAAATGTTTAGAACATTGGTTACAAGTTTGGATGTCAAAATGGGTAACTAGCCCAAACCAAACCATTTCTATATGGATTGAATTTTTAGTGGATCATAAATTAATCCAACTTATTAAGTAGATGCTTACATTGTAGTTGCCAGAGACTTTGTTGGAACTAGATTGGTATGTATGAATTGCGTCATGACTTCATATTTGTGCTCTTTTCCCTGACTAGATTGGTATTCGTGCTTGCTAAGTCCAATGTCGAGCATAAGCAACATGAATTGCTGCTTTTCTTGCTCAAATGTAAAAGAGAAAATGGTATGTTTGGTGCTCAATCTTTCTTATCTTTAAACTCTTGCATGTTTCATTGTTAAGATTGTTGCTTGTTGCTTGATCATATTAAAATCTATGTTGCTTATTCATTAATGTTATGCTTGTTGCTTGATCATATTACAGTCTCGGTTTCTTATACATTGATGCTAATTGTTAAGATTGTTTGTAGATAAGCCTGGTACAGTCTTGGTTCTTTTTCATTAATGTTAAGTATAACAAGTTAACTTCTTTTTGATGCCTGATTTTAATATTTGGCATGTGTAGGAAATGATCTTTTAGAAGTTAGAACTCAAAACAACTACAAAATCGTCATTCTATGGGCCGTCTCGCAAAGGCTTACATATATTGTAGGACAGGTTTCGTCAGTCATTCCGGAGAACTTGTTCCGCACGGGCCTGGCCCACTTTAAACCAATTCCGTTGCGGTCCGGGACGGAACGGAAGAGCCCATTTGCCATCTCTATATATATAGGTACGGAGGGAGTATATGTTTATATATTTTATTTATCATATATTATATATATAGTAAATAAAAAATGCGACTGGTTAAAATGATCTAACCAGTAACTATATTGAGTCACTATCTAATCCCATTTTTTCAAAATATTTCCCTTTACTTTATTGTTTTAATAAATAGTTTTTATTCGGTGTTGTTCTTTTACATTTTGCGCATATATTTTTGCGTATACATGTTATGAAAAACTAAACTATGGTAAATGTATCAAAAGTAGTGGAGGAGCTAGCGTTTTAGGAGGGTGGATTTCTGTTTAAAAAAAGTTTTACTTGTATTTTTTATCAAAAATTTGATGAAATATAGTTTAATAACCCCTTTCAATTTTTGCATGTTATGAAATTAACCCTAATAAAAAGGTTTGCTACCTCCGCCACTGATCAAAAGTGTGAATCATTCTATAGAAACATTCTTTTAGCAAAAGGATAACTTAGCAAATATTACCTGTAGTAGAGTTCACCAATTGTAGCACCGGTCTGAACCCAGGCACTATTATCTTCAATATCAACACTGATCTGCCGTAGTTTCGACAGATCGATCAATATAAACGGTGTTTCCATCAGTGAAACAAAAGACAAACCCTCATAGTCGTGGCCACCGCTTCTAACACGGAGATGAAGTCCAAGTTGATTGGAACATATGATGGAAGCTTGGACGTGAGACTCGTGAACCGGTTTGAATATGAATCCCGGTTTAGGCATGGACTCTGTCACGTACCGGAGATTATGAGCTGTTGATTCAAGGACTTCTTTGTAGAGCGAGACGTTTTTTTCAGGTGCAAAGAACGTTTCGAGGAGTGGAAAATCAACATTTGTGTTTTCGTGTAGACAGTTGATGAAGTCATCTTGTAGAGAGGTTGAAGTTATTGTGTATAAAGAAAAAAAATATAGAACTAAAAACGAAAATGCAGGGAGTGCTTTTGTCTTTCCCATCGTGCAGCATAGAAACTCGAAGGACAAAATGGAAATGGATGTATAGCAAGATTGTCAGTGAAGAAATTGTGTTTATATAAATATAGAGGTCATGATAATGCCGTGACCGCCATTTTTCACGTGTCTTGAATAAAGTGACTTTGATTTAGCTTGTTTGATTAAAAACTAAAAATAACCATCTATTAACTCTCTAAACAATTTCATTTTAAAAACTGATTAAAATATTAATCAAACAAGGGCAATTCTCTTAAATAACCCTTTTTAAGTTTTTGTCACAAAAATAGCCCTAAAAAAATAAAATGACCAAAATAGACTTTTTTTTTTTGAAAAATTGATTTTTTTTTATTTTTTTTTTGAAATTTGAAACCCTAACCCCAAACCCACCTCTTTACTCTAAACCCTAAAGTCCAAATTAGTTAACCCTAGGGGTATAAATGCATATAAATGAATTTTTTAGCTTCTAAAAAAAACATTTTGGTCACTTTCTTCCTTAAAAACTATTTTTGTGACAAACAAACTAAAAGGTGCTATATAAGGGAATTTCTCATCAAATTGATTTTTTTTTATTTGCTCATGTAAACATTTAAATCATTTCTTTCGTGAAATCATAGTGAAGAAAATAAAGTTCATTTGGAGTTTTCGTTTCGCAAAAAAAAAATGATTTAGATACTTACATAAGCAAAAAAATATTGTTTAATCAATATTTTAATCAATTTTTAAAATTATGTTGTTTACAGAGTTAATAAATGTTTATTTTTAATTAATTTTAATATTTGACTATTCAAATTCTTAAAAGACTGAATCAACAAAATATAAAAATTAAAATAACCACTATTTGAAAGTTGATGATTTTCTCCCGAAGAAACATACAAAACTGTGGAATTTCATGACGTTTTTCGAAAATCCTTTGTATTTACTTTGTCATTTAAATGATTTGCAGAAAAGAATAACTGCTTGCGTTGTTTTTGGCTTTCAGTGAGAAGAGTAACGCACTGCTTGGGGGAAAACATATGTCACCATTCAAATTAATTTATTGATATTGCTTTTATAAATAAAACTAGTGTTTTGTCCCATATTACGTACGCGCACAAAAGTTAATATGCACTAGTATGTTAGAACATGATTATCCCTGAATCCCTAATGAAGTTCTTATTTTTTTATATTTTTTTGTTTGATAAAAAAAAAAAAATCGCAGACCGACACGTGTAGTGGGGTCCGCGAACAATGCAAGAAATGATTCTTATTTAAGAGTTTTTAGAACAGTCTCTTGTACTGTTCACGCCACACATAACAGTGGAGCTCACAAATAGTGCAAAAACCCACTTAAAAACCCCCTTTATTCATGCTCTTATATTCTGTGCTAGCACGGATAAACTCCTATATCTTCTAATTGTTTGAGCATAAAGTTATAATAACTATCAAAACAATTATTGTTTTAGTCAGATATCTTCTAAACCTAGATAACACATTGGTACATATGTTTTAAAATATATGCATTCAATTTCTGTGATTTTTATTCTTGAGAAAGGAATGCATCATACATGCTGGAAAGCTTGTTTTTTTCTCTAAAAAAGACATATACCAACACACAATATGCTATAAATATTATATTTGATATATTTGTTTTTAATTTTTTAAATAATATTTCCTTAAATATAAGTCTCTTCGTGTATATCATAATGGACATAAAAAAAAGGAAATTATTGACCAAAATGAAAGAATGAAATTATGATAATTAATTTCTAAAAATCACATTTAGTTAAAAAAATTTTAGTATCAACAGAAATATAAAAGTCAAAAATTACAATGTTAACATTACCATGAGAAAATTGAATTATATTTGACATAAGCTTGAATTTATCTCCTTGTTATATAAGAAATAGCCACAAAACTGAGTTTTGTTTATTTTAACAGATCTTTAGATACCATAACTTTAAATATAAATGTGTTTACCTTTTTTCCCCAAAAATATTTTTTCAGGCTGAGACTAACTCCAGACTTCTGATGGTTATTTTGTGAACAAAACTCTAATTTCCATCTTTTTGTGAAATTAATCTACAAAATAGAAGTGCACTATGATAAAATTTTCAACTTGAATGCAAAAAAAAATCATAGAAAAGTATTAAAGAAAAGAGGAGAATAATGTTTTTTTTTACTACTCGTTGCCATGCTCCAAATCAGATAAAACTAAAAATGAAACTACTGAAAAGAAGACAAAGAGAAATTATAGAGAAAGATAAAAATAGTTGATAGAAGGCAATATAGGATGGAGCAGTTGATATTGGAAGTCATTGATCTTATTATTGAACGTGTGCATATGTCACGTTGATAATGTGAGAAAATATTGGAACTTTTTTTTTCTATGGTTATAAGAATATTTGAAACTAATAGAACGTGCTTTAATATTCATTTTTAGGTTTTAAGATATTTTTAAAAAAATTGTAAAACAATGATACATGCAAAATTTAATTAGTAAAATGATTTGTGATTTAGTATATAAAGGATGTTTTTTGTACCAAAAATTGGTGCATTATGAAATAAAAGAGTGGCAAGAGTTTGTTTTACAATACTCTAATAAAACCAATAATAAGTACATAACAAAACTCATGGTTACAATCTAGTTGAATCTATAATTTAATGAAGCCCATTGAGAAAGTTGCATTAACTTGTTGTCTAGGCCGAAACATGATAGCTACCCAGGAAGTTGAGTCGTAATGGGTTTCGGAGCCCAATAGCCAATAACACTCAGAATCTATAATGAAAGTCGATTGAATAGCGCGCTGCTCAGCCTGCAGAGAACCACAATATTCATGTCTTATGAAACTCTAATATGTATAATAAAATTGGTCGAAGATCCAGTGAGGTAACTGATGAGATCCTCAACAAAAACACTGTTGTCAAATCTGATCCTGTAAAATGATTTGGATGATCTAGTCTAGTGAAGTGTTAGAAGAATTCACTCATGGACATCGTTTTTTTTTTACTTTCTAACACCATTGTGCACCAGCTTTGAAATGAGTTTTTTTTTACTTTGTTTTTTGTAATATCTATCTTCTCTTTTCTCGAGAACGGCATGCTAGTTTAAGATAAAATATCGAAATAAATTATTTTATTTAAAATAAAATATTAAAATATTTAATAAAATAAACGCAAGATAATTTATTTCTAAATTTAGTAACTAATATAAATCATATCAAAATATTGTAAAAAAAACAAATGGAAACCTAAAGAAAATATAATTATTCCAAGACAAAAAACTGTCCAGATATTCAACTACTCGTCATGTCCACCTACATAAGAGAAAGGAGGGGTGAATTACATGGGAGTCACTCAATGAGGTATAGGATGATAAAACGTAAACTACTGACTAAGTAAATAGAACTCCTACTATGAGAGTTTAACTCTAACATGAACACACAAGATGCCTAAAACATCACACGAAACAAACAATGCGACGATAGCATATAGCTTGTCCATACACCACTCATTATCCTCCAGCTGATATATATACACTGCATCAATAGTACAAAAGTCCGGCTCTGTACCTCCACAATCATATCTTGCGTCAATATACAAACGTCTTTGCACCCCACAATCATCACCATGCGTCGATATGCAAACATCTTTGCACCCCGCATTCTCCATACACTTACGTTGGTAGCTCATACGTCTCTGGCCCCCACAATCTCTACATAGTCTATATTTATAACCATATATATATATATAACCATTTAACATCACTCAATTCAATTGACATTTGAATCCTTTAGACCCTTAATTATGGTTTACAATGAATGAACTAACTACCGGACAAGACTCAAACATACTCAATTCAAACAGATGGATCATGCTTCGTAATCTAAATTACCACAAAAAGATTTCTACACTATTACGGGATTTAACGAGATAGCCCTCACCTTTTCTATATCAAAGAACCAGAAATACATTTGACAATAAACGAGATGCCTTGATCAGTAAAAAAACTAGGATTTCGCCATAGTTCTCAACTTTGTACCAACGGCACACCAGCTATGGTTCAAGGATGAATGCTTGGTTTGCAAACCACAACTAGGGATCACCATAGTTCCTCGGATCGGCTCTTGCACAGCAGAATAACGGAATAAAACAACATTCAAACAAGAGGAAGAAACAAAGTTTGCTCTAGGGTTCATACTTTGCAAGTTTTCTTGCAATGCAGCAACATAAAACAAAAGCATTAAACCTTATCAGCTTGAAACTGCAACAGTGGATATTGCGCTCTGGCGTCATAGCTTGCTTCTCCGGTGATGATAAGATAAGGCACCACCATGGGAACAGACCGGAGGCAGAAAAGAAAATCCACAACGGTGAAGACGAGATGCGGAAGCTCGGCATTGATCATCTCCTCCTCCTCTCTGCAATACCTACTAGAGCAACAAGGTTGGCTCCATGGAGAGAAGCGAGATATTCGGTGAAGAGTCATGGCTCCGGTGGTATGAGGTGAGTTGGTTCTTGGTGGTGATTGGTGTCACCGCTGCATCTCGTTGTCTCCAGTACACATACACATACGTGAAGAAGGGAGGTGGCACAAGTGATGAGAAAGAGAGATGGGAGGGAGATGTTGCATGAGAGATTGATAATGGTTTGAGGCTAGGTTATGAGTGAAGAGGAAGAACAATGACTTTGACGCCTAGGTTAGCAGTGTAAGACCGCAAAAATCCTGATTGAAAATTTACGAAACATAAAGCAAATAACACGATAATATAAAATCATAAGGAAATAGACAAATTCACGGAGTCGAGATTTGATCTCTTTCCTTAACTCAATAAATAGCCTTTAATGTATGACGGTTTGATGCAATTTTTGAATCCCATGATATAACCGTGATGAGACCATTTCGCAATACTAGAAACAGAATCTACGAACTTACTACTATGATATACTCCCGAGACACTTATTTTTGAAAAAAAATATCTAAAGAGTATTTTTATAGTGACAGAAAGATTCTTTTTCTAGTGAGTTATGAGATGGTGAAGTTTGTGAAGTGGAATATGGTGTATTTATAGTGGATAAAAGCTTGGTCACCAAGTTAGCTAAACTTGGAAACCAAGTTGGCTAAACTTAGTCACCAAGTTGTCTTACTTGACAACCAAGTTGTCTAACTTGGCCACCAAGTTTCTCTTGTTTTTTTTTTACTTTTTTTTTTTAATTTTGAAATATCCAAAACTCAATTTACTCAACCATGGGCTTCTAAAAATGAATTAAATACATTTCAATAACCATTCACATTAATTCAAAATTTTACACAACCCATTGGGCTTATAAAATTCTATTCACACTTCAAATTTGTTACACAGTCCATTGGGCTTATAAGAAAATTGGTCCAACAGGTGGACACATATGCTTTATGTACATGCATACACGGTTGGTTCATGAAAAAAAGGGTTAAGATAATTAATTAAACCAAAAAGAAGTCAGAGGGTTTAGTATAAAAAAATAAGAGAAAGAAAACAATAACCAGTTTTCAAAAATATGGGTTGTTACAATTCTTCCACTTAAACGTAATTCGTCCTGAATTCTAGATAGAACTCGCGAATAACTTCAACCGAAATAAATCATATAAAAAATTGTATAAAACCGAAATAAAATACAATTATCCATCCAGATATTTGACTACTTGTCACGTCCATCTGCATAGGGGGAAAGAACCAGGAATGAGTAACAGGGGAGTCAAGAAACAATAAAGATGACTTGACTACACCATAAATTCATTTGTCGATCCCCATCAGAAACAGGTGAATTTTGTTTTCTTCACATTCTTTGGAAGTCTCCTCTATAGTTTTAGGTTGCTAATAATCAGCAAGCCTTAACACTTAAGTCGTTGAATTCTTTGTCCATTCCCAACTGAGAAGCGTCACTGAATATGAGTCAACAAATCATGTGAAATCTCTTGTATTGATAGAGACGTACACAAATTCTCATCAATCGTTAGCTTCCACCAAGAAACAACCATTACGTTGTTAGTCCACTAATATTCAAAACCTTTGAAATCTTCAGCAGATTGAGTTATTATCATGTCAAAAAATCCAATTTTTTTCCTCACCTTAAGAGCAAAATGTAACTTCGTAGACTACTCATCCTAGTTATGTCCACAAAGAAGAGATTGTGAGATCACACTTTCAAGGTTATCACCGGATGACAAATCATGTGGATCAATGTTTCGTCGTTGTTTTGGCACGAGCAACAACAATACCAGTGTTCTCAGCTTTGATGATTGATAGTAAACTCTTTGGTTAAAATAGATTTGGAAGAGAGAAAGTAATCAGACTAAACGATGGTCATACCATATCAGAAACTAAGACGTGTTTTCTGTTTATTCCATAATTATGGAGACTACACATTTATACAACATGATTTACCTAATCTGTGACAAAATATGACTATATTACCCTTTTCAAATTTAGATTTTATATTACACTAGATCTTGACCCGCGCGTCAATGCGGGTATTAAGTTTGCGTTACTTTTACTAAACACTACAAGAAAATGATAATTTTCTGACGGCCATATCCGTTGGAAGCCCGTCAGAAACGGAGTGTTCTGACGGATTTCCAACGGATATGACCGTCGGATCTATATGGTCGGAATTTTTTTTTCGGTCAAAAACGGTTGGAAACTTTCAACCGATAACCGACGAATACAATTCGGTCAGAAATTTCTGACCGCTTTCTCTGTCGGAAATTTCTGACCGCTTTATCTGACGGACAGGTCCGTCGGAAACTTCTAACGGAAATATCTATCGGAATTTTCTGACAGGCAAGGCCGTCAGAAATTTCTGACAGGCAAGGCCGTCAGAAATTTCTGACGGATCTATCGGTCAGAAGTGTGTTTCCAATTCTGTTTTTTTTTTTGCATATTAATAACCTGCTTATTTGAATTATTTTAAAGAATTAAAAAAATTATTTTTTAAAAAAATAAACAAAATTAAAAGACATATGAATCTGATAATAAAAGGAGTCTTTAATAAAAGAACATAGTTTACATTGTCATTAATAAAACATAATTTAATACAAAGAAAAACATTTGAAAAACATAAGTTTTTAGTAAAAACATTACATGTTGAGTGGTTGGCTTTGGCTTTGGTTTGCTGAGAACTCGTCGGGGTAAACCCGAGACATGAACTCAGTGAAAGCACGAACTTGTTCCTCTAAAGCCTGTCACTTTGCCCGCTCTTCAACGAGATCCGTCTTTAACTTTTTCATCTCTTGAACAAGATGCGGCGAAGAAACTGTGGGTTGGGTCGATGAGATTGAAATCCCCTCCGAAGCACGACCTACACCATAACGGCGACTTTTCCTAACAGGAATATTCTACAAAAAAGAATATCAAACTTTAGTATCAAAATAGCAAATTTGAATAGAAAAAAGTAAAATACATAAACTAGAAGTACCTCGAGAACCATTTGGTTGATATCTTCGCGGGACAGCATGTTAGAAGCTGTAGATCCATCGTTGGTAAACAATTGAAACTTCTGGAGTTCTCTTTCTTTGTCCTCCTTCAACTTTCTCAATGTTTCCAACAACTCCCTTGCAACGGGATCTTGCACCTCGCCAGTTTGTTTGTTGGTGTGCATATCCCACATCAATTCTAACCAATCTGGTCGCACACCACCCCTTTCTGCAGTCTACAATTAAACCATAAATTATATAAATATTCAGCTCCATGGTTAATTAGAAGTAAAAAATATAGCTCAAGTGATAAAGCTTACCATTTCTATCTCGTGTTCTTCTCTTGTCTTAGCACCACCATTATGTATTGCCAGACCTTTCCCACCACGCCGGCTTTGCCTATTGTTAGAATTTGTATTTGCAATAGATGCAGTAGCATCGAGTTGCCAATAAGCTTGCAACCCAACCCACACATCTTCATTCATGGCAGGGGGCTTACCTTTCTTCATTCGCCATTTTTTTTTCCACTCAGTCATGTTGCTCTTGTACTGAGTTTTAGCCTGCAAATTAAACGCTGTCCGAACCTCACTTGTGATTGCAGGGTCCCAATTTCAATCTTGCTGCAAACAAAAAAAACAAACAAATAAATAATCTTGTAAAATTTTAAATAACAAAAAAAATCAGCTTACTGCAAATGAACGAAGCCACATCTTTTGTGTTTGTAATGGAACATGGGCATAAGTCGGATATGGCAACTCAAGGAGATTGTGAAAACATTTCAAAATGGACTTGCAAATGGCATTGCGATTTCTTTCCCTAAACCTAAAACGAAAATGAAAACATTAGCAAAAAGTAAAACTGAAATGATAAGATAAAACACTAAAAAAACTTACCAACTAGTATTTGGTTCTTTATTTGGGCTCAACTTTGGAAGAAGCTCTCGTCCTGGTGCCAACAACAGCTCGTTCAGTAACCTATCCTCGATGATTGGTGAGGGAACTGGCTGTGACTGAGGGACATTTGTTGTGTCAATAGATGGAGAACCCAAACTAGGAGATGAAGCAAATGGAATTGAACCCGATCGAAAATCCGCATAAGACCTCCAAAAAATAAAAATTATAAAATAACAAAATATTAGAAGAACAATCTCAACACATAAAACATAATGAATTAGAAACATACAACATAACAAACAACTTCAAAACTAATTCTTAATATATTCATTGGATTTTTTTTTTTGACATTTACAAAGTAACAACAAGAAAGGAACTATATTTTTTGACAGAGTATTAATCACATAACCAATTAAAATCTCCAAATTATTCAACTAAAACGAAAAATCAGAAACATTTTTTTTTACAGAGAATAAGAATAAGTTTTGAAAGAGAATTAATCAACTATCAAAAATAGACTGAGAAGCAATGAAAAAACAGAACAACAAGATTTAAACAAACAAAAACATTTGTATGTGTGTTAAAATAAATATTTTCTGAATCCGTATTTTAACCCGACTTGAAAAATCTGAACCAAAATCTGAACCGAAGTAACAAAATATCCGAACGAATATTAAATTAGGAGAGATTTGATATATGAACCCGAACAGATAATACATAAACCCAAATAGATATCCGAAGATAATCAAACTTATGCATATTTAATTTTATATTTTTAGATTGTTTCTCGAATTTTATTTAAAATATTTATATTGATGCTATTCATACTTTAAGATTATATAATATACACATAATTACAAGCATTAAAACACAATAAATAAACTGAAAAATACAAGCATTAAAATAGGAAGCTTAAAAAATACATTAATTTAAGTGAAAAAGACAACCGTTAAAATAGATAACTTAATTAAATTCTAAATGGTATACCATTGTAAATAAATGTAAAAATTTAGGGGTATTTTTTATTGAATACTTCCCTTTTAATAAGATAGATGATTTCTATTACAAATCTACGTCTTGTAATATTTTTTTATTGCTTTTTTTTTTACATACTGTCTTATGTTAGGTTTCATAATTATCATATTTTATACACAAACATTAATATTTGTCTCTTGGAATGATTTTTTTTTTGTTTCTTGATTATAAAACGCAAACCAACAATATCATCGTAGCTATTAATAGCTATTAAGCATCGTCTGAAATAAAGAAATAAAAAGAACCATTGTTTGATTTCTTCTACTTATTGTATGCTCTTCTGCTAGTTGCAAAGGAACATTTATTGATATTTTTGATATTGTTTGTCGCTACCATGAACTTAGCCTCTTGGAGAAGGGTAGCGGCGGGATACTCTGCTCGTGCCTGAAGAAGTTCTCTGGGTCAACCTTTGTTTTAATTTTCACAAGTCTATTGAAATTGTTCCTGAAGTACTGGGCTCCCCATGTTTGAGCCTTTATGAAGTTGACCTTTGACTCTTTCGTATTTGTTCCCAAGTCTAGATCACGATAATTCACGTATGCTTGCCTTGGATTGCTTGAGACAAATGGTGTCATGTAACTGTAGATATCTCTGATCCATTTTGTTCGTTTGTTTAAACTCTTGTCGTCCTCTGACGTCGAGAATGTGGCATAATGAATCTTGAAGATGGTTCCCTTTCTATGTGCAAATGGGGTCTCAGATTCATGAATTTTCGCCATCATTCCACCGTAGGGAATCATAAACATAGATGATGTGTTTTCTTCGACCAATTTCTTGAACATTCCTTTGAGCCCAAAAGCCGGAATAGGTTCTGTAGTGAAATCTGACTTTCCCTTGAAGTACATTTTTACATACGGAGACAACTTGGGGTCAAGCAAAACTTCAAGAGGAGAATCTGTTGGGAATCCAGCATTGGCAAGAACGGATTCAATCCAGCTCACTTCGACACAATCCTCTTGAGTTAGCCCTAGTTCCGGAAAGTACTTCTTCATAACCTCCATCAAGGTGCCTTTCTCGCCAAGAAACTGACATTTGTATTCTAATGTCAGTTTCTTGTCCCCCGCCACTCTGAACATCACTCGTAAGAAAAGATCTTCAACGAGCCTGTGGGAAATTTGTTGCCACTTAGAAAGAATTTTGGTTTCTGGGTCTTGTTCTAATGTTTTGGTAACAGTGAACATGGTTAGGGTTTTAGAAACGGGAACAAGCTTGACTTTCCATGCTAGAATTACTCCAAAACTCCCTCCACCGCCTCCTCTAATTGCCCAAAACAAATCCTCTCCCATCGCAGCTCTATTAAGTATCTTACCATTTGCATTAACGATTATTGCGTCTAAAACGTTATCTGCAGCAAGACCATACTTCCTCAACAAGGTGCCGTCCCCACCGCCTGTTATATGCCCACCTATGCCTACAGTTGAACACAACCCTGCTGGGAACCCATGGATCTTGCTCTTCTCTGCAATTCTGCATAGAAAAAATGTCAAGAAGAAAAACAGTCAGCCAAAGATTTAGAAAAAAAAAACGTATTTAAAAATCTAGCATCAATACAAGTCTACCACTATAGAACTACTAGATAATAGTAACCAATAAGTTCAGTTATAGCTTGTTTGTGTAAACTAAAAAGATTGTATAGTTTAACTGCTACTCTTTTATAGTAATTCTACCTTCACTATAACAAGAATATTATCATATCCAAACCACATGAAAGTCTATCACCAATAGAAACAAATATATCACCTAAACCTAATTTATACAATTATTTGAGAAGTAAATTTGTTGATTTGTTATGATCCCCATATATAATTTAAGGTTTAGTCATATTTTATGCTCAATTATTAATCTTAATAAATAATTTTAGTGATTTAGTTGATAATTTATCATTATTTTGAGAATAATTAAAAATTATAAAGATAATATCATAGTTAAATTTATATTATATTTACTTTAGTAATATTAAAATACTATATATATTTATATTATATTTGGTTTAGTAACATTAAACGACTCTATTTTAATATATATATATAAGATAGAATAAATCATCTATCTTTTAAGATATATTTCTTATGACAATCAAAATCACTTATTGTGATAATTTATAAAAAAATTAGCAAAGAATTCAAAAATATTTACACTTTTATTTTCAAAGTGATTTTTCGCTCCACATTAAAAGTTAGAGTGTTAAATTCTTTATTACCATTAATAAATAATTAGATTAGATTTGTTAATATATAATTATTCGTAAATTAAAAAAATAATATCATTAATTTCATAATCATCATTATCAAAAATATTTATATCATAATATTTTAAAAATAAATAAAAATTCATGTTATAGTTTTACATATATGTGAACGTTTTCAAGTTTATTTACGTAATAATTTTTTTTATTAAATTTTAAAAACTTTATCATATATTAAGATTTAGTATTTAATTAATTATTAAATATTTGAAAAGTTTGAAAATAATTTATTATAATGGTTTTTAAATTGTTAATATATCTATTTATAAATTTTGTAGAGTTATTAAGTCTGCAAGTGCGGGTAAAATACCTAATCTACCATTAATTACAAATAAATTTACCATCATCATTACATATCTAAAGATGAGAAGTCTACCATTATTAACCCAAAATCTATCATCACACAAAATAAATCTATCCATCAATAATCATACATGACATAAGTTTAATGTTCGACCTATTTTTTTACAAATCGGTCCGGAAACTGAACCAGATATTTATTTGGTTCGCAGTTCAGTATGGTTCGACTAGATCAAACCTGGTTCAATAAAATGGTTCAATATCTTTTGGATATAAAAATTTAAAAGTAAACTTAGTAAATAAGATAAATAACTAAAATATAAATAAATACCAAATAGAAAACATTGATTTGTAGATTTTGATAATTTTAATGGTTTTTATTAAGTTTAATAACTTTGACGTCTAATCCAACTATTTAATTGGTTCATGGTCGAACCAGTTATTTGACTCAACCCGGCTACATGACCAGTTCATGGTTGAACCTGGTCCAACCACCGGATTGGTCCGGTTTGAGACATGTACTTTTGGATTTGTGTGCAAGCTGAACCGAACCAAGTCTGAATTAGGATCTGAATATATTCAAAAATTATTTAAATTTATTAATGTTTTACATATCTTAATGTAATTTAGATTTTTTAGAGTGTTCTACAGAATTTGTAGTTTGTATACTATATTTTGTCATTTCAAATATTTTTTTGTTAATTTAAGTAATTTGATTAGTTTTAATCAATTATTTGAATATCTTTTGGCCAACTCCTTTAGTTTTTAATTCAGATTCTGAGCGTTTTAAACATTGGTCATAACACAATTTGAAATTAATTCAGAAGAAACCAAACCGAATTTGAATCAAAAATTAATAAAATAAATAAAACTCATAAACATGATAACAAAAATCCAAAAATCTAAATTAACCTAACCGAATTCGGACAGGACACTGGACGCTGATTCCCAAGTATGTCTATCACCTAAAAGTAAATCGATCACCATTGACTAACATGTGAGTTAATTTGTATAAGTATGTCCTATTATGATTACTTGTAGTCACAAGTACAACATGCAATTCTTTAATTTCGAGGGCTATTTGCTATGTGTACCAAAATATTAAAGCATTTCCAAAAATAATCTTTAAAGTTAAAACCTCTAGGTGTTTGTCTATTCCAAAAGTAGTTTCAAAACCTTAAATATTAAGGTTTTAAACAACAGAACTTCATATTTAAATTATCACTGTTCAGAATTTTATATTAGTGTTTTTTTTTTTTTTCAAATGCCACAGTTATGTCTCTTTTAAATAGCCATGTTAACTTTTATATTTATCCTTTTAGTTTTCAAATATATTTAATAAATTCACATATAGAAATGTTTCAATTCTATAAATATAAGCTCATAGCCTATATATAATTAACAAAAAGTAAATATATTATTTAAAATTTGATTAATTGATCATATATTTGAACACTACAAAAATAATATATTGAATAGTTTGATATTCCTCTTATAATTTATTGTTTAATTTTTATTTTTATAATTCTCATTTATTATAATATTATGTTAATATTATTTGTAGTAGTTTTAATATATGTTTTATTATTTATAAAACATATGCAGTTTTACTAATTTTGATTATTCTTAAGGATTATAATGCAAATAATTTTTTAAAAATTCAGATTTAAAGTTTACCACTGGAGAGAAACATCATCAAATCTCAAATTTGAGGTTCATCTAATCTACTAATTTGAGGTTCAATAAACCTTAAAAATTAAGTTGTTTCTGGAGATGTTATTAAGATAATTTCGTCTAATGAAAAGAAAGATAATATAAACAAAAGCAGTAGCAAAATTATAAAATAAAGTTAATAGTTAAGAACGTTTATGCTTTATTAGTATTAATTTTTATTATATGTTTTTTCGTTAACATTTTGAGTATATATTTATGAAAAACTAAATTATGTTATCAAAAGTGTGAATTGTTTTATAGAAACATTCTTTTAGCAAACGCATAACTTAACAAATATTACCTGTAGTATAGTTCACCAATTGTAGCACCAGACTGAACCCAAGCACTATTATCTTCAATATCAACATTGATCTGCCGTAGTTTCGACAGATCGATCAATATAAACGGTGTTTCCATCAGTGAAACGAAAGACAAACCCTCATAGTCGTGACCACCGCTTCTAACACGGAGATGAAGTCCAAGTTGATTGGAACATATGACTGAAGCTTGGACGTGAGACTCATGAACCGGTTTGAATATGAATCCCGGTTTAGGCATGGACTCTGTCACGTACCGAAGATTATGAGCTGTTGATTCAAGGACTTCTTTGTAGAGCGAGACGTTTCTTTCAGGTGCAAAGAACGTTTCGAGGAGTGGAAAATCGACATTTGTGTTTTCGTGTAGACAGTTGATGAACTCATCTTGTAGAGAGGTTGAAGAAGTTGTCGTTATTGTGCAGAAAGAAAAATATAGAGCTAAAAACGAAAATGCATGAAATGCTTTTGACTTTCCCATCTCTGCAGCATAGAAACTCAGAGGACAAGATTGATATATAGCACGATTGTGTTTATATGAATATATAGAGATCATGATAATGACGTGAAAGCCACTTTTCACGTGTCTTGAAAACGTTGACTTTGGTTTTTCTTGTTTGATTAAAAAACCATCAAATGAGAAATGCATATTTATTTTTTTATCATCCTTGCTTAAAGCACATTTTAAACATTAAATCATCATGACTCCGTCAAAAATGCACATTAATTTGTTTATGGGAAATAACATATATTCAATCATTTTAAAACTGATTACACATCCAGATCCAATGCCGAATCAATCTTACTCATCTGACTGACAACTAACGGTAAAAGGTTGGATACCTCAACTTATCGAAAATTTAGGCGATTTTCTCGGATATTTAATTATTATAAAATAAAACACTCCATCATTGAGACCTGAGGGGTTTTATTTTTTATTTTTTGCATAGTTTCCACTATTGAATTTTTAATTTAATTATTTAGCTGTTTTTTTTCTTGCATATCGTGTTTACCAGTAAATTAGGTAGTAACCCGACTGTGCACAGAATGACATATTTTAATAAATTATTTATTATATGTTGTATTAATGAATTTTGTTGTATAGCTTTTTTGGATGCACATTCATATATCCGTTCAAATTCAAGTGATCTATTTGGATTTTTAGAGTTAGAATTTAAATAGTATTCAGATATTTACAAAATAAATTTGGTTCGAATCATTGCGGTTCGGACTCGAGTTCGGATACCCATTTTAATTATATATATTTTTAACAAAAATCCAAATATATTTAAATCCTAAGAAATCCAATAATAAAATAATATAAAACATAAAAAATTAAGTGCAAGACTAAATATTTAAATTTACATAAAATAGTTCAAGTTAAATATTTGGACGGAAAATAAAATATTTTTTTTCAGTATTTTAAATATTTTATGTTATTTTTACATACTCCCTCCGTTTCGCAAAGAGTGTCGTTTTGAGGTTTTATTTTTGTTTCATAAAGAGTGTCATTTTCTATTTTCAATGCATAATTTAATAATTTTATTTTCCAGGTTAATTTTCTATTGGTTGAAATATGGTTAGGTGTATTGGGAATGATGTTTTTATATGAAAAATATGCAAAATTAAATGTTTTCTTAATCTGTGTACAAAAATCTAATATTTAAGTTTTTTAAAAATCTATTATAATATTTGGATATGAAATGTAAATTTACTTTGAAATTTTATCCAATATTAATTACCAAGTAAAGTTTAGTTGTATACACAATTAATCAATAATATTAGATTAATTTTACGTTATTCTAAAATATAATATAAGAGATCTCACAAAACATTCTAAAGAGGTTGATATGTTTATTTTCTTTTATATTAATATAATATATTAGTTAATAAGATTATGATTGTAATCAAATATATCTATAAATTCATATAATTTGAAGAAACTTCGAGATATAAATGACTTTGTTTGTCTTATAACTATATATTCATATTTTGCTAAGTTGAAAATTATGTAAACTACAATCGAATATCATATTATAAATTAGCTATTTAAAATAAGCTAACACACATTAAAACATTAAGCCACATAATTTATAAAGTATTATTTTAAAGATTATCTAAAGCAAAATATTTAATATAATACATACTTTTTTTTTAAGATAGATTCTTAAACTTATATTCTCTTTTACTTCCACTTATTTTATTATTTATACAATACATGTTATATGTGTTATACTTATGAATAGCTTAAAACTTTGATCATTACAGTGACACCTAACTTAATATATATATATATATATATATATATATATATATATATATATATATATATATATATATATATTTAAAATCGAATAACAATAATAAAATTATGAACACATAGTATATGGTATTTACATATTATGAACACATAGTATATGTATATTACACTGCAACAAATATGATTTTAAAGATTAAATTGAATACAATATTTAGAATTCTATCATAATCTTTATCTCTACTTATTTAATAAAAAGTTTAAATAATATTATAAATTTAAATTGATAGTATAAAATTATGAAGAACATGATAAATAAACAAAATTACCTAAAACTATGGAACACATAGCAAATCAGCAAAATCATTTATCAAATAATAGTATAGATAGATAGATATTGAAAAGAAGAAATAAAAAACAAAATAAGTTTGATTTGATTTATTTTTAGCAAAAAAAAAAGTTTTATTTATTGAAAACCGATGGTTATCTATCAGTGATATAAACATATAGACTATCACCATATAGCATGAACATATAGACAGTAAGTGGATCACACTAAACCACATGAACATTACATATAAAGCCAGAAGTGCCATAACAAGGGCTAAACACACACAAACATTGTTCTTTCTTTTGTCTAAGAATCAATCTTAAACAATCAAAGGTGGAACACTCTGCTCATTTCTGAAGAAATTGGTTGGATCAATCTTTCCTTTAACCATAGCCAATCTCTTGAAATTACTTCCAAAATACCTCATCCCCCATAGACTTGCATCCTCAAAGCTGCAGTTAATCGCTTTATTCATACCTAAATCAAGATCTCTGTAATTCAGATAAGCTCCTCTTGGTGATCCAGAGACATAAACTCTCATATATCCATAAAGCAATCTCATCCATCTCACATGCTTCTGCATTTCTTCAATATCCTTCACTCTCCATTTCACCATATATTGTATATTATACAGATTCCCTCTCCTATGTGGAAATGGAGTCTCTGTTTCACCGATCTCATACATTCTACCACCTAATGGCTCCATGATCATCACCGGAGATTCTACATCGTGAAATCTCTTCCATATACCTTCTAGACCGGTTTCAGGAATCGGGTTCTTGACAAAATCAGATTTTGCTTTGAAATACAGATCATTGTATCTCTGTTCTCTGTCAAGAAGTGTCTCTAGTGGTTGTCCTCTCTTCCAGTTGAAGTACATTATCGAATCAATCCAGCTCATTTCTGAACAGTCTTGAAACCTTAACCCTAGTTCCGGAAACTTCTCATTCATCAAAGGAATAAGTTTGTCGATTCCTCCAAGGTAACTTGCTTGGAATGTAGCTTGAACTGATCCTCCAGAATTGTAAATTATCACTCTAATGAAGAGATCTTCCTCAATTGCTGCAGCAATAGATTGCCATCTATGGACGATTTTTGTCATGTTTTGTGTAAACGGTAGGTACCTTGTGAAGCAAGTAACCTTCTCTGGAACCCTAACCAGCTTCACTTTCCAAGAAGTTACAACTCCAAAGCTAGCAGCTCCACCTCCTCTAATCGCCCAAAACAACTCTTCTCCCATTTCTCTCCTGCCGTTGTAGATTCTTCCGTTTGCGTCTACAAAACGCGCGTCCACAACGTTGTCTGCGGCTAAACCGTGTTTCCTCATCATTGCACCAAACCCTCCTCCACTGAAATGGCCTCCAACTCCAACACTAGGGCATGTTCCTGCAGGGAAGCCATGGATCTTGCTTGCTTTAGCGATTTTGTAGTAGAGCTCACCGATGGTGGCGCCGGCTCCAACCCAAGCTGTTTCTTCCCTGAGGTTGATCTCGATGGATCGGAGATTGATGAGATCAAGAATGATGAAAGGTGATTGAGATGAGAGGTAAGAAAGGCCTTCATAGTCATGACCACCACTTTTAGTCCTTACTTGCACGCCAAGTTTCCTGCTGCAAAGCAATGATCTCTGGATTTCAGGTTCAGTTCTTGGTGTAGCTATCAGAATTGGCTTCTCGCTTGAGTAATTCAAACTCGAGAATCTGTAGTTTTGGGATACAGTTTGCGAGGCTTCGGTGTAGAGTCTTGAATCAGGCTCGTGGATCAAGCTTTTAGAGTTGATGAAGATTGAATCAGAATGTGTCGACATGCAACTAAGAAACTGATCTCTAATAGGAGAAACTTTAGAATCAGAATTGGCCCATTTTACTAAGAACAGAAGAAAGAGAGACAGAGCAAAGGCTTCAACTGTTCTCATCTTTAGTGCTTTTGTTTTCTTGAGTTTGAAGTTACAGAGAAAGAGCATTGTTCTTGTTCTGGCAATGAAAGAGTATTAGAGATCTTGATGAGGTTGCAGAAGCTTTTAAGTGTAAATTTGTTTCCAACTAACACCGACGTAGAAATAATTTATTATGAATTCAGTGAAAATTTAGTTTTGTAATCTTGTGTTGCGCAGAAACAAAAGAGCAGTCAGCAACAGACTTCCAAAATTGGTAACTGAAAATATCTAATTGATTTATTTAATTTTTGTTAAGTAGTAATTATATTCCCACAATGTAGTTACGTGTTATATTAAGCATTACTATATAGGAATAATGTTCCCATTATATACATATAGATAACAGACCTCCATAACTAGTATATATACCTAGAAAAATAAAAGTTTTCACAGTTTTGTGCTAATGGTCTTAGCCATCTATTTTTTGTTAAAAAGGGCCAGCACTTAACTATGAGTCTTGTATCTAAAAGAAAACAACGTTTAACTATTATCATAATTATTATAAATCATAGTTCTACTACAAGTTTAATGTAAACAAATAAATGTATTAAAAATATGAAGCTAGCGTCAGGTATAATTTACTGCAATTCAACGGCATGCGCCCAACGTGTCTATGTTTTCTAGTTGGTAGTTGTCTTTGAGTCCTGATCTACATTGCCCACTGCATGACTCATTTGTGTTACTGTGAGGATTAAAGAAGATTAAACTAATTAACAGAGAAGAAAACCCTTTCTGAAAAATTGAAAATTGTGAAACTGAAAAGAAAACAATATTCTGCTGACACTAAAAACTGAATCGAGAAAATGAAACAAAAATTGCCAATCTGAAGTTAAACTGAATTTCATGATAACAAAAAAAGTAAAATCCAAACAGCAAACATAGTTAGCAAAAAAAAAAAAAAAAATCCAAACATTATGCAATTAAATCAAGTATCAAAATCAATCTTCTTCATAGAAAATATTAATATCATTAAATTAATTACTTTTTACTTTGCTATTGCTTTGTCCTAAAGAGTTTTTCACAACTAATAAGAATTTGTCATTTTATATTCAGTTTTTGAAAGAAAAAAATAAAACAATTAAAAATTTCAAGTTATATTGTATCATTAAACTAAAAAGATAAAAATAAATAAATAAACAATAGTATTTTCCAAAAAAAAAAATTTTTTTTAGTATCGCCGTCAGCAAAACTCTCAATCCTAAATTCTAAACAATAAACCTTAAATCATAAATACTAAACTCTAAATCTTTGAATAAATCTTATACTCTTAAGTAAATCCTAAATTTTTGGGTAAATTCTAAATTTTAGAGTTTATGATTTAAAATTTTGCTGATAGTGTTTATGGTTTAGAATTTACCCAATTATTTAAGATTTACTCAATGGTTTAAAGTTTAATTTTTAGAATTCAAAATTTATTGTTTTGCTTTACTGAACATTGTTAAAAAAGATTTTTTTTTCAGTTATTACTATTTTTTTTTTAAAACATAATATGAGTGGAGGAATTCTTATTATTTTGTTTGTTTAATAACAACTAAATATGAAGTGAATTGGTTGGTGAAACTTGTACCGAAAAAAACTCTTGTGTAAAATAGAAGCCAAATATTTGGAACCGAACCAGATCACACATGCTTTGCAACATAGTACCATGAAAAACAGAAATAAAAGATTCATCTGAATTTCTCGTAAATTCTTACTATTGTATATAAGAACTCGAAAATTTTACAATATCCAAATATAACCCCTCAATGATTATCCAGCTACAGATTTTTATTCTTATTCATAGTATATTGCAAGATCAACTAATAATAAAACTCTTGGTGTGATTCAAGTTTACTCAGCCAAAAAAAAAAAAGAATACCAATGAAGAGCCTGAGTACAAGGTTTCAATGGATCTTCAAATGTAGAGGGCTCTACTAACTAATCTTGATAAGGGTTTCTCATAAACTTTGATCCCATTCAATCAAAGATCCTTTCTCCTGTAGAGAACAACAAAAACACAACGGTACTAAAGATACAGAGCAAACCAGGTATGAAGAACACAACTCTCCAGCTCTCTGGATGTGACAAATCTGAGTAGATTAACTTAGAAGCTTCAAGAAGCTTCCCAGTCAAATCAACACCAATGATTCCAGCTAATGTCCCAGCAGTATTCGAGACTCCCATCACAATTCCTGCATATCTGGGAGCTATATCCATATGGTTCACCGCAAAACCGGCTCTTCCTAATGCCAGAAACCCAAGAGCCACAGAGGAACATAAGATCACACCGTTGGATGTTCTAAACTGAGGCAAAGCCATCAATGCCGCTGATGCAACTAAAAACCCAACCGTGTTCAAGAACTTGCGTGTTCTGGTAACAGAGAGTATTCTCTTGGTGATCAAATAGTCTGCAATGAACCCACCAACAATGGAGAATACAAACATGTTGAGGTACGGCACCATCTTTGATGAATCCATTCCCTGAAGACTGACCTTGAGCCCAAGCTCGAAATAGGTCGGAAGCCAGTTCATCAGCACATATAAAGCGTAATGGAATGTGAAATTGTTGACCACAATAGCCCAAACGGGTAAGCTGAGCATTATCTTCTTCCATGGGATATGAGTAACTTTATGGTGGCTTACATTAGTTGGCAAGAGAGCACCTCCAAATCCAGCAGCAGCGGCTTTTGGATGCTCAGAACGAGGAGGGTCAGTAGCGTACCTAATCCAAAGCAATGACCATATAACACCAGCCAATGCCTCTGCTAAGAAAACTGATTCCGGACCTCTAAACTCAACTAAAGCAGGGAGCAACCACATTCCTAAAGCTGCACCTAAATACATTCCCGAAGTCGTTATTGAAACCAATCTAGATCTCTCATGAGGAGGTACCCACTGAGCCAAAACAGTGTGGATAGAAGGAAAGATGAAACCTTGAGCAACACCAACAAGTAAACGGGCGAAAACCAGAAGCCCGACTCTGTTTGGATCAAGGGGAACCAAGAAACAAGTGGACGACCATAAAACAAATGACAGAAGGAGAACTTTCCTTCCACCAATCTTCTGAGCAGCCCAACCACCGGGCACTTGAGAGCAAGCGTAACCAATAAAGAAGGTGGAAAGAATGGTTCCTTTGCTTGACTGATTGATTCCAGCAGCATCAGCAGCAACGGTATATGCAATAGAGAAGCCAACACGCTCTATGTAACAAACGGAGGTGCTGAGGAAAGTCAAGAAGACTATCACATAGCGTTGAGGGATATTGGATAACTTCATGTTAGACCTTTTCTCTGATTTATGTCACACAAATGGCCTCCCAAGCACCACCACATAAGAGAAAGAGACCTGGATGACACACAAAAAAGTTCCAAGACTCCTTAATCCACCGTTAAATATCTGCAATGGTGCATGTAAAACTGTAAATGACTCAAATTAACCAAAAGAAAAAGAAAGAAAAACTAGAAAGACAGATTTTGAATGACTAGTTTAGTTATCTTCTTGATTATTAACAATATAAGACACGAACACAGCTTTTGGGAACAGTAAGAAATCAGAATATCCGATTATCAAAGCCACCATTGTTAAAAGAAACAAGATTAACAGATGCTTGATACCTACTACTACTAACTAGGTAACAGATAAAACATCTTAAGCTTTCTCTAATCATACAAGAAGTCAGCCACAAAAGTGAAAATAAAGCCTTCAGCAAAATAGATCACAATGTAAGTAAAAAAAAATCAAACATCTTAAGCTTTCTCTACTCATACAATAATGCACCTACAAAGTGATAATCAAATCAAATCAAACATCTTAAGTGAAACAGATCATAGGCTATTAAGATCTATAGCTCATCTTAGATATGCATTAAAAACGATATTTTCAAATCATAGACAATGAGTAAATCTGAAGTATGAGGTGGTATGAAGAAAATGACTTGGTTACGTAACTCTCAACTCAAAAAGCCTAAAACTTTAGCAATAAGCAGTCAGTCATCTTGAATTCTATATCGGTCACAAACTCAACTCCTAATGAATTACGATTTCAAAGATTCAGTTTCGATTTCAAGACACAAATGCTCCTTTCTTTTCAATTGAACTAAACTACCCAAAAAGGGAAACAAAAATTAGGAAACTAAAACAAGGAAACCCAAGAAGCAATCTTCTTCAATTAAAGTGAAATGTAGATCGATAGAAATGAAAGTCAAATCGCAAAACATACCTCACGTTTGCTCCAACTCTCCCCTCAATTTTAACATCGGATTTGCAAACAATGCGAAGGGAGGGTTTACGGTCTTCAGTAAATTCAAAATCGATTTTGAGAAAGTCGGAGAGAATGAAGAATGGGTTTTGGATTTTGACGGTTGAAAGAGAGAGAGAGGGGGCAGTGATCCACGGTGAAGAAGAAGATGAGATTTTAGGGTTTGTAAAATAATTTAGAGAACGATGGAGATGGCCTTTTGGGTCAACGTCGACGAAGGTGATGTGTTTATGCGTCACGAAACGGCCATTTCTTCTTCTTTTATTAATTAAACTAACGGTTCATTAAAAAAAAAAGTGGAAAACAAAATCATTGGTGCTGCCCAGGATCGAACTGGAGACCTTTTGCGTGTAAGGCAAACGTGATAACCACTACACCACAGCACCTTGTTGATTGCTTTATTTTTATGACTATAATACTTTGTTTTCTTGTAAAACTTTGTTTTAACTCATTATTGTGTTTGATGTTTTGTTTTATGCGAGGTTCCTCATCAAACTCCTGAAAATAGTGTTCTGCTTCTTGATTGTTTGTAAACCACAACCATATCATCATAGATTCAAAATTGTCTGAAATAAAATAGTTAGAAGAAATTCTCTAGGTCTGACGCTTAAAATATTGGTCAATACTCACGATCAGCTGCAAAAATATCTAGTTGGTGCAAAAACGAGGAGGTCTCTCTTGAGCAATTGTGTTCAGTGTGTTTCAGTACACACTTGATTTTTTTCTGTTCCAAGCTTCTCCTTAAGCATTCTCCACAATTCTAGAACATTCTGCTCATAAACGATTACATCCCAGAATAAAGAAATTAATGAAACATCAGAAAGTATTCTCTCAAATTTATTTTATTTGGATAAGAAGAGACCACAAACACTTACTTTTATCAGCCATAGCATGTAGACAGCAGCATGCAATGCTTGAGCTTGAAAATCTTCAAACTTGGTATTTGGAACCGTCATAGATGATTCTAGTAGATGGATCTCTTTAACAATGAAGGTGGAAATTTCTTCATTCATGACCATACTCTGTCCGGTTTCAAATGACTGATTGCGTCCAAAATGCATTATCCAATTAAGAGAGAGGAATCGCCGGTGAAGTCATAGTGCCTGATAGAAAAAGTGGAGCAACATACAATAACCATCCCCATACTAGTATGAAAATAAATTGTTTACATCAACTATCTTGTTGATCATACAACAAAGATATTAGTGCTCATGTCTTCTTTTTTTTGTAACACAAACTTTTATTAAAATTCAAATATTCGGACTACAAACATAGAAGGAGTTTAAACAAACTCTAACAACAAATGACAATAAAACATACAGACTAGATGTAGAGAACCCTCTAAGATAAAAAGACAGCAGACTCGAAATAAAGTTCGAATGCGTCAAAGCAAGAATCACAGCAACGCCAGAGACTTGAGATTTAGTCACTTTGTATTGTGACGTTAAGATCCAATCCGCACCTCGGAATATTATCAAAATGACATCCGTTGCATCTTCATGCCCCGAACGGACCGCTACACAAGATGACAAGAAGGTTATAGATAGAGATACACACCTTCATTTAGTGTTTGAATGGAAAACAATCCTCATAAAAGAGGCGGGTGATAATGTGGCTCGCAACTTCGGAGAGAAGGATGATAGTGATGAAAGCGATATAGAGTGTCCCAGTGAATCCATCGGAAACTGAACGGTTAAGAGACTCTTCTCACAAGAGGAATTAAGCATTGAAATCAAATTAGCTTCGGTAATAATTCTAGTGAATCCATCGAAAATCATTAGAAACTTGACCAAAGAGGCCAAATTCCCCCACACACAAATGGGCTTTGAAGCAAAAGGGCTGGAAATTGGATCAGTGATAGCTTTTGGGCTTTTTAGGCCCACCTCCACAGCATGTAAGCCCAGCCCAATAGAGAGGATCCACTGACTTTGTCGTTGCAAACACAGAACGGCGGAGAAGGAGCAGTGGTGGAGGCTGAGGGTTATCCGGTAAGAGTATGGTTGGTTCGTCTCTCCGACCGGAAGGGATGGACAGCGGAAGAGGTAGTCGACCCAGCGGATGAGACTCAGATCTGGAAAATTTTGTGGTGCCTTCTTCAAAGCAAGGTTGGGAAACGCCCATCAGAAGCTCGGCGTAGCAAGATGAGAGCATCAGCTCAACAAGGCGGACAAAGGTTGTGAGCGACGGTAAGAAACAGAAGCTTTGAGGAACCCCCCAGAAAAGTTTGTGAACGGTGGAGCCCCATCCGTAAACCACAGACCGAGCTCTCCTACTCATGGTGGCGGTTCATTTAAGAGAAACGTCGGTTTGAGAAGAAGAACTAGAAAGCACGAGATTGCAGTCGAGATACTTCGGTGAGACAGAGAAGAGGTAGCAGAAACGAGGACGACAGAGGAGGGAGAGGTTCCGACGCCGGCGACCAGAGGCCTTACCGGCGTCGAGGAAGGAGTAGATTTGCAGCGCCTCGATTCTCGGGCCTGAGAGAGAAACTAGGGCGGCCCGTTCTCTCGTGCTCTTCCTTTCTATACTAGCTGTTTTGTTGAAGATCAAAGATGATCATACCTCTCGACTCAAGTAACGTATTACCAATTCTCTGTTCCAATCAAGCTCTTCCTGTCACATTATTGTAAAGAGTTTTGAAGAGCCTTTCTCTTTTTTGGCAGAAATGAAAAAAAAATCACTCAGCAAAATAGTAATGTGGCAGGAAATCAAGGTCACAGAACACTACCATCCAGATCTTATGTGCCTCAGTTTTATCATAAGTGTTGCTTCCTTCCACATTATATGTCTCCAAAACCTTCAGCATCAGCCGGTGCAGATTAATGAAAAAACTATAGTGAGCCACATGGGAAACTTGACCAGTTTCAATGGATTGTGTACTTCATATACATGATCTAACATAAGTTCGTGACTGCATCATTTTAAATATGCTGCTCTTACTCTGCGATAATGGAAGCATGAACTATCGGCTACATGCAGTCCTGCCCACCTTTTAGATTTGTTCAACTCTTCTAGTACCTAAACCAAACGACATATATAATATAAGAGAAAACTTATGTCAACTTATGATAACAGAAGTAGCCAATTTAATGATATCAGAAAACAGTTAAATTTTTAAGGGAATGGACCATACAAATGTTTAAAAGTTGTAGAGAATGATTTACCTGCTGGGTTGTCATGTAGGAAACCAACCAGCAACAGTGATACCATGCACGATAGTTCATCTTTGATCTCTGCAAAGTCCAAGTAATTGATTAGGAGCAGAATAAGTGACTGTGTGCCATATTAGTAACCAATATGTATATCATGGTGAACCTTTTTTTTTTTGAATGAATGTTAAATTATATCATGGTGAACCTTCATTGCATATAAAGCACAAAACTAATCTAAACCTCTCCTATTAATTCCACTAGCCCGGACTCTTTGGTGATAATCTCTTGGAGTTGTGGTGTGGAAAAAGTCCGAGAAATCATCTTAATTATCCATCTTCTGTTCCAAATAAAAAAAACATTATGAGCAACAAACACTTATAGGTTTCCTTTTCTTCACTAGTTATGATGAATCATAAAAGACCGGCCTGTGAGTCCATGTTGGCTCACTCTTTGGTCCATTAGAAAGAAGGAGCCTAGAAAAACGAAGTTCTTCCGTCAATGCCTTGAACGGTTGATCTTATTTCGACAAGATAAACTTCCTACAAATAATACAAGATGAGGGTTAGATAAAGAATTTAGTAAACAAAATCAAATGAACTTCTCATTCAAAGAACCTGGCGTTCCATGCAGTTCCAAAGTCTGAGCTTAACAGCAAGAGAGCTTGGCTATGTTTCATGACTTTTCTCTCAAAGGAACAAGAAACCACCAACCCATGGGGTTTTTACTCCTTAAAAGCAGACAGGAATGCATGTTTAGCATCTTTACATAACTCGATAAGTATATCTTTCGATATTCCCATTTTATGATCTTGATTCCAGAAACTCTTTGAGGTGGAGGATCCTGATTCTTTGTCCAGCAGTGTGAACTGTGAGGGGTGAATAAACCCAACTTCATCACTTTTTTAACTCAAAGAAAGAAAACAAAAACAAAAGTAAGAGGAAGCATAATAATAGAAAGAAAATCAAATAGGAGAAGATTCTATACTGACATGAGAGGGTCAGATTCAAGAGCATGCTCGAACTGATTCAACAAGTCGAAGCAGACTTCGCCGGAGCATGATCATTGTCTCATATTTTGTCTTCGGAGATTTTCAGAAACTAAGAAATAGACATTTCAAATAGATAAGCACAAAGAAACTCTCTTCCCTGTTAATATTTAATAGAAATATGTAAAAAAGAAATTTGAGGGAGAAGCGAAAGTACATGTCAAAGTCAACTGTAAGAAATGGTTTGGTTTGATTATAACAGTGACCTTTAAAGATCACAGAGATGAAGAAGCAAAGATCGTGTGCATAATCAAGTTCTTAAATATCAAGTTATCTCAGCTATTACTGAGTCCAAAATTGAGTTCTCTAAGCAAGGGGAAAAAAACTTGATAGGCAGATAGATACTTTTCAGGTTCTTCTGATTTTGATTGGATACCCAATGAGCAAAATTAAACATCTTCAAACCGAAAATCTTACCAGGAACGATGAAACCCCCTCTTCAAATTAAAAAAGAAAAAGAAGAGAATGTTTTGTGCCAGCGTTGAGGAATACTCGTGGCGAAAAGAATTAAAAAAGGTTAGAGGTGAATGAAGGATATAGTAGGTTCCAAAAGAAGGTGTTATTTGTGCGGCGGAGGAAGACGAGCATCATGTTGTGGTGGTTTGAGTACCTCGATTTTAACCCACTATCAATTTTATTGGCTCATTGTTTTTTTTAAAAAAAATGTTTTAATGAAGTAAAAAGAGAAATTTTGGTTTGGAGAATGATTCTTTTGGTTTTTGTTTTTCTAAAAAAAAAAATTATCCGATCAAAAATTTAATTTTAAATTTTGATATTATAGAAAACATTTTATTTCTCGTTTTTTTACACTCACATTTTTCACTATAAGAAAACATTCATGTAACAAGAAAGAATTATGAGAAAAAAAATTATCGTAAAATTACGAGTAAGTAACCACGACTTTACAAAAAAATGATATTTTATTGTATAGTCGTCATAACTTTACGAGAAAAAAGTTTTATCATAATGCCTTTGTAACTTTACAACGAATATACAAGAAAAGATAAGATTTGTCGTAAAGCCTTTTAGCTTTACAAGGACTTTACGACGAACATGTTACCATTAATTTTAGGTGAAAACGTATTATAAGTGTTTGTTCACCCAACTGAATTTGTTGTCAACTACTTGTAAAGAACATGTTACAGAGTTGTAAAAATCTATTAAAAATTTCTTGTAAATCCTTAGTTATAATTTTACATACCAAACTCAAATTTTTAATATATATGTCCATTCTCATTCCAAAGGAACACACAAACAAAAAAGAAAGAAAAAAATGTTTGATGGTAGAAATATTTATGAGTTGCGGAGTTAGATGTATATGCACAAAGATTTTGCTGGTAGAGTGACGAATGCATTTCTTAACGGGATGGAGACATTCATATAGCAGGCGGGATGTACACCGATAACACATGAAAACGTTAAGATGTTATGTTCTTGTCGGAAGTGCAAGAATACAAATTTGCCCGTAAGAAAACTGTATGGAAGCATTTAGTAAATATAGGTTTTACACCACATTAATATATTTGCTTTCCAAATGGAGATGATTATGGTGGAAATGAAGCTAGTAGTAGTAATAGTAATTTTTAGGATGCTGGTAATAATCAAGAACCAAGTCATTTGCATAATGAATATAGTTACCATCGGCATGATGAGCTGGTAGATCATGATAGAGTTCATGACATGATTATTGATGCATCTTTATACACTACTACAATCGTAGCTGATAACACTGGAAATATTGAAGAACCTAATTTGGATGCAAATTTTTTTTTATGAAATGTTAGATGCTGCAAATCAACCAATCTACACTGGTTGTGAAAAGTAAGAATGTGTTTGAAATTATTATGAGTCATGGATTTTGGAGCAGTATGCTGGTTTTGTTGAAGATCTTCATTTCTCTGGTTAAGGTTCTAAGGATAGCTGATGGAGAGAATGTACCTTCTCTTGGCTTCATTTATGGCGAGATTTTAGAAGCTAAAAAGTCTATCAAGGAAGCATCAAATCATTTGGAGAAACATTACAAACCTATTTTCAGATTATCGATGAGAAGATGGAAGATAGGTTTTATGGCCCTTTGCATATTGTTGCATATTTCCTCAATCCCTTTTATTTCTACAAAGACATCAATATACAAAGTGACTTTGAAGTCATGGAAGGGTTCATGGCATGTGTAGAAACTTTCTATCAAGGAGACTTTGACAAGAATAAAATTGGTTCTTTTGGTAGAATTTTAGCATTAAAAAGTTGTGAAAATAAAGATGACAATTTTGATCCAGGTTTGTTTGTTCAAGATAATTTTCTTTCATTCACTTATAATCTTTTTATTATAAATGTATGACTTGCTTCATTTCAGAGAATTGGTTGTCAACATATGGATATGACAAACTATATCTTCAAAGATTGACGACAATAATCCTTGCTTTAACATCAAGCTCTTTCGGATATGAAAGAAGTTGGAGTTGCTTTGAAGGAGTTTGTTTATCAGTTCTATTTCTTTAAGAATCTGAGATAATTAATAAAAAAAATTGCTCATTTATTGCAGATACACACAAATAAGAGAAACTGACTTGACGTCAATCGTTTAAAAAACCTAGTATATGTCCAGTTTAATGAAAAGCTCTTTAACAAGCACCAAAAACTAAAGAGAAGAATGCTGATGTAATTTTTGATGATGGTAATGAGGATACAATTGAAGAATGACTTATGGGGGCATATAGAAGATATATACAATGATCTTAATATGTTGATTGCTACCCAAGCTCCAAGGGTAAGAGATCTTTATGATGATGATTTTGAATCTGAAGAAGAAGATGTTGTAGAAATGGAGTTTGAACCGGACATCTATCAAGATATTCATGTTTTTAGGGAATCACAACAATCTATTTAGTAAGGTTAGTGTTTGAACTTATTGTCTTTGTGTCTAAGTTGATGTGTATTGTATGTATGTTGCTTGTTTTGTGCTTCTTTTAATTGTATGTTTTCATACTGATATGTTCTTTTTTGCCATTGCAGGTGTAGGTTTCAAAGTTCAGTAGGCAACTCCGAACACATTTATTTAATTCATGATGCTTTTTGATCTTCAATGACAAAGGGATAAACATTTGCAATCCTTGTATTATTTTGTGGTGGTCTGAAGATCAAGATAATATATTATTTTGTTTATCTCATGAAATAAAATTTATTTTGTTCTTCTTGTATCAGATGTGTAATGCAAGAAATTTATAATTTTGGTTTCGAGGCAAGGGGACGAGTAAATAAATTAACAAGACTAGAGAGAGAGGCTTTTGTGGAGTTTATGACTACAAAATCTCTAAAAAATTACATACATATCTTTCTCTAAATTTTTTTGTTAAAGTACTTGTTTACCATAAATATGTTATAAATATAATAAAATATATTTAAAAATTAGGTTTCAAGTACTTCCCGATTAATCCCCGAATTTTCGTCAACTCGCTAAGTATGAACCCGTCGCCCGACTCACGCGTAGCATAATTTCAAACATATATGTATGAGCATCAATAGCAAGAGGCAGATGTGTATATAATTTCATTTGAGTTTTGTAATCTTTCCTCTTCAATTTATAGTCAAAATTGTAAGCTGGTTCCATATATTTTTGAGTTATTCTTAGGTTCACCAACCAATAAAAAATTAACACATCATAATATAGATTTTTAATTAAAAAGGTAAAAATAAATAAAAAATAGTATAAATTACCCCTCAAAAATTACGTTGTTAAAACCGTCAATCAAACCTTAAATCATAAATACTAAACTCTAAACCCTAAACACTAAACCCTAAACTCTTGGGTAAATCCTAAACCCTTGGGTAAACCCTAAACCCTTGGGTAAATCCTAAACCCTTGGGTAAATCCTAAACCCTAAACCCTTGGGTAAATCCTAAACCCTAAACTCTTGGGTAAACTCTAAACTCTTAGGTAAATTCTAAACCCTAAACCCTTGGGTAAACCCTAAACCCTTGGGTAAACTTTAAACCCTTGGATAAATCCTAAACCCTAAGGTAAACCCTATATAATAGTAATAGGGTTTATCTTAGGGTTTAGGATTTATCTAAAGATTTAGGGTTTACCCAAAGGTTTAGGATTTACCCAAGGGTTTAGGGAATCCAAGGGTTTAGGGAATCCAAGGGTTTAGGGTTTAGTGTTTAGGGTTTATAGTCTAGTATTTAGGATTTAGGGTTTCAAGGGTTTAGAGTTTTGTATTTAAGATTTAGAGTCTAATGTTTAGGATTTAGGGTTTTACTGACGGTGTTAACAACGTTAAAAATATTTTTTTTGTTCTTTTTTTTGTAATTTCTAGTATTTTCTATGAGAAATTCTCTTGGATAACCCCTTTTAGTTTGTTTGTCACAAAAATAGTTTTTAAGGAAGAAAATTACCAAAATGTTTTTTTAGAAGCTAAAAAAATCATTTATATGCATTTATACCCCTAGGGTTAACTAATTTGCACTTTAGGGTTTAGAGTTAAGGGGTGGGTTTGGGGTTAGGGTTTCAAATTTAAAAAAAAAAATTAAAAAAAATCAAAGTTTCAAAAAGAAAAAAGTCTATTTTGGTTATTTTATTTTTTTAGGGCTATTTTTGTGACAAAAACTTAAAAAAGGTTATTTAAGAGAATTGCCCATTTTCTATTTCTTTTTCTATTTTTTATTTTAAAATACAATATGACGTGTCAATTTTTTATTGGGTGGTGAACCTTTAGGTTCAGGGGTGAACCCAAGAATAAGTCATATAGACTTCCTTTCAGTTTTTTTATTTATATTTGTAATTTTATTCAAATCTAAGCTGGTACGATCATTATATAAAATCTCCTTACGGTCATAATTTTCACCTTTGACAAACTCTTTGCAAGCAATTTCACAACTCAACTTTTTGAAACACGTTTTGAATTATCTCATGTAGTATTTCAGAAACTGATATATAATATCGCAGAAATTTAAATTTATTTATGCAATTATCTTTTTCTTTTTGCACGATTCTTCCATTACTTGAGTTTCTTAAATGTGTTTCATGGATTCAAAGATATTATATAGGTTACTGAATTAGTATTATTGAGGGTGAAACAAAAAAAGCACATGCACGCCTTTTTATTATCAGCTAGAACAGTTTCTGAAATACAGAAGAACCATTGCTCGAATTCCTTCTTGTTTATAATGTTTACTGCATGTTCTTAAGCTAGAGAATCCATATACCTTTATTCGTATTTCACATAGTAGTGGTTGTATCATGAGTTTAGCTTTGAACGGGAAGAGTTGGGATGCTCTGCTCGTGTCGGAAGATGTTATGTGGATCAACCTTTGATTTGATCCTCACCAATCTCTTAAAATTTCCTTTGAAGTACTTAGCTCCCCATATCTGAGCAGTTTTGAAGTCAGATGTTGTGTTTCTCGTGTTCTGTCCCAGGTCTAGGTCTCTGTAGTTCACATATGCTTGTCTTGGATTGCTTGACACATAAGGCGTCATGAAACTGTACAGTTCTCTGATCCAGTTGATTTTTGTACCCGGTCTCATCCCGGTATCCGCATTATAGAGAATCTTGAAGATGGTTCCGCTTCTGTGAGGGAAAGGGATCTCAGATTCAGAGATTTTAGCCATCATCCCACCGTAAGGAGCAAAAGCAAGAAATGTACCAGGCTCTTGCTGAATCAGTCTCTTGAAAATTCCTTTCAGAACTAAAGCAGGAATAGGTTTCTTCACTATATCTCCCTTTGATTTGAAGGATGGATTTACTAAAGGTGATTTCACTTGAATCAAAGCCTCAATAGGAGTACCCTCTGGAAATTCACCATTGAAAATAACGGATTCAATCCATCTCATTTCGGTACAATCCTTCTCAGTTAGCCCTAGCTCCGGAAAATCCTTCTTCATGATCTCAATCAAAGTGCCTTTTTCACCAAGAAATTGACCTCTGTACGATGCTGCCACTGTACTGTTTCCACTGGCTCTGATTACCACTCGTATGAAGAGATCTTCAACAAGCTTGTCTGCAATTCGTTGCCACTTAGAAAGAGTCTTGAAGTCAGGGTCTTGTTCTAATGTTTTGGTAACGCTGAAGATGGTTAGGGTTTCAGGAACAAGAACAAGCTTGAGCTTCCATGCTAGAATTATTCCAAAACTCCCTCCACCGCCTCCTCTTATAGCCCAAAACATATCCTCACCCATCGCAGCTCTGTTAAGTAATTTACCATTAGCATCAACGATCTTTGCGTCTAGAACATTATCAGCAGCAAGACCATATTTTCTCATCAAGGCACCATATCCACCTCCTGTTATGTATCCACCTATGCCTACGGTTGAACACAAACCCGCTGGGAACCCATGGATCTTGCTCTTCTCTGCAATTCTGCAGTTAAACAAAAACAGTTAAACAAAAATATTCAATACTGAAATAATCAGAAATTTTATTGTGTTTATTTTAGTTTTGGATAAATAAATCTTAAATTTATAATATATATGATATTTTCATACACTATATAATTAACATGTCATAAGATGCATTTTTCTTAATTATTTTGTAAGAATTTGAATTCACTGACTTGTAGACTGTAGTCGGCCAAGATTGATCTGGTGACTCAATAATCAGGACGATTTTCAGTTGGCATTCAAACACACTCTAATGTGATATATAGTTTTGAAAAATAGTTCAAACATATAGATAATCATCCTTAGGTCAGAAAAACTACATAACCAACAATCTACATAATCATATATTTATATAATATTTATTAGTTATTTACTATGTGTCAGGCAAATTGACTTTATAACAACATCGGTACCGTCATATCAAATTTTCTGTTTTTAGTGATTTAGTTCCGTGTGCGACAAGAAATAATAACTGGAACTTCTACTACTTCATTAGATATTATGATTAAATTATTAGCTTATTAAACTTGTGTTGTTCAACTGGAACTTTTACTACTTCATTAGATATTTTGATTTTATATTGAATCATCTGAATCTAACAAAAAATAATAATTTGAAATATATTTCAATGATCATTTTGAACAACTTTTTTCTGAATTTAAGTAGTTATGGGCCGAAACAGATTGTCGTCTCTTAAGAGAGCAGTGACAAGAGTTAGTTACTAAATCTCTTTCCCGCAAATGCTGAGATAAATCAAATGTAGAGAAGAGAGTTTTACCAGTAAGTTAGTAGCTGTGGTATCAACAACTTTTTTACGACAAAAGCCAAGTTATAACACAAAATTTTAGAGCCCAAACACATGACTTTTTGGGAGAGATCTTAATTTTCAATTTCTAAATTTTAACACATAAGAAATTGATTTTAATTTGTTGGTAGAATAAACCCTCCTTAGTGTATGTAGTTTTCAAATCACCAATAACCTTTCGAAAACCAAATTATTTTCTACGTTACTTGAAATTGGAATATATACGTTACCATAATATTTTAACTTCTTAATACAGAAATTAAATTTATATATAAATGCATACATATATCACTTTGAAACAACCGTGGTTTAGATTACTTACCTGTAGTAAACCTCACCAAGCGTAGCACCGGCTTGAACCCAAGCACTGCTGTCTTTAATATTAACATTGATCTGTCTCAATTTCGACAAATCGAGCAATAAAAATGGTGTTTCTATCTGTGAAACATAAGACACGGCTTCAAAATCGTGACCGCCGCTTCTAACACGAAGATGGATTCCAAGTTTCTTGGAACATATGATGGAAGCTTGGACGTGAGATTCGTGAACTGGTGTAAATATGAAACTTGGTTTAGGTGTTGAATTGGTCAAGAATCGGTAATTTTGAGCCGTCGATTCAAGGACTTTGATAAAGGTCGAGGCGTTTTTCTCAGGAGTGAAGAACGTTTTCTCGAGTGGAAAATCAACATATGTGTTTTTGTTGAGACATTTGATGAAGTCATCATCTGGTAGGAAGGTTGAAGAAATTGTTGTTATTATGTTGAAGGAAAAATAGAGAGCTAAGAATGATATATAAGAAACTGAAGGGGCTAGTTTTGTAACTCGCATCTCTGCAATCAAACGCATACTCTGGGAGGACAAGATGGAAATGGATTGTATGTTAAGGAGTGTTCTTGTTATGTCAATGAAGAGATGTATATATGAAAGATTGTTATCAAACAAGATTTCATTATTTTAGTTCAACTATTTCAAGATTCAATGGACCGATTACATTGACTACGATTATTTTGTCCCGTCATGTGACACTGTGACAGTTACATGTTAACGTCGTGACAATTTGACTCTCTTATTTGCTTGACTTTGACTGTTATCTTGCGAGGTGGACTTAGCTTTTCTTTTTTGGGTAGACTTAGCTTGTTATCTTGCAAGTTGCAACAGTTTCTCTATTCAATTCGAAAATATGTTAAATATTCCGAATTCCTCGTTAGAACAACGACATTATTTATTTAAATAGCTCCGAAAACACCCACCTACGTATGTTTTGACAGGAACAGAAGAAAGAACACTATGTACATTAGGTATCTAAATCGCGGAGTGCTTCTTTGACTTTGAAGAAGATTCAGCTCACCATCAGGTGGAAATTCGATCTTTAATCATGAGCTTAGTGGACCTTTCAAAAAAATATCTACCCGACGACTTGGTTCAGCATTTTTCATTGACCATCTAATATTCTACCATTTGTTTTCACCTATTAATCATAAAGCCATCATTGATCTAAATGATGCTTTTTAAATACTCCCTCCGTTTCATATTATTTGTCGGAGTTATACACACATATTAATAAAACATATGATTTTGTATATTTCTAAAATAAAAACACAATTACCTATACATCTAACTATATTTCAACCAATATAAAATAAATTGGAGAATCTTATTAATTAATTTTGCATTGAAACTCTAAAACGACACTTATTTTGAAACGAAATTTTTTCACTACAACGACAACTAATATGAAACGGAGGGAGTAGTTTTCTTCGTAAGATTTAATATTAACCAGCAAAGAAATAGTCAAGGCATTAAGAATTTAAGGTGGCTTTTAAAACTTTCTTTTATCAAATATGTTTTACCTACTTTTATTTTATAATCTAATACACAATCATTTTAGAAACATTTGGAACAAAAAATATGTGTATGCGTTTTTTTTTTTGAAATGTTTTTGCTAATTTCAATTTATATCTGATGAAATAGTAACTTTAGAATATTTTCTAAATATTACTGAAATTTATTAGAAAAAAAATGATCACATAAAGAAAATTGTTTCACGAAAGAGCTTAGAGCATTTTTGAATTAAGGGCACCGCATACTCATCATAACATCTTTTAGGACAATATTAGGATTATGATAGCTTTGTGACCAAGTCTATTCAATAGCTTTGTGACCAAGTTTCCAATAACTTTATGATCAAGTCTCTTGTACTATAAATATTGTATCTCATCATTCAATTAAAGCAAGTGTTCATATCAATCTTGGCATGGTATCAGAGCTAGACACTGCAAGATTATAACACCATCAAACCTTCATCTTCTCTTTCATTTCTATCATTAAGTTTCATCTCTTAAACATGGTGACCTCCACCGAAACTCAAGTTTCCACATCAAACAAAGATGAGATCTCCTCATCGACATATTACTTGCATCCATCGGATTATCCTCACCATGTTCTGACACCAACCTTGTTGAATGGTGAAAATTACGAACAATGGCAAAACTAGCTCGCAACAATCTTCGAGCCAAACAAAAATTGGGCTTCATCGATGGCACTATTCTTCAACCATCATCAAGATCTGTCGACTACAATCAATGGGTTACAGTCAACTCCATGCTCATCAGATGACTATACGCAAGCATCGAACCCAAGATTCATCACGCAATCTCAGTTGTAGACAATGCACGTGTGATGTGGGAAAGTTTGCGTACTCGGTTCTCTGCAGGCAACGCTCCGAGAATTCATCAGTTGAAGGCTGATCTCGCAGTTTGTCGACAAGAGGGACAGGATATTGGAACCTATTTTGGAAGACTCAAGATCATGTGGGACGATCTCGATGACTATGAGTCCGAGATTGGTTGTTGCTGCAACAATTCTGAATGTTCAATCTACTCAAATATAACAAGCGTCAAGATCATGAAAGAATCCATCAATTTCTCATGGGTTTAGATGCTTCAAAGTTTGGCACCACACGAACAAATTTGTTAGGACGTCTCATTCCTGAGAAGAAGTTATCTTTGGATCAAATTTACTCTGAACTCGTCTCAGAAGAACGACATTTAACAGTTTCTCACAACATACAAGAATGCGTGGATGCTGTTAGTTTTGCTGTCCAAACTGGAGTCAATGCAGTGGCTGCCGCTACAAGGACACGAAACAACTTACTTTGTACTCACTGTGGGCGTACTAACCACACCATTGAGACTTGCTTCACTCTGCACATATATCTTGTTTCGACAAGATCAACTTCCTACAAACAATACAAGATGAGAGTTAATAAAGAAGCAGAAAACAAAATCAAATGAACATCTCATTTCCATGCAGTTCCAAAGTCAGAGCTTAACATCAATAGAGCTTGGCTATGTTTCACGAATTTTCTCTCAAGGTTACAAGAGACCACCACCCCATGGGATTTGTACTCCTTAAAAGCAGACAGGAAGGCATGTTTTGCAACTTTACATAACTGGATAAGTATATTTGTTGATATTCCCAGTTTATGATCTTGATTCCAGAAACTTGTTGAGGTGGAGGATCCTGATTCGTTATCCAGCACCATGAACTGTGAGGGGTGAATAAATCCAATTTCATCACTTTTAACTCAGGGAGAAAACAAAAATCGAAGTAAGAGGAAGCATATATAATAGTAAGAAAATCAGGAAACACAAATTCAAAACTGAAGTGTAAACAGGAAGAAGCCAATTCAGGAATAATCTACCAAAGGAAAAAAAAATGGGAGAAGATTCTATACTAACATGAGAGGGTCAGATTCAAGAACATGCTCAAACTGATTCAACAAGTCAAAGCATACTTCTTCAGAGCATGATCCTTGTCTCATTTTTCTTCAGAAAATTTTGATATCTGATATAAGCAATAGACATTTCAAACAGATAAGCACAAAGAAGCTCTCTTCCTGAAGGAAAGATGTAAGAAATAAGGTTAAGGAAGAAGCGAAACTACATGTCAAAATCAACCGTAAAAAAAGACATGGTTTGGTCTGATTATTACAGTGACCTTCACACACCAGCGGTGTAAAGATCACAGAGATGAAGAAGTGAAGATGGTGTGTATATTCAAGTTATGTCATCCTTAAGTCCAAATCAAGTTATGTCAGCTGTTACTGAGTCCAAAATTGAGTTCTTAAGCCAGGGAAAGAAAAAACCGATAGGCAGATACTTTTCAGGTTCTTCTGATTCTGAGTGGATCAGAGATTCGGATTTCATTTACACCAAATTATGCGCAAAACTAAACATCTTCAAATTCCAAAAATAAAAAACCAAAAATCTTACCAGGAAAGATGAAACCACTCCCCTCTTTCAAATTGAAAAACAAAAAGAGAGAGAGAATATTTTACACCGGCGTTGAGGAATTCTTGTGGAGAAAATAATTAAAAAAGATTAGAGGTGAAATTGATCGAGGTGATTGAAGCATGTAAGTAGGTTCAAGAGAAGGCGTTATTTTGCGTCTGGAGGAAGACGCGCATCGTGTTGTGGTGGTTTAAGTACGATCTGAATAAAGAAGAGTGATTTACACTCAGAAACATTTTTGACTTTTTATTAAACACTAGGGGTTAATCAGCGCAAAATATTTTATATTTTAAATGTTTGAAACTATATTTTTTAAATTTAAAAGATTAATTATATACTTTTCTAAAATTATTATTCTCGTGATATTTTGTACATATATAATCAGAAGATATTGATAGTCTAAGTCCTTACAGTTGTCTAAATTGCATAATGTCATAATTATGATATTTGGTGACATATTTTTATTTTTGCTTAGACGATGTAACTATTGTATTTATTTTATGCTATCTAGTGTTATATGTACTTTATGTGTTCTTTGTCGGGTTGTTGTATATTGCATCACTCATCTGGACTTTGCAATTATTTATTTGAATTTCTATTGTTGCAATCAGATTATGATGTTATTTTAATTTGAAATCATTTGTTTTTATTAAATATTTTTTCATAAGCAATTAGACATAGTAATCTTACATCTCTTTCTTAAATTTTTAAAATAAACTTTTCATCTGTTTGAATTAGTAGCAGGTGCTACAATTGTTGTCCATGTTGCTAAGGTTACTATTATTGTTACGTTGTCCTGTAATTGTTGTTTTTTTTACTCCAGTAAGTTTTTAATTAACATGGTAATTTGGTTATTCTAACCTTATGAAGTGACTTCTTGATACATTTCCTTCATTGGTCCACTTATGTTTTGCTTAGTTCCATCGAAACGTGTCCAACTATACTTACCTATCTCAAACTCTCTTTTTATAATATCATTGATGTATACGTAAATGTCATTGTCATACAAATCTTTTGTTGTTGTAGAGATGTTGTATTCATATATCAGTGTTGTTGTTTTGAAAATATTTTTCTATGCCTCAAATGTAATTAGCTTTCAAGTTTCCGCTCGAGGAACATCTTGTTATTAAGGCTCCGTTTGGTAACACTCGCTTAATCCCGAATCGCGGAAATAATAGTTAAGCTACGAAAAAAAAATTAAGTCGCGAAAAAATTTAAAATTTACGGAATAGTGGAATACATATTAAATTGATTAAACTATTTTATATGGTATTTTCTGTGGAATGATTTTAGTGGATAGATCATCGATGAAGTGTTGATTGACAAATATAACTTATTCAAGAAAATAGTGATACCTGTGAAATAGTGTCCATCTTGTTTAGGGTGTTTTCAAAGTGCGAGAAATGGTGTTATGATGCCATTTTGTTTTTATGAGTGTTTGCCAATGCCTTAATGATAATAATATGCATATTATTTCATTATTTCATTTATTAGATCTTGTTACTTTTTTTTATAAAAAGAATTGTTTTGATGATGTTTGACATTGGTTGTACTTTGCCATCATTTTCATTTTTATTTTTCTAAACTTGAACTTAAACTTGTGACCATTAAGAAGGAAATTATACATGTGAGATTTTCTTTTGTGAGTTGGGTATGATAACATGTGAAAATAATATTATACATGGATTTTTCTCTTTTGTGTTCTTATGATTTTTTTTTCTATTTATTCTTGATGTCTACATTTGTATTTTACTAAATTATATATTTTTACTAAATGTTTCACCAAAATAACTTATATTATGCATTTTCATTAAGTTACTATTTTTTTATTTGTTACATTTTGTTATTTTTATTTTTCAAACTGATTTGTAAAATCTTTATATTTAAACCACATAATTTAATTAGAACGGTTTTCATATAAATAAATATAGATTAAAAATATATCTAATTTTTTATAAGAATTTGTTTTGTTATTTAAATATATATATATATATATATATCAAAGCAAAGTCATATAAAAAAGGAAATAAATTTAATGTATAGATATATAGCAATTTCTCCTATATTTATAACATGTTCTTTAATAAAAAAAATCCTTTTAAAATTTCAAATTAACAAAATATTATAGATTATTAATCAAGTTGGTTAAATCAGTTCTCTTATGAAATTAATATATCTAATATCTCATTGATAAAATAAATACATCAATTTAGTCAAAACTATCTTTTAAAAATATTGAAACAATTTTTTTATTTAGAAATTTGCTCACATTAGTTGGATATTTTTATTGTAGGATATACTTTATAAAAAAAATATTTATAAGTTTTGCACGTTTGTTAGAAACATGAAAATACTATTTAACTTTAACTTTAATCATTTAAATTTCTAAATTAATAATTTTCATTTTTAATAAATTTTAAACCTTATAATATATGGATGTTCATATATCTATACAAATAAACAACTAATTCTAATTCATTCAAACTTGAACCATCAATACTAATGTTTCAATATCTAAGAGTCTACCTTATTCACAATAAATCATGTTTTTCTTTGTTAAAAAGATACAAAACATTAAATTTGTTCTTTTACAATGAAATTTTCTGAACATTAAGCAGTCTTAGTTGAATTTATGTTTATGTGTTAAAACACATTTTAGTGTTTTTGATTAACAAATTGATTAAAATGATACATTTTGAGTTCAAATGATAAGTTTTCATGTATTCTATTTTTAAATATTGCAATTTTAAACTGGTTTGAAAAAAATATATTTTTCAATTTTGGAAGTTTTTTAATTTACAAATTTTGTAAGTAATTTGTCAATTTTCATAAATTCACAAATTCCAACAATAAACCAAAATAAATAAAATATGAAATTATAATAACAATAAGAAACTAACTACACTAAATTAAAATCAAGTTATAATTTTAGAAATAAACATCATAGCATGTTGACATTTTGAAAAATCAAATACATCATATCATTAACTCATAATTAAAAGGTTTAATGAAATAATATAAAATATAAAACTAAACTAAATAAAAATAAATATTAATAACTATTACAATTTTGTAAATATTCATTTCCAGGTATATACACGCGGGTGAGTTACCTATTATGGTTAATATGTTGAACAATTAAAAAATAATTTTAATTTCGTAAAATCCAGTTTAGTATATCTAATTAGTTGGTTCATTTCTAATTAATTTTGTACAATCGTGTTTCTACATAAAATTGATTTTCCAGAATTTTATATATCAAAATTTTAGAACATGATCAAACTAACTTTATTTAATATATATATTAAGTTTGCATTCATTTATAAACTTAAAATGTTAACTATTTTAATAGAAATATAATTTCAAAACTATTGAATTGTAAAAATAATAAAAAAATGCATAAAGTGAATAATTTAAAATATTACTGATGACTTTATAAAATACTCTAAAATGTTGACAAAGTATCTGGTGCAATAATAGATTGATCATTAATTACATAGAAAAAAATAAACATTATATATCAATGATAGAAAACAAAAAACCAATAACAACATTGGGATATGGTTACATAAAATATAACAATTATTTAAACATGATCAATTCCCATAAATAGCAATTTTTAAGTTTTTGTCACAAAAATACCCCTAAAAAAAAAGAAAATGACCAAAATAACTTATTTTTGTTTTGATTTTTTTTTTCTTTTTTTCTTTTTAAATTTAAAACCCTACCCCCAAACTCCACTCTTTTAACTCTAAACCCTAAGTCTAGATTAGTTAACTCTAAGGGTAAAAGTGTTTATTTAACTCTTTAATGAAATATTTTGGTTATTTTCTTCCTTATATGCTATTTTGTGAAAATAAACTAAAAGACATTATCCTGAGGAATTTCTCTTTAAACATCATAAATAATAATTTCTCATATAAATCAAATTTTGTTTGTATAATAAAAATAGCCGTGCGTATAAATACTCATTATAACTATGTTTTGAGAAAATATCTCATTATAATATTTTTCGTTTTTGTTCTTCAGAGAAAGAGAGACTGTGGAGGCAATTTCATTCTAAACTACTACTAGATTTTGACATGCACACGGATTTATGTTTGATTGATATTTTATACAAAATTTAAATAATGTTAATCGTTTTTATTATTTACAAGATCATTTCAAATATTTAATTTAAAATATTTGAAAATGTTGACATAGATTCTCTTTAAATATGTTTTTTTTTTTACAAATAAGTTAAACAGTATAACATATTTTAACTATCATTTTTTATAAATTTAAATTGGACTAACATAGATAAATAAATAATATACACATTTTAATGATTAATTTGATTTTTTTTATTTGTACAACTGTACTATGTATTACGTTGACCAAGTTATGTTTCTAAATAAGTCTAGGGAAAGATCAAAAACCAAAAAACACAAACCACTTCCTGTAAAAAGTGAAAAAATTACCTCCTGGACCACTTTTCGACTTTGTTATTACGTTCCAAGTCACTTTGCACTTGAGACATACATTATATTGTATAAAAGACATCAATATCCTCCAACTAAAAACATAACCAACTTCCATCGTTTATTTGAGTTACCAAAACAACGTGTGGACCATTTCTCCTTTCTCTTCCCACTTCACTAATTCAAAAACTTTAATTAACAAAACTTTTTCAGATTTTTTTCTACTGCGTTTAGACAACAACCATCTATGTTTTGCATCCACAATTAAATATACCTTGTCCATGGAACCTCGTCCACGGAACCTTGTCTATAGAACTTTATACACAAATTTTCTTTTTTTTGGATCAAACTTCTTGTACACAAAACAAACTTTATTTACCAAAATTGTAGGTTTAAGAAAAAGCTGAAAATATAAAATTGAAGCAAAAATGTTAAAATGTTTTATATGAACTCGTCCACAAAAAATAAGATGAAACATGTTCAATGTTGATGGATTCATTGTGTATGGAAGCATCGTGGATGAGAGCTTTGTGGACAACTGTCATGGATGGAAGTATTGTGAATGGTTTGTATTGTTTACGGTTTCATCATAGATGATTTATTTCTCCGGAACCTGAAAATAGATCAATGTCTACACATACCATGTCTACATAAACCATGTCCACACAGACGTTGTCCACACCTCCTCTACTGGACAATCACACCGCGCTTGCATTTCCTCAACTATGCTATATTCTGTATGATAGCAATGTTCATCTACTCAACCTGCATGATAATATCCATATGTAATATATTAATATTAAGGGTTATGTAGTCTCTCTGTTGACACCAATTTAGTTTCTATATCAACAAACCTAAATTAGTATTCTTTCTAACGTGTACACATTAGCATCCACACATTACAATCTTTGGATACTTGTACATGTATAGATTTTAATATAACAAAAATATATCAAAGTGGATATCAAATTATAGAGAATTAAAAAACATAATTTATTATATCATAAATTAGTTATATATATTTTTAATTTTAAAATAAAAAATTAACATTAAAAGATACACTAAATAATAATAAAAAATCAAATTTTTGGAAACACACTCTCTTTCTCTTTCTTCTAACCGATCAAAACTTCCATTTCATCTCAATAAGGGAAAATTCATCCATTTTCTCCCTCGGTTCCACGTAAAAGTTCCCTGGAAGTAGAAAGTGGTTTTCTATGTAATGAAAACTCATAATGTGGTCTATGTGGTAATCAACTTGTAAAAAGTAATGTAACTGCCCCCTTCTCTTTTTCGAATGAGTAATTGCCTCCCTCGTCACTTTTAATAATTTTTAGCAGTTTTTCATTTTTTTATATAATTAAAGGTAGGTTCGGTGGTATTCTTTATATACTAAATCATAAGTCATATGATCAATAAAACTTAGACATGTGGAATATGTTAAAAAAATATATTGAAAAATCATATTTTATTTCTGCAATTTCAACTACTTCAATTTCTAAAAAAATTCAAAATTTTCATCCCACATTTTCTTATCTAACTGTTTTATTTTCTATATACATTTTCCTCTATATTCCACAGTTTCAAATATTGTGGATGTGAACCTTTTTAACGATCAAAACAGTAAAGAACTTATAACTTTTATTGTTCTTTCTTTTTGTCAATTTCTCACAGTTTTCCTAAAGGCTCAAACATCACCATATTTACCGTATGTATAGAGCCCAAACAGTAAGATAATTCATATTGAAAATGACACCTGAATATACTTCTGTTTCAATGCTTCTAAAATAATGGGACATAAAAAATTATCAACAGCCAAGGAAACAAGGTATCTTTCTACTCTCGTTTACTTATAAATTAATTTTAATATCTGTTTTTGATTTCTCTTAAAGAAATTTATGTTATCTATTTACTACAGATGAAGAAAATATTATGAACACTTTAAAATTAGTATTTACAATTGTTGCAAATAAGAAATTAGGAGTACACCTGTGAGTTTGCAGAAATATAAGTTCAAAAAAAAGTTTGCAGAAATATAAGTTCAAAAAAAGTTTGCAGAAATATTTTAAAATAACAGAAAATATGTATTATTGATGTAAAGTAGTATCCCAGTTCATTTAAAAGATACTTCAAATAGAATTTGCATTCTCGGAAAATACATTTTTCTCTTCGAATCTAGAAGTAAATGTGTTGGTATGTATATCAAATTTTAAATATAAAATACTTTCAATATATATCTATTTTAAACAACTTGAAAAATATTATTTTGCTGGTTACAACCTCTTCCTTGAATGCAACTATTTATATGCAATTGGTATCCATATTTATAGAATAGTTAATTGGTATAATCATTTTTATAGATAATTCAGAAATTACAGTTTTATTATCAAATAATTTTAAATACAGTCATTTTGATCTGTGCGTAGCACGGGGATAACACTAGTTTTAAGTAATATTTCAGATAAAGACATGAATAAAAAATAAGGATGATTGTGTTTTAATAGAATAGATTACAATATCTTAAATTTGTTTATGCAATTATCTTTTTTCTTTTTGCATGATTTCTTCTATTACTTAGGAGTTTCTTAGATGGGTTCCATGGATTCAGAGATGTTATATAGGTCATTGAATTAGTATAATATCAATGTTTTTTGCAATTAGTTTTAAGCTGAAAATAAGTATAATTTGCATTGGAAATTTAAAGTGATATTTGTTGTGTAACAAGAAAAAAAAAGGTAAAACAACACTTATTATGAAACAGATGGATTAGAACATTTTCTGAAATACAAGAGAACCATTGCTCGAATTTCTTCGAGTTTATAATGTTTATTGCATTTTCTTAAGATAGAAAATCAATATACCTTTATTCGTATCTCACATAGTATGGTTCTATCATGAGTTTAGCTTTGAACGGGCAGAGTTGGGATGCTCTGCTCGTGTCTGAAGATGTTACATGGATCAACCTTTGATTTAATCCTCACCAATCTCTCGAAATTTCCTTTGTAGTACTCAGCTCCCCATAACTGAGCATTTTCGAAGTTAGATGTCGTGTTTTGTCCCAGGTCTAGGTCTCTGTGGTTCACATATGCTTGTCTTGGATTGCTTGAGACATAAGGCGTCATGAAACTGTACAATTCTCTGATCCATTTGATTTGTGTACGCGGTCTCTTCCCGGTATCGACATTATAGACAATCTTGAAGATGGTTCCGCCTCTATGAGGGAAAGGGATCTCAGATTCAGAGATTTTAGCCATCATCCCACCATAAGGAGTAAAAACAAGAAATGTGAAAGGCTCTTGTTGAATCAGTCTCTTGAAAATTCCTTTCAGAACTAAAGCAGGAATAGGTTTCTTCGCTATATCTCCCTTTGATTTGAAGGACAGCTTTACTAAAGGTGATCTCTCTTGAATCAAAACCTCAATAGGAGTACCCTCTGGAAGTTCATCATGGAAAAGAATGGATTCAATCCATCTCATTTCGGTACAATCCTTCTCAGTTAGCCCTAGCTCCGGAAAATCCCTCTTCATGATCTCAATCAAAGTGCCTTTTTCGCCAAGAAACTGACCTTTATACGATGCTGCTACTGTCTTGTTTCCAATGTCACTGATTACCACTCGTATGAAGAGCTCTTCGACAAGCTTGTCTGCAACTCGTTGCCACTTAGAAAGAGTCTTGAAGTCAGGGTCTTGTTTTAATGTTTTGGTAACGCTGAAGATGGTTAGGGTTTCAGGAACAGGAACAAGCTTGAGCTTCCATGCTAGAATTACCCCAAAACTCCCTCCACCACCTCCTCTTATCGCCCAAAACATATCCTCACCCATTGAGCGTCTGTCGAGTAATTTACCATTAGCATCAACGATCTTTGCGTCTAGAACATTATCAGCAGCAAGACCATACTTCCTCATCAAGGCACCGTATCCACCTCCAGTAATGTATCCGCCTATTCCTACGGTTGAGCACAAACCCCCTGGAAACCCATGGATCTTGCTCTTCTCTGCAATTCTGAAGTTAAACCAAAATAATTAATCAACCAAAAATATTCAATAGTGATATATTGTTTATTATTATTGCGTTTATATTACCTACGGATACATACATTTTAAATTTTGTATTATTCATATATTTTAAAACACTAGATATTTATTATTTTGCAGGAATTTGAATTCACTGATCTTTAGTCGGCCAAGATTGATATGATGATCCAGTGATCAAGATGAATTTCAGTTGCCATTCAAACGTAACTTTAATTTGATATAGCTTTTAAAAATAGTTCACATATAAAATCATCTTTTGGTCAAAAAACTACATTTTTTGTCCGAACAAACTACAAACCCAACAATCTACATAATTATCTATTAAAACTATATTTTATTGAAGTTATTTAACATGTTTCAAGCAATTGACTTATACCAACATCGTTACCGAAATATAAAAAATTTCTGAATTTTTTAGTTGACTGATCATTACTTTGATGTTATTAGAATATATCGATTTTAGTTTATTAAAGTTATGTGTTGTTCAACTGCTACTTTAAATACTTCATTACATATGGTATTATTCAAAACTCAAGTGGTTATATATTGAATCATTTCACATTTAACAAAAACAAGAATTATTTGAAATAGATTTCAAGGATTGTCATGAATAAGTTATTTACCAGAAAACCAAGTTATAACACAAAATCTTAGAACTGACAGACATGATTTTTTTCATAGATATTGTAATTTTAAATTCTGAAAATTGTATACATAAGAAAGTGAGTTTAAATTGTTGGTAGAATAAACATTTTTTCTTTTTGAACTTTGAATAAACGCTTCTTAGTATCTGTTGTTTCCAAATAAGCCATCCCCTATATATTAATTGAGAAGTCACTTTAGTGGCTTCTGCTGACGTGTCACTTATACAAACAGTTTGAAAAAAATTCATATAATTTCATTGGTCAATGATTTTTAATTTTTATTTATTTTAATCAAATCTAAAAAAGGTAATCCTAGAACCAATTAATGTTAGTTGCCAAACAATTTATAGAATCTTATGCATATAATATCTAATGGTAGCAATTATATAAATTTTATATAATACCTCATCATTTATTTTTCTTAACTAATAGTTTATTTATAAATTATAAAAGTATGTTGTTGAAAAGTAGTTAATAAAACTACTAGCTTTATTTTTCTATTATAAATAGTCGTAAAAAGCTTTATTTCCTATATATGTCATAATATACATAAATAAAACATATAATTTTAATAAAAACACTATAACAACTATTAATGCATTATATAACGAGTTCATAAATTATTTACATTAGTTTAAAATCATCAGTGATGATTAATATAAAATTTATAAAAAATAATGTTATTTATATTGATTCATTTTTAATAATTTGGAAAAATATATAATATTTTATAATTATATAAATATTTGGTAATCATTTTTAAGGTTTTAAATCATCAGTACTGATTATTGTATCATTAATAAGAGTTTACAAATCAATATGTAGAGATCTTTAGAAAAATATTTTATAAAATTTAAAATCACAGATAAGTATTTATAAAAGTATTTTATAAAAAATTTAAATCATTTTTAAAGTTTATAAAATTCTTAAATGTTGTCTTAAAGTACTTAATAAAACTAATATACTAGCTTTATTTTTCTATTATAAACTGTAGTAAAAAGCTTTGTTTTCTTATATAAGTCATAATATACATATATAAAGCATATAATTTTAATAAAATCATATTATAACAAATATTAATGCATCATATAACGACTTTATAAATTATTTATATTAGTTTAAAATCATTTGTAATGATTAAAATATAATTCATAAAAAAATTAAAGTCATTTATATTGATTCATTAATAATGGTTTATAAAAGATATATGATCGTTTATAATTATATAAATATTTTGTAATCATTTTAAGGTTTTAAATCATTAGTAATGATAATTGTATCAGTAATAAAAGTTTACAAATCAATATATAAAATTAAAAATTATCGATAAGTATTTAAAAAATTATTTTATAAATTTCTTAAGTTATTTTTTAAGTTTATAAATTATTTATCATAGATAAAAAATTTATTTTCTTGAGTTATAAAACCATTTATTAGGATTTATGAAACTATTTATAAGTATTTTAAAACTTCTGAGAAATGATTCAAAATATTGAAAATTGTAAATATCTTATAAATTATTTATAATTGTATAGTTTCCTTTATAAGATGTTATAAAAAATTAATCAACTCAGAATCAATGAAAAGTATTATTTCCTTCACAAGTTTATTATTTTCAAAACCTTTTCAAAAAATTTCAAAAATAACAAAAAAATTTTTTTTTATAAAAGCAAAATAACCACAAAATTACACCAATCATAAAAAAATCCAAAGAATATTATGAATAAAAGTATATTTATGAATTTATGAATTTTTTATATTCTTAACTTTTTGTTAAATTAAAAGAATTCACATATATATAGTTATGTTTCTTCTTAATAATTTTGTGGTTTATACTTTGATTGCAAGTGCGGGTCTATTTGTCACATTAGTTCATGTTTTTGGATTTTAATAACTTTCACGAACAAAAAAAATTGATCTACAAACCAATTGAACTTTATATATACGCATGTTTTACCGTTAATGTTATAAAATAATTTAATGAAATATTGTTTTGTAAAAGATGTAAAAAATCTAACTAAATACTACATAAATTATATTTAAAAATTTTAAAAATATTATTAAATATAATATATTTATTAAAATAATTATCTATCAAAAATTCAGATTCAGTTTTAAAATATTAAAATATATTATTGCAGGTCAAAAACATAAAATATTATATTATATAAAATTTTAAAATTATTTTTACCCGCAAATTTGCGGGCAACCACCTAGTAACCTCTTAAAAACCAAATTATTTCGACGTTTGCATTCTCCACAAATATTTTACTTGAAATTGGAATATATATATTACTATAAATTTGACTTACTAGTACCGAAACTAAATATGTATATAACAAATATTGGCCTTTGAAACAAACTGAATTTAGATTACTTACCTGTAGTAAACCTCACCAAGTGTAGCACCAGCTTGAACCCAAGCACTGTTGTCTTCAATATCAACACTGATCTGTCTCAATTTCGACAAATCTAGCAAAAAAAATGGTATTTCGATCTGTGACACATAAGACACGGCTTCAAAATCGTGACCGCCACTTCTGACACGGAGGTGAATTCCAAGTTTTTTGGAACATATGACAGAAGCTTGGACATGAGCTTCATGAACTGGTGTAAAAATAAAACTTGGTTTAGGTGTTGAGTTGTTCACGAATCGGTAATTTTGAGCCGTCGATTCAAGGACTTTAATAAAGGTGGAGGCATTTCTTTCAGGAGTGAAGAACGTTTCCTCCAGTGGAAAATCAACATGTGTGTTTTTTTGGAGACAATTGATGAAGTTTTTTTGTAAGGAGTTTGAAGAAATTGGTGTTATTGTGTAGAAAGAAAAATATAGAGCTAAAAACAATATATAAGAAATCGAAGGGGAAGATTTTGAAACTCTCATCTCTGCAACCAAACCTATAATCTGGGAGGACAAGATGGAAATGAATGTAGAGTAGGGGTGTTCTTCTTCTGCCAATGAACAAAGGTATATATGGAAGAATGTGATCCAAAAAAGATCAATTATTTTATTTGATTGTTTGATTATTTCAAGAGTCAATGGTACCATTAGAAGATCTCCGTGATTACGAATCAGCTAGAATATATTTCCAGCTAACTATTGGGAGAGTTACCATTAATGTATAATTTTTTTTTTTAACCCACATTAATGTATAAGTTAAATTTCATATTCTATTGTGTAAAAAACTTACTATACAAGTTATGTACTTTGTATAAATAAGCTTATTGACTAAGCTAATAAGATGAGAGAAACTATTACACTACTTAGGTTTTCTCCAAACTTATCATGTCAGAGCCATAGATCCAATTCCAATGAGTTATGGTTTTTGCTATTCTTTTCTTGCTTTTTCAAAAAAAAAAAAGAAAAAAAAAGTTTTAGTTACTTAATGTTTCCTTTCGATTTGAAGTTTATTTGACTACTTCTTTTACTTGGTGATGAGTTCTGATTATTACAATTATATTTTCTTTCTTTGATTTATTTTCTTTTGATTTAGCTATTATAAAAAAAAATTACTAGAATGTTATAGAAAAGTTGAGATATCACTAGAATAACATACATCTTTTAAAAATTATTAGAGTGTTTGTAGACCTCTAGTAAATTATAATTAAGACCCTTGATTAGTTTTTTTAATTAAAAGTATTTTTAAACAACAAATCCACGATACTAATTACTATATCCACATCATTAATAACTGTAATTATTCTAATCAAAAGAGAAGGAAGACAATGAGTCGTCTTTCTAACTAAACTTCATGTGTTGAAAAAAAACCTGACAAGTTTCATCATTTGTCGCTTAAACTCTAATCTTTTGAGTTGATATTGTTGTTTAACGTCCAAAATTCTTGAATTGTCTTCTCTGGTAATGCCTTCGCCGAAATCGTCTTCTTCATAAGCGTTTCTACGAAATCTTCTTCGTTGCAATCGTCCGAAATCTTCTTCTCTGCTGAGTTTTTCGAGTTTGTGGTTGGATTTTAATTTATGTTGTGGATGAGTTACTTTTCTTTTACGGCTAGTTTATATATGCAGTTGTGGCTGAATTTTAGTTTATCTTATGGGTGAGTTACTTTTCTTTTATGGCTGATTTATATATGTAGTTGTGGCTGAGTTTCAATTTATGTTGTGGCTGAGATAATTTTCTTTTACGGTTGGTTTATATATGCAGTTGTGGCTGAATTACTTCCCGCCAATCTCCAAAAACCTAACTATAAGAAGTGTGCATTCTGAGGAGAAAAGACAAATACATTCCAAAAAACACAGAAGTTGACAATTGTGGGGTGTATTCATTTAAGTTTTTTTGTGATTTGATATCCATATTTGTACAATCTAATTCTTTTTTTTTTCAGATCTGAGTGAAAGAAAAGATTGAACAAGAAGAGAATGAAGGATACGGAAAAAAGTGACGGATTCAGAAGAGATGACATAGAAGAGTTCAATGAAGCTTGGAGACATCAAGGAGTTATCACCGGAATGATGCAGAAAACTTATATTTTTGGTTTTCTATGTAAGAAACATAACTCACCCATGTATTTTGTATTTGACTTATGCTATGTTTACACAACTCAGACGTGTCGTTTATATATCTCAGCTGTATCGTTTATATAACTCAGTCATACCTCAAACATACCCTAAAATCAGAAATTATTTATATAACTCAGTCGTGTCGTTTAGATAACTCAACCGTATCGTTTATATAACTCAGCCATACTTCAAACATACCCTAAAACCGGAAAACTGAATTCAAGTACTTTAAAAAGTTACATTGAAGATCACCTTATCAATATCAAGTGAATATAAATCAACTTAATGTGTATAGTTTCTTGAATTTTCAAGTTGAGACTTTAACTTGATCTTGAGATATATGTTCTCTTACAATCACTTATACAATTCTACTTACAAGACTCTAACTTTAATATTTTCTTAAATCTAAACCTTAAATCCTAAACTATAGAATTATAAAGTTATAAAATTATAAAGTTATAAAGTTTATCTTTGTACAATAAATCTGATATTTTATTATTATTTAAAGTTTAAAGTTTAGGTTTAAGGTTTAGGTTTATCGTTTAGATTAAACTCAAACTTTAATCATTTTTTAAAAAAATTAACCTTTAATTTTTAAATTCTATATTAAATTTTGATTTAAACTCGTAACTACATTCTTTAAGTTTAAACAATTTTTAAAACAAATTGGAAAGAACTAAAATTACAATTTATATTGTTTTTTATGACCATTGATTGATTTTAATCTGAGGGTTCAAAATTATATTTTTGTCTATCCTCACCCTTTTTTCTCATTGCTTAATCTTTTTTTTCAAGGATCACAATTATGGTCATTGATTAAATGAAATTTAAAGGCCAAAAATAATTCTCTCATTTTCTTACAATTGACGGGACTTAGCCTTTTCATCTATCTCTCTCTTCAACTCTCTCTTCTGCAAAACGACGAATCCGATGAGAAAAGGAGAAGCAGAATATATGTCGGATCACCATACATGACACTGGAGGAGAGAAAGCTTTTTCTCTAACCGACCACGATCGAAGACGACAACCACTGCAATAGATCTGTCTCATATTTTTGAGTTTTTAGATATGTGTTATTTATACGACTGATTTGTCTCTTGATTCCTAATATATAGACTCATTTTTTACTTTCTCTTTTGGTTTATAATTTCAATTTAAGTTTGGATGATGAATCTTGAGCCTGCTAGAAGCTTTTTGGTTGACTTGGTAACGTATGCATAACTCAGCCGTAAAGTATGCATAACTCAGCCGTAACATATGCATAACTCAACCGTAATTTGATTATAACTCAGTCGTAATGTATGCATAATTCAGCCGTAAAGTATAAATAACTCAGCCGTAATGTATTTGAATGGTATAAGTCAGCCGTAATGTTCCTATAAGCTAGCCGTCAAGTGTAATTTGTTTCGCGACGTTTCGTATTCTGGGCGGGAGCAAAATCATTCATTTAACTCTGAACACAATATTCAAACTTTAATCTTTTTAAGAATTTGAACCTTAAACTCTAAACTATAGTACTATAAAGTTATAAAAATTATAAAATTATTTATTATTATTTTAAAGTTTAAAATTTAGGTTTATAGTTTAGAGTTAAACTCAGTCATAACGTATGCATAACTCAGCTGTAACGTATTTGAATGGTATAAGTCAGCCGTCAAGTGTAATTTGTTTTGCGACGTTTCATATTTTGAGCGGGAACAAAATCATTCCTTCAACTCTGAATTAATATTAAAACTTTAATCTTTTCTTAAATTTGAAGCTCAAACTCTAAACTATAGTACTATAAAGTTATAAAAATTAGAAAGTTTATCTTTTGAATATTAAATCTAATATTTATTATTATTTTAAAGTTTCAGATTTAGGTTTAAAATTTAGAATTAAACTCAGCCGTAACGTATGCATAACTCAGTCGTAAAGTATGCATAACTCAGCCGTAACGTATCTGAATGATATAACTCAACCATAAAGTATGCATAACTCAGCCGTAACTTATCTGAATGTCATTTTTGTTTCGCGACGTCTCGTCCTCTCTCATTTTCTTACCTTTTTGTTCAACTCTCTCATTTTCTTACAATTTACAAGACTTGGCTTCTTCATCTCTCTTTTTGAGTTTTTCTTCTTCTGCAAGACGACGAATCCAATGAGAGAGGGAGCAGCATGATATTGGACCACCATACATGACACTGGAGGAGAGGAAGTTTATTCTTTAACCGATCATCATGAAAAACAACTACGACTGCAGTAAATCTGTCTCAGATTTTTAATTTTTTTAAAATCTATGTTTTTTTAGACCCAATTGCGTAAACAATAATTACCATATCCATAAGATCTCAAAGAAAGATAAAGAATAAGATGAAGAAGATGAAGAATAACATATACCCTTATTTTAATGTTGTACCATTAGTAATGACATGGAAAATCCGAGTTGATGACATGGCCGATGACATGGAAAATTGATTAGTCAGCCGCCAAACGGATATATAACTCAGCCTAGATAAATCATCCCTCATGTACAAGGTAAGTCAGTTGTAACGGGAATACTATTTCAATAATTAATCTTTTGCTAATAAATCAGCTGTAATTAGGATGAAAAATCATAAGTCATTTGTATCGTCAAATAAATCAGCCGTCAAATGAATAATATTCTAGTAATTAATCTTTCTCTAATAAGTCAGCCGTAATTAAGCTGAGTTTACTGTTAATCCAGCCAGTTACGGTTGGTTAAATATAACTCAGCCGTAACAACCTCCCATAAGTCAGCCGTAAATTTAGTAACTCAGCTAGGCGATGATCACCAAATCAGTCGGCGAAACATAACTCAGCCATGTCTTAACTATAACTCAGCCGAATTTTCAAAAAATCAGCCCACCGATGTATAAGTCAGCCGTAACTTGTGTTTGTAAGTCAGCCGTTATCCCATAAATCAGCCTAAAATTTATAAATCAGCCATCACTAACGACTAACTTATGTTCGTAAGTCAGCCAATTTCTCATAAGTCAGCCTCGTTGTTTAATTCAGCCACAACGTAACAATAACTCAGCCGTAACGACGTACGTAGCGCTTTACGGCTGACTTAATGAAAACACATAATCGAATTCTTACATGGCGTCGGGATTTTTCTTACGTGGCATTAAAAAGTAATGGCATTCTTGTAAATAATTTTTTTCTCATAACGTAAAATAAGGGCACGCTTGATATTATAAAAATGACAGTAATAAAAAAAGATTTGTAAGGTTCTAGTTAATAAAAAGAAAAGAAGAGATATATGGTCTCATACTACAAAGATGACTATGTATTTCAATATTGATGACACTATGTGAATTATGAGCATGGATCATTGACGGTCCGTTCATATTCGCATGTGTAGTTTATTTAGATCTTTAATGGCTATCTATCTACTACAAATATGATGGTGGTCCTAAAGATGTTTAAAGATAATGATTCCGAGGGGTATATATGGATCTGACGGAATGATGAATTGATGATGTTGCCGTGGACTTTGAGCATGAATCATATGGGTTCGTTCAGTTCACATGGTGGCATGAGACAATGAAGAGACTGCTATAGGAAATGAGTAAGACACGTGGAAGACGAGCTAAGGAGAGTGAAGAGAGTCGAAGAGGACACGTGTCAAGCGTTTGATGAGCAGTTAGAGGAGTTTTTTACGAAGAAACAGAGGATGAGAATAAAAGAGGCGTTGAACATTAGTTTTAGTCATTCAGAAAAGTGTGTGTGTAATCTTCTTCTCTAATTCTCTGTGTAATCTGGACTTATCTTGTCAATGCTCTAGAGTTGTTTATGTTGTATACTCTTGGCTTGGTGAGATCGATTCTTTGTAAGTTTTACATTGAATCGAGTGTTACAGAATCTATATTGAACTCTTGTTTACTATATCAAAGGTATCAGAGCTTCATTCGAACCTCAGAAACAATGGCGGAAACCAGATCGCATGCTCTTTTGAAGGGAACATCGGCGCGTGAGCTGGATGGAGCTGTTCTGAGTCGATTCGAATCATTGGAAAGGACTCTGGATAAATCGATCGAGTTGCAGAACGAGAGGATCGCTCGAAATGACGAATGTATGAAGGAGATGATCGAAACGTTTAAACTGATGACGAGTAACAATCCGATGCAACCATCGACGAGTGATCATCCGATGAACGATCAATTTCGTCGTCGTCAAGGTAATCAATCTAACTATGCGGGAATGACACGACTAGCGAAGGTTGATTTTCCCAGATTCAATGGAGAAAACGTGAAAGAATGGTTGTTTAAGGTGGAGGAATTTTTTGGAATCGATAATACTCCGATGGATTTACGAGTCCGATTAGCATCGATACATTTCGATCATACAGCAGCAGCATGGCACCAATCTTTGGCACAATCAGAACAAGATGCATATGTGATTGAAGATTGGGAACAATATAAAGTGCTGTTGAAAGAAAGATTTGAAGATGTACTTGATGATCCGATTGCAGATTTGAAGAAGTTGCAGGAAACTGCAGGGATCAGTGACTATCATGCGAAATTTGAGTTGATTCGTACTAGGGTGAAGCTGAGTGAAAGTTACCTGGTGAGTGCATATCTGGCGGGGTTGAACACGGATACACAGATGCATTCGGATGTTTCAACCAAAGTCAGTAAGGGAGTGTTTGTTGTTGGGAAGATTGTACGAGACTGCTCACCCACGCAAATCTTCTACGAACTGGAAAATGAATGTTACAACTCCAACGTCAAAAGGCTTGTTACCGACCCCGAAACCGGTGGAAGAGAAGAAGTATACTAATGAAGCAAGAGACAAGCCTAGAGAGTTAGTGAAGCAACCAAGACCATTTCTTTCTCAAGAAGAAATGAATGATAGAAGAGCAAAAGGGTTATGTTATTACTGTGATGAGAAGTACACACCTGGTCACTATATGAAACATAAAAAGATTCAACTCTATTCAATGGAGGTTGATGATGATGAAGAGTTCTTTGAGGCTAATGAAGGAAGTGCAAATGAGGAGAATGAGAGTGATATGGCACATATATCAGTTAGCGCAATGACGGGTATTACTGAAAATTACAAAACAATGAAGGTTAGAAGCGCTTATGGGAAGAAGATCCTCTATATTCTTATTGATTCAGGATCCACGCATAATTTTTTGGATCCTGAAATTGCGGAGAAGCTACAGTGTGAAATCAAGCCGCCTACTATGAGTAGAGTTGCAGTGGCAGATGGAGGGAAGTTAACAGTGAGAGGAAGAGTCGATAAGTTCCAATGGACATTCCAGAATTCAACGTTCACACAGGATATGATGCTCATTCCATTGGGTAGTTGTGACATGGTTTTGGGCATTCAGTGGTTGTCTATATTGGGACCTATTACTTTGGATTTTCTAAAGCTGGAAATGCAATTCAAATATCTCAGTAAGAGAGTGGTATTACATGGGATTAAAGATACATGAGTCATGGAAGTGAGACAGGGAAAACTTAAGATGTGAAATGATCAAGCTCACATTTCTATGATATATGTGAGTCAAGCGAGTGAGGAAGTTGAATCAAGCATCTACGTAGTAGAGACGACTGAAGACAAGCATGACTGCCCTGGTTTACAACAATTACTTCATTCTTATACGGATCTCTTTGAAGAACCAAAAGAACTTCCTCCTCACCGCGACAAACATGATCACCAAATACCAGTTATGGAAGGATCAAACCCAGTAAACCAAAGACCATATCGATATGCATTATATCAGAAGACGGAAATAGATAAGATGGTGCAAAGTCTATTGGATGCTGGTACGATTCAAATAAGCTCTAGCCCTTATGCTTCACCAATTGTCTTGGTCAAGAAGAAGGATAACTCTTGGAGGCTGTGTGTGGATTACAGAAATCTTAATAGCATGACTATTAAAGATCGCTTTCCAATACCTTTGATTGAGGATTTGATGAATGAACTGGGAGGATCAGTCATCTATTCGAAAATTGATTTGAGAGCAGGATATCACCAAGTGAGAATGCATTCGAGTGATGTTCATAAAACTGCTTTCAAAACCCACAGTAGCCATTATGAATACCTGGTAAATGCCCTTTGGATTAACAAATTCCCCTGCGACATTTCAACATTTGATGAACTCTGTGTTCAAGGAATTTCTCAGGAAGTTTTTACTCATCTTCTTTGATGATATTCTCATCTATAGCAAATCAGTGGATCAGCATATTCATCATCTGCGGAATGTGTTTGAGCTGATGAGAATTCATAGATTGTACGCGAAACAGAGCAAATGTGAATTCGCGACTACAAGAGTCGAATATCTGGGTCATTTCATTGAAGCTAGAGGAGTTTCTACTGATCCTAATAAGATCAAAGCGGTGAGAGAGTGGCCACGACCACTGAACTTGAAGCAGTTAAGGGGATTCCTGGGTTTGGCTGGTTATTATCGGCGTTTTGTGAAGGGATTTGGTGGCATTGCACGTCCTTTGACGGCTTTGACGAAGACAGATGCATTTGCATGGACAGAGGAAGCACAAGCTGCGTTTGACGCATTGAAATCAGCTTTGTGCGAAGCACCGGTTCTTGCACTTCCTCAGTTTGAAAAACAATTCGTTGTCGAAACAGATGCTTGCGGAAGTGGAATTGGAGCTGTGTTAATGCAGGAAGGGCATCCGCTGGCTTATATAAGTCGTCACTTGAAGGGTAAACAACTCCACTTATCCATTTATGAGAAAGAGTTGTTAGCGGTTGTCTTTGCGGTGCAAAAATGGAGACACTATTTGATTCATGATCATTTCATTATACGTACTGATCAGCGAAGCTTAAAGTACCTCCTTGAACAGCGCCTTAATACACCAATACAGCAGCAGTGGTTACCAAAATTATTGGAGTTTGATTATGAAATTCAGTACCGCCAGGGTAAGGATAATCTAGCTGCTGATGCTTTGTCCAGAGTTGAGGGATCTGAAGTGTTGAGTATGGCTTTATCAGTAATGGAGTGTGATCTGATGAAGCAGATACAGAGTTGTTATGAAACTGATGTACAGCTGAAGGAGTTAATTGAGGGTTTGAAGAAAAAAGCGGACTTCAAAAAACATTTTACATGGCAACAAAATACATTGCGCAGGAAGAGTAAATTGGTTATTCCAGAAGATATTGGATTGGCTGCACAAATCGAGTAGTGGGGGTCATTCGGGTCGAGATGCTACACATCAAAGAGTCAAGAGCTTGTTCTATTGGAAGGGGATGAGTAAAGAGATCCAAAGCTACATTAGGGCCTGTTCTATCTGTCAACAATGTAAACATGAGACAATCGCTTCTCCTGGTTTGGTTCAGCCCTTACCAATCCCTACTGCTATATGGTCAGACATATCGATGGATTTTATTGATGGTCTTCCTAAATCATTCGGTAAATCTGTTATCTTTGTGGTGGTTGATCAGTTGAGCAAAGCAGCTCATTTTATGGCGCTGCAACATCCTTATACTGCTGCTATGGTTGCACAGACATTCCTCGATACGATCTTTAAACTTCATGGTCTTCCTCAGTCTATTGTAAGTGATCGTGACAGTGTGTTCCTCAGTGACTTTTGGCGTGAACTATTTTCTCTGCAAGGGGTTGCTTTGAACTATTCTACAGCTTATCACCCTCAAAGTTATGGACAAACTGAGATTGTCAACAAGTGTTTAAAGACTTATCTGCGATGTATGACAAGTGAGAGACCACATCTATGGAGCAAATGGATACCCCTGGCTGAGTTCTGGTACAATACTACCTTTCATACTGCGACACAGATTACCCTTTTGAAGCGGTGTATGGCAGGCCACCACCAATCCACCTTCCGTATTTGCCTGGAGAATCTAAAGTGGAAGCTGTTGCTCGTTCATTACAGGATCGTGAGGATATGATTCTTTTATTACAGTTTCATTTGTTGAGAGCTCAACACCGAATACGGCAAAACGAGGATTTACACAGAACAGAGAGAAGTTTTGAAGTGGGAGATTATGTTTTTGTGAAGCTTCAACCTTATAGACAGCAGTCCACGGTTATGCGATCAAACAACAAGCTTTCACCTAAATTCTTTGGTCCTTACAAGATCATTGATCGATGAGGTTCTGTTGCGTATAAGCTCGAGTTACCCAAATCTTCACTGATTCATCCTGTTTTCCATGTTTCACAGTTGAAGGTACTTGTCGGTAACGTCCCTACTACTCGACATTTACCAACGGTGATTACCGACGTTTTGCTGAAGGAACCAGAGAAGATCTTGGCTCGGAAAATGGTACAACGGCAGAATAAAGCAGCAACACAAATTTTGGTAAAATGGGTCAATCATGGGGAGGAAGAGGCTATTTGGGAGTTTCTCTACGATTTACAGAAGAAGTATCCATCTTTTGAACCTTGTGGTCAAGGTTCTCGTGGGGGGGGGGAGGATTTGCTATAGGAAATGAGTAAGACACGTGGAAGACGAGCTAAGGAGAGTGAAGAGAGTCGAAGAGGACACGTGTCAAGCGTTTGATGAGCAGTTAGAAGAGTTTGTTACGAAGAAACAGAGGATGAGAATAAAAGAGGCGTTGAACATTAGTTTTAGTCATTCAGGAAAGTGTGTGTGTAATCTTCTTCTCTAATTCTCTGTGTAATCTGGACTTATCTTGTCAATGCTCTAGAGTTGTTTCTTTTGTATACTCTTGGCTTGGTGAGATCGATTCTTTGTAAGTTTTACATTGAATCGAGTGTTACAGAATCTATATTGAACTCTTGTTTACTATATCAGAGACACAACTACTATAGTTTTTTTCACTCAATCGATAACCTTGGCGAGGTATAAACGCTATTGATAGTCCTATGGTGTGGTATAAACACCATGAAAATGATTTAATGATTGTCCAATCTCATGCTGTTACCACATATGAACTTGCAGGAGGGCATTAGGAATCTCGGTGATTACGAGATCACCTAGAATATATTTCCAGCTAACTATTAGGAAAGTAAGTATTAATGTATAAGTTAGATTTCGTATTCTATTATGTAAAGAACTTGCTATACAAGTTATGTACTTTGTATAAATAAGCCTATTGGCTAAGTTAATAAGATGAGAGAAACTATTACACTACTTAAGTTTCCTCCAAACTAATCAAATGGTTATGTTTATATTGACTACTATTATTCTTCCCGCCTGCGACCTTCCTTTTTGCTTGACCTGGCTTGTTCTATAAGGCTTTTTCGTTTATCAACAAAAGAAAAAAGAGTATTTAAGCTTCGAATGGTAAAGCAGCGGTCCACATTATGCAGATCAAGTAAAATAAATGCATATCAACCAGATTATCCAAGAGCGATGCTAATCAAACAGAACAAGTAATTTTATAAGTTATGAATGACAAAAGCAGTTCTAAAATAAAGATCATATATTTAACAAATAAATATTACACCAAAATATCAAAATACATAATGAAAGAAACAATACATAAACAAAGGTAAAATAATTTAATGAAAAGTATTTTTGATTTTCCCTTAAATAATTGTCGTTACGAGAGTTTTTTCTTTTCAGCTTCTGGTCTGATGTTGCATCTTTCGAGGATGTCTTTGTTGGCTTATGTTTTTGTGACATTACCTTCATCTCCTCTTCGATGATGATGTAGTATGTGGCCTTGTGGAGAGCATCATGGATCGTGTGTGGCTTGTCGAGGGTTATCCACTTTCTGAATTTTGACTTGTACCAGAGCGTCTTTCTTAGCGTGTCTATGGCCACTTTGTTGCTTATGCCGCTAACTCTCGACATGACAATCTTGAATCTGTTCATGAAGTCATAAAGAGGTTTGTATTTCTTTTGGGCTAGGTTCCGAAGGTCAACATCAAAAGTTTCTCGATCTATAAACATAAAATACTGTTTGAAAATCTTCGAAGCAAGTTCGCGGAAACTTTCCATGGAATTTCGCCTAAGGCGGGAGAACCATTTGAATGCCACTCCTTGCACATTCTTGACGAAGAGGCGGAAATAGCCTTCTTTGAGTTTGGCCCTATCCATCGTGATATGGAAGGCTTGAGGGTGCGCCTTGGGATCAGTGGTGCCGTGAAGGCTCTTATGTCGTCCAACAGATGCATTGGGAAGCAACCGGAATTGATTGGTTTGTATTGGTATTTCATAAAATGTTTGTTTACAGGGTATACGATAACTCTTTTTCGTGCTTGGGCGTTTTAGAGTGAATCATGGATTGCGATTGTAACCATAAAGCGATTTGTGAGATGAAAAATTTATGTGATAAAAGAGACTTGCATTACTTTCTAGACATCATATTCCATTTTCTTATTATCGATTTCTTATTATCGATTTTTTTATATATAAATATTGAGTATATGGACGAATATTGAGTACCCATTCCCCCCTCTTTTAGAGAGGGAGACAGCTGAATTGTCTTGCGGCCAGTTGCCTACGTACCCCTTTCAAAGATCAAGAAATCTCGTAGTTCAATTTGTGCCGCGAGTGTTTTACTCGGTGGTTGCGGCTGCATAGATTTTCTTAGTTGCAGCAATTTTAGCTGGATTTAAGTCTTCTTCCGGGTTTGTCTCCTCCAGTAGGGTTGGAGCGTTGGGCTCGGAAGCTTGCTTGCTTTTACTGTACGAAGCCATTGCTTGAGTAGACAATGCGGAGACATCTTTCTTTGAAGTGTTTTAAGCCGACGGCTGGGTTATCTTTGTGCGTTTGGGTTTAACCAGCGCAGTATTCGTGATTTGCCTCAGCTTATGCGCAACCAGGAAACAAAGTCGAGAATTTTTCTGGTATCCCCAGTGCCGCAATTCCGCTAAGAGTTGGGAATTTGAGCCTAGGTGATATGTCGACGAGACTGCCTTAATGGCGTTTATCCAAGGCGTCCCCATGATCACATTGTAGATGGCTGGGTGGTCGAGACCGTGAAGTTGACAATCTTCGTGACTTCTTTGCCATAATTGGGAGTTTGATCGATGCGAGAGTCACTGAGGTTATGCCCAAAACACCGGTTAACGGTTTTGGCGTTGGTACGACTTTGTCCAGCTCAACGTTCATCCTTTTGAGATTGTCATGGAAGATGACGTTGACCGTGCTTCCCGTATACACGAGGTTCCTGGAGACTTCGAGATCTCTGATTATGATATCAATAATGAGTGGGTCACAGGGGGCTGGTTGATTCTGGCGGTTTCTTCTTCCTCTAAGGTGATTGCGTTGTTCGGGACGTCACGGGTGGAGACCGTCTTGGCCAGTTTGCGCTTTATTCAGATTTTTGTAGGTAAGCCTTAATGGACGAGACTGTGTTGTGGCAGTATTGTGATCCTCTGATGATCATGTTTACTCTGCGATGATTGTTTCGTTCCCCCTGTCGTCGTGCCTTCTTCCACGCTTTTCGCCTGACTGATTCCCTTGAGAAGAGTTTCTGGTGGTAGGGTTTTATCAGTCTTTGGTGGGCGATCCGTATCGCGGATGAGGTATTTGATGCCGGTCAACTCGGAAATTTCCTTGTAAGCAGTATTTCTGCTAGTCTTGTGCCAAGAACTTTTTCAGTTCACGGTCGAGTGTCCTTTGGTCTAGTGAAACTCACAGAAGGTGCTCTTGTCAGAATTTGATTTTTGGGTCCACATGTTTCCCGAAGTTTTTCTTGTTCAGATGCGGAGTTGATGGCATAGTTATGTTCCCCTTAAATGTCTTTCCCCCCATGATAGACATATTTTTCATTACAAGAGTTTTTTTGGCTTCTGCTCTGATACCGCATCTTTCGAGGATGTCTTTGGTTGCTTATGTTTTTGTGACAGGACCTTCATCTCCTTTTCGATGATGATGTAGTCCGTGTCCTTGTCGAGGGTTATCCACTTTCTGATTTTTGACTTGTACGAGAGCGTCTTTCTAAGCGCGTCTATTACCACCTTGTCGCTTATGCCGCTAACTCTCGACATGACAATCTTGAATTGGTTCATGAAGTCACAAAGAGGTTCGTCTTTCTTTTGAGCTAATCTCCAAAGATTGACGTCGGAGGTTTTTCGATCTATGAACATATAATACTGTTTGAAAAACTCCAAAGTGAGTTGGCGAAAACTTCCCATGGAACTTCGCCTAAGGTGGGAGAACCATTCGAGTGCCGCTCCTTGAAGATTCTTGACGAAGAGGCGGCAATAGCCGGCGTATCTTTCGATTTCTCAGAGTTTGGCTTTACCCATCTTGATCTGGAAGGCTTGCAGGTGCACCTTAGGCTCAGTGGTCCTGTGAAGCCTTTTACGTCGTCCAACGGATGCACTGGGAGCAACGAGAATTTGACTAGTTTTAATTGTTTTTTCGTAAAATTTCCGTTTACGGGGTATATGATAACTGTTTTTAGTGGTTGGGCGTTTTAGAGCGAATCATGGATTGCGATTGTAACCATAAAGAGATTTGTGAGATGAAATTTTATGTGATAAAAGAGACTTGCAATACTTTCTAGACATCATATTGCATTTTCCTATTATCAAAAAGTTTTTTTATAATAAATATTGAGTACATGGACGAATATTTTTATGCTTCTGGTCTGATGCCGCATCTTTCGAGGATGTATTTGTTGGTTTATGTTTTTGTGACAGGAGCTTCATATCCTTTTTGATGATGATGTAGTCCAGGGCCTTGTGGAAAACATCATGGATCGTGCGCGGTTTGTCGATGATTATCCACTTTCTGAATTTGACTTGTATCAGAGTGTCTTTCTGAGCGCATCTATGGCCACCTTGTAGCTTATGCTGCTAACTCTCGACATGACAATCTTGAATCTGTTCATGAAGTCACAAAATATGTGAAAGTGACAACATATACGACCATCTTTTCGAGTGTTGAGTAATTCATCTCAGTATATGTCATGCACTTTATGGTATAAAAGATTGGTTTCTACTCTCCTCTATCTTTTTTTATTAGGACACTGCTAATGATGAAACTGCAATGTAAAGATACAACTTGTCCTCTTCTTTTGCTTTGGCCAATACCAGAGGTATTTCAGGTAGGCTTTAAGCTGTACAAATGCTTCATCACACTTCTCATCCAAGATGATTTTCTTGTTTCCTTAGAGTATTTCGTAAATGAAAAGCACTTTTCCAAGGACCGCGAAATAAACAGGTATAGTGCTGCAACTCATCCGCTCAATCTTTGAACTTCTTGGCTGTTATTTGAAATTTGAAGATCGAGTATTGCAGATATATGTTTTGGAGTTTCCTTAATATCTATCTATGTGACAATGCCTCCTAGGAACTATAGTGATGTAACTCGGAAACTGTACTTGGAGGGTTAAGCTTCATACATACCATATTAGTTCAAGGTATTCAAGCATTCTTTCAAGTGAGTGATGTAATCCACCTCGATGAGTGACTTGACCACATCGATGTAAACCTCCATAGTCACGTCGAGTTTGTCCGCAAACATTTGGTGACAAAACGCTGGTATGTTACTTCTGCATTTTTCAGTCTGAATGATACCACTTTGTTATAGTAAGTTCCACGATCAGTGATGAATGTTATTTTCCAAGTCGGGGTGCACATTATCTGATTGTTACCTGAAAATGCATCCATAAATGTTAGTAGTTGACTGCATGCAATTTATTCCACAAGGTGACCGATATGTGGAAGATGGAAGATGTCTATTGGACCACTTTATTGAGGTCGGTTAAGTCGATACAAATACTCCACTTGTCGTTTGGATATTTTTTTCCGTGATTGATCCCAGATTTAGAAATCTATTGACTTCCTCGTTCACAGATTTTGCTCTTTTAGAACCGAGTTTATGTTGCTTCTCCTTGATTGGTTTGAAATTTTGGTTGACGTTCAACTTTTACATTGTAATTGAAGGGTTGATTCCCTTCATGTTGATTGTTGACCATACAAAGGTTGACACATTGCTTTTGAGGAACTTAATGATTTCTCGTTTCATTTCAGCATTGAGCCCTACATTGATTCCAATGTTTCATTCCAATTGAGTCTCGTTTATGCCGATTTGAAAATGTCTTATTTTCATGAACATTTTAATTTCTCCAGTTAGACAATGATGATTGTTTCTATAACCTAATCTCTACAATCTTTAAATTTCTTTTAGCTCGCTGATCTCCTTTCAATGTAAATATTTTCCCATCTCTTGTTAGAAATTGGACGCATGGATAGTACATTGATGGTATTGCCTTCAGCGGGTGAATCCATGGTGTCCCTAAGATCGTGTTAGCTAGTGTGTCATTGACGGAGAATTTGAAGATTTTCTTCACTCATGTTACGAACATGTTCAATCATATAGTGGCCAGGATCTAAGTCGATGTTTCACTGAAACCAATGAGAGATCGTGATGATGTCTTGAGGTCCTTCAGGTCAACCTTCATATTGAGAAGTGTTTCCTTGAAATTAAGTGTACTGAATTGCTATTGTCGATTAAGACTCGAGTGACCTCACAGTTTCCTATTTATATCTCGACGACTAGAAAGTCATTATGTGTGGGTCAATATATGTGGTATCGAATTCGTAGAAAGTAACATGAATGCATCTTATGGTGTGTCTTAAAACTTTGTTGTTTTTACTGTTTTCTGTTGGTACTCTCTGACGGATCATACAAAATATTGGCACAGTGAGCACATTCACATTATGTCATTAATCATGTAGAAGATATTGGGATATTCTTCGTCATTGACTTCAGAGTAATTTGTTTTTTCTCGCAAGTCTTTCAGGTTTTGAACAGCTCAACCTCTCTCGCAAATCCTCCAGTTTTTGAGCGGTTTAGCTTGTCTCGTAAATCCTCGATCTTGAGTCTACTTCTGATTTGATGATGATGGTTGTTGGTTTTAAGCTATCATATCCGGGTCTTCATGGCCAGTTTGTATATCGGCAGCGTCAGCTGTGGTTTTGTCAGGTTCAGAATTAGACCTTTTGAGATTTTGCACAAGTCGTTGCTTCCAGTTTGTTATCTGGTGAGTTGTAAGTCCCACCCGAAATCATATTGATGCGGCGAGCTACCAAGAAGGGCATCTTGTGACTTTTGTTGAGATTGTTGCTGGTTTTTGTTCCATCGTTTTTTTTTCAGTTTTAGGACACACTTCATGTGTTAATGCACCTTTATTAAATGCTGAGTGGAGTGCATCTACGAGTTGAGTACACTCTGAAGTGCCATATCTTTTTTCTTGTGATATTTGTAGTATTTGCTGTCATCATATGACAAAAATCTAAAACCTTATGTTGGGCATGCACATTTGTTCCATGATCTTCACAAGTTGTGGAAATTGGTCGATTGGGTTCAGATTCTCTGATTGTGTAAGCACCTGACTTCTTCTTATCAAATTTGTCACAATTTGAGTGTTGTTGTGGTTCCTAGTATGTGTCAGCTGTTATTCTTAAAGCAAGGCTATTCATCGCATTGTGTTTGGTGAGGAAAACACTCTTGTCTTCCTCCACGACAATGAAGCAGTTAACGCGATGAAGATGTCTTCCAGTGTGATATTGGTGTTTGTGTATCAATACACCTTAAAGAATGAATATATCCTAAATCTTCCACTGGGGTTGAATCAGGGACGGAAACCTTTGATACCAAGCTTTTAAATGTTTTCATAAAACCCATATGTCTTTCCTGGCACCTTGCAACATTTGGCTGACTCCTTCTCCTCTTATGAACGTTGAGTAATGGTTGAATCTTAATGGAACGTGTTCGAGATGAAAATATGAATTCAGATGGTGAATTGTTTGAAAGATATTTTTATTTGAAGATTAACGATCAATTATAAAAATTCTAATTCTTGTGCCCTACTTATGTATACTAGGGGCGTTGTCCCCGTGCAAGCGCAGAGTGGTGGACGGAGTTCTTGTTACATTTCAATATTTGCTAAGGTTATTGTAGTTGTGAAGTTTGTTATTTGGATTGATTATTGTTTTTTCAAGTTTTTTATTGTTATACGGTTGGAGTTGTGATGATGAACTCCGTGGGTATTGTTTTCTACTTATGAAAAAGTAAATTATTTTAGTATTGTGATTGTTATGGTTCGTGATCTTGCTTGTTGTATCACTGGGACTTATTGTTTGTTTGTATTTTAATTTGTTTCTTATAATGTTGAGAATACATAAATCATGTTAAGGTTGTTGAGAGTACCTTTTGTTTCTGAATATTTTTTTCTCCAGTTTAGTTATGTAAGTTGTCTGTATTAAGTAATCATTTTTATTATTATTTGTTATATGTTTTTTTACCGGATCTTATAAACAAATACATGAAAACTTGTAGAAATAAATATAAAATGAGTGACAATTATGAATATTTGAGTTTTAATGTGTTTTAAACGAATTTATGTATTTCTCATAAGAAGACAAAATGAGTGAGAAGGTAGAGATGTTGTTATCCCCTTTGTTTATGTTGGGATTGTCTCTTGTATCTCTTGGTGTGCATGTGTTTGTTTCTCTTTTATTTGCTGGGTAATATGTAAACAAAAATCGTTGTTAAATGTATTTCTTAGAGTTCGTAACTTACTATGCTTTTTGGTTTAGCTGATTTCACTGATATTGGTTTCCGTCTTCGTCTTCTTCGTAAGCATCTGCGAAAGTAAGTTTGTAAATTGTTAAATAGATGGCTGTGTAGTTTGTATTTGTTTAGATGACTCGAAGTATGTGTCTTTGAGTTTTAGTTGAGGTGATTGGTTTTGTATATTTGGTTTGAAGTTTATTTGTAAGATTAGGGGAAAAGAGAGGTAGACGTTAATGATTCGTCTTTTTTTTTGGAACTTTAGTTTTTGGTGTTTTGATTTTTTGGGTTGTTATAGTTTTTTTTAAGCTATAAAATAGAGGTTTTTGTGAAATTAGTTTGATAAGTAAGAGAGATAAATAGACGACCACATATCTTGAATAGAAAATATTTTGGATCATTAATGTTAACATCATATAGATAGCAATATGAAGGGAATTGTGTGTTTATTGTTTCTTACGGGTCAATGAGGAGACGGATAACGATTCGAGTTGTTTCTTTGGTGAGGTCAGAGCCCTGGACAAAACGGATTTGCCCAACCACATATGCAAGTTTAAATATCAGTTATGATATCAAAACATAACATAAACTAAGTTGCAATATGATAATATACCTTGGAGTCTAGGTTTGTATTCACAATCACTTGGAGATTGTCGAACAACCTAATCATGACTTGAGATTGATCTGAGGAGCAACCGTGATGACTTCATCAATAATGATTGGTGAGATGAATCAAATGAGGAATGAATGATTAGTTATCTTGTACATGCTTGAGCACCTAGCAACCTCAAAACGATCAATTTTCACAAAGGAACCGACTTTCAAAGATGTCATGTAATGATTAGTACTACGTCCGATGGGAATGGACCCATGAATCACAGAATCTGCAAATAATATTATTCAACAAAGAATCAGGAAATCAATAAAAATATTATGTTAAATAAGTGTGATAGATTGAAGATTAACTTACATTTTCATCAAGGAAGAGTATTGTGATTCCTATAAACTCACTGTCTTTCTTAAAATTCAAAGAATCCCAAAAGCGAAGAAGGCGAGCGACTATGCTCTGACTACTACGACCAAGATGAAGAGACTCGAAGGTTGAGTGTTGGATGTTGGTGACGCCGGTTTGAGGAACTGGAGAAGCAAAAAGAGACATTTTATAGAAGATGGTTAAAGCTAAGAGGAATCAATAAGTTTTGTGGAGGTTAATCAAAGAAGAGAATCATATATATGGGTTTATAGAGGGGCTACAAATCAAGTACATTTATGATCAAGCAATTTAAGATGGGGCGATGAAGAGTTCACCGGTGAAAAAAACATTACGAACACACACGGCGCAACTCTGTAACTCAGACCTGTCTGAGATGATGATGAAGAGAACTTAACTCATGATAAACGACGATGGTTTACATTGTTGCAAACTTGAACTTTTTTTTCATATAACGTGATGAAGTCCATTTAAAAATAAAATCCGTAATATACTTGCAGGCCCGACCTTCAGAGAAAACTGTAAAAGTAAAAGTTTCTAATCTTCATAAAATTATATTAATTTTTGTCATTAATATACAAATTATCATTTAGTTTACTGGTATAAATGTTAATGTTAGAATTTCAATAATCCAAGTTTGAACCATGAATTAGTAAAATAAATTTTTATCAATGTTTTTAAAAAAATTGAACTCACATGATGTTGAGGTGGCAGACTAAGAGTGCCGTTATATTATTTGTGAGTGAACATCTATTTGCAAAATAATTTATATTTACAGCTAAACTCGTCTACTTATTTCCTTTTCTCCTAAAGCCAACTTTACGTTCTTCTATTATTTCTTTTATCATTTGGGCCGGATTCATTAAAATAAGGGGCATTTATTTCAGGAAACTATAGTTTTGTTTGTTTTGAATGCAGAGAAATAAAGTGTTTGAATACAAGTATAATTCAAATTCTTGAATTAAAAACCTCAATTGTTAGGTAATATGCAAGAAACATGAAAAATAAATAAGATTATTTGGCAGAAAATAATTTAAGCAAGGTTCTTCAGTTCAATAATTGATTTATAACCAAGCCACGTTCGTTAGGACAAATAATTTTGTTTGTTTTAAATGCAGAGAAATAAAATGTTTGAATATAAGTATAGTTTAAATTCATGAATTAAAAACGTCAAGGGTTAGGTAATATGCAAGAAACATGAAAATAAATAAGATTATTAGACAAAACAATTTAAGCCAGCCACGTACGAAGCACTAACTTATATATTTAACAATTTAAAATATAAAATGCAAAAGAAAATTCAGACGACCACCAGACAACCTAAAAGTGTAGGATTGCAATTTTGGATCGGTTATGGATAAGACTCGTTTAGTTTTAAATATATTGATTATTTAAAAATTATATTTAATGAATATTTAGTTATTTTACATTTTGGATTCAGATCGGTCCAAACCAATTTTAGGTCGGTTTAAGTATACAATTTTAAACATAAAATATTATATATATTTTTCAACTTTTTTATTTTTAACATAAAATATTATATATTTCTGTCAATGGAAAAAGTTACATATGGAAGATTGTTATCCAAAAAGATCAATTATTTTAGTTGATTGTCTGATTATCTGAAGAATCAATGGTTATGTTTACATTGACTACGATTATTTCTGTCCCATGTTGACGTGACATAGTGACAATTACATGCTAACGATATGAAAACTTGACTTTATTCCAGCCTGTGACCTTTTTTTTTGCTTGACCTGACTTGTTATTATATATTTAGTTTCGTTTATCAACAAAATAAAAAAAAAAGTATTTAGGTCTTCAATAGTAAAAAACAGCGGTGCATGCAGATCAAATGAAATAAGTATATATTATACAATTATCAGAAGAAATGCTCATCAAGTAGAACAAGTAATTTTATAAGTTATGAATGATAAAAGCAATTCAAAAATACAGATCATATATTTATAAAATAAAAATTACACCAAAATATCAAAATACATAGTAAAAAAAATAATACATAAACAAAGGTAAAATAATTTAATGAAAAGTATTTTGATTTGCCCATAACATATTTATCATTACGACAATTTTTCTTTTCTTTTCAGTTTCTGGTCTGATGCGGCATTTTACGAGGATGTTTTTGTTGGCTTATGTTTTTGTGAAAGGACCTTCATCTCCTCTTCGATGATAATGTAGTATGTCGAGGGCATCATGGATCGTGCGTAGCTTGTCGAGGGTTATCCCCTTTCTGAATTTTGACTTGTACCAGAGCGTCTTTATTAGCGCGTCTATGGCCACCTTGTCGCTTATGCCGCTAACTCTCGACATGACAATCTTGAATATGTTCATGAAGTCCCGAAGACGTTCGTCTTTCTTTTGGGCTAGGCTCCAAAGGTCAACTTGGAGGTTTCTCTATCTATGAACATAGAATAATGTTTGAAAAAATCCGAAGCGAGTTGGCATAAACGTTTAATGGAATTTTGCCTAAGACGGGAGAACCATTCGAGTGCAACTCCTTAAGGATTCTCGAAGAAGAGGAAGCAATCATGAATCCGGCTCTATCCATCGAGATCTGAAAGGCTTGCAGGTATTCCTTGGGGTCAGTGGTGCCATTGTATGTGGGGACTTTGATTTTCCTAGGATCCAAGATTTTGGTCTAGGTGGTACAAGAGGTAAAGGGAGTTTTCCGATCTTCTTAAAGAAGTCGGTCGATTTCTGGTGCTACGCTAGTAGCATGGTGGATTTGGGATTTCACCGCTTTTACTTCTGCAGCTGTTTTCGTGATGTAATCTTGGAGATCGCGAATCTCGATGAGATTGTCGCCAGCAGTTTTCGGACTTCATCGGTGTTTGCTGCGAGTGATCTGAGCCTGTTCTTCGGCCAATTTTTCATGTTCTATCCAAAAAATATTCTCTTCTTCTTCGTTCATGGGCTTGTAGAACAAAGAGTCTTTCTGGGCCGCATGGCTTCTCGTCCTTCTCGGATGCACATCAGAATCCTTTTACGAATTATCAGATTGATCGATGGGATCCAAGTTGACTCGCTCAACTTTGTTTTCCTCTGCCTCCTGCTCGAGGAGCGGAGGTTTTAAGATTTTTTTCGTGTCACGACAGGGGTTGTTTCATTGGGATTTTTGCCCTGGTGGATTTCCATGCGTGTTTCCGGCCTGTCAAGTGGAGTTGCAAAGTCAAGTCTTCTTCCACAGACCCTAATTGTTCCGCAAGGGAGAACGGCTCAGGTTCTCGCTTTAGAGGTTTTTGACCTGTTTAGCGAGAGAACCCATGAGCTTCTCTTGTTACTCCGATTTTGTATAAAAAGAGGAGAACATCTTTCTCACCTTGTCGAACGCCGCGGTAATAGCGTCAGTGTTAACCACAAAGATGTTCGCTGCTGCAGTTTCTCAATGTTGTTGCGGGTGTCTCCACCGTTATGAGGTTTTTGGTTGTTTTGATCGTCTGTAGCCATATCTGATCAAACGTTTTGTGGCTGAGAGCTAGATTGATCCGTACCGACCCCCTCTTTCTAGTGCCAAACTGTAGGAACCAAAATTCACACCGCCGATTTCCGTAAACGAAGAAAATTCAAGAAACCCTGACTTTCCCTGAGGTCCCAGATTTCTGCTAAGCCAAATGTCAAGCAATTAGGTAATGAAAACAAACGACGTAATAAATCAAGAATGAAAAAAAAGCAAAGGAGATCTTATTCTGAATCTGTGTAAGAGCGTTGACAACAGGTAAAAGCCTCGACTGTAAGAGTTGTTGGTGAGTTCCCTTGTTTTATAAACCAAAGACTTGAAAACCTAGTTGAGTCGCATCTTGATAACAAAAATGAAAAAGTTGTTTAAATCGCTCTGAGTGCTAAGTTGCTGTGTAAAAAGTTCTCTCTTGCGCCTCTTGCCTTGGCTTCCCTTATATACTCCTCCTAGATTAGTTTTCTCTTTATTTTTCTGACCCCGGATCGAGTTTCTCACTTCACGGAAATATTCTATTTTTCTTTGATCTTCATGTTTATCCTTTGAAACTTGACATTTATCTTTTTCTGCAAATATCATATAAACCGTCAGAGTAGTTTTGGGCTTAATCCGTCAAAAATCATAAGTGAGCTTTTTGCAGCGTTTCAGACCTTTTCGGGCTATTTACGATTTAATTGTTCATACGTTTTTTTCGAGAAATCACATTCGGTACGACGTCGGTTTTTTGAAATAATGAAAATCAACCGTGTAGTCGAGATATCTATGGTCTTAAATTAACCTATATCATTGTATATGATAGATTCTAATCTATACGAGAGAATAAGTCTTTGTTAATTTTACCGTAAAGTTTCAACGGTAACTTCAATCAATACGGAACAAGAGACAGTGCAGTTAAGACTCGAAGGAGAAACCTACAAGGGTGAGATGAGAGTGTGTGATGTCAATGAAGTGAGGTCGCCTTCTGGCGTCCTGAATGTATCGTGCCGTGGTCTCCTGCTGGCGACCTCGATCAGTTGGGTCCTAGTCTCCCACTGGCGAACTGGACAAACCATCTCGTGGTCGCCTGCTGGCGACTTGGACGGTCCGTGTCGTGGCCACCTGTTGGCGACCTGGACGGTCCGTCTCATGGTCGCCTGCTGGAAACCTGGTCGGTCTGTCTCGTGGTCGCCTACTGGCGACCTGGATGGTCTGTCTCCTGGTCGCCTGCTGGTGACCTGGACGGTCTGTCTCGTGGTCGCCTGCTGGTGACCCGGACTGGCTGGGTCCTAGCCGCCTTCTGGTGACCTGGACGAGCCCATCCTGGTCGCCTGATGGCAACCTGAACTGACTAAGTCTCGGTTGCCTGCGGGCGATCTATATTGGGCGAGTCTTGGTCGTTGTTGGCGACGTGGACAGTGGGAGGTTCTAAAACAGTCTTTTCTCGTTTCTTTGTTCTTTCAGAAGATTTTTTGCCAAGAGAATAAATAGTCTATCCTGAGAACTTGTCGTATAATTCTTTTATTTTAATTATACAAAATTTTAGTTCCTGCATAATATTTCTTGTGTTTTAGAGAAGAAATATTTTTCTAGAACTTTTAGGCATTGATGTGAGAACCAAAATTCGCACTGTCGATTTCCGAAAGTTTTAAGAATTCAGGAAACCTTAAATTTCCCAGGAGATCCTGGATAATCTGCTTTAAACCAAAAGCAAGACAATCAAACGATGAGAACAAACGAAATAGCAAAGAATTTGAATATAGTAAAAGAAGAGTAAAAGAGATATTATTTCGAGTTTGCTTTTAAGCGCTTACAAGTTAGAAAGAGCCTTGGCCACAAGAGCTGTTGGCGAGATCCTTTGTTCTAGTAACCTAAGACTGCTAATCCCTAAACGAGTAGTAGTTTGATATCAAAAACGTAAATAAATGCCTATTGCTCTAAGTTGCTATAAATGCTAAAGGTTCTCTCCTTTGTCTCACGCCTCGCCTTCTCTTATATGCTCGTATTCAAGGCGGTTTTGCGCTTCTTTTTCTGTCCCTGGTCGAGTTTATCACTTCAGAAATATTCTCTTTTCTTCTCGATCTTCATGGTTATCTTCGAAAAGCTTGCATTTATCTTCTGATTTCTTAATATTTATCTTTACATAATAAAGACAAGACCGTCGTAACACCTATGGGCTTAGTTTCCTATAAAAACATAAACCCCTTTAGTCGCGTTTTAGGCCTCTCGGGCCGTTTTGTCAATTTTGAGTGTTTTTCCATTTTCTCTGAAAGACAGTTTTCGATACGACATCGATTTCAGCATGAGTTCAAACTTCTCGCATAGCTTTGGAAACTTTTGGAGTTAAGCCAACCATTGCCATTTTACACAATCGGTTTAAACTTCATACGAAAAACAAGTCTTCGTGGTTTTTATCGTAAAGTTTCAATGGTAACTCCGGTCGAGAAGAAATGAAAAGCATTTTATCAAGTTTCGAGAGAGGATCTAGAGGGAGTGATATGGCGACCTGGGGGATGTACTTGTCGAGCTAGAAGTGGTTTGTCGAGTCTTACTTGTTTCTATCGTAAAATATCAATGGGAACTCCGATTGACACGAAACGAAGAGCATTTTAATCGCGACTCGAAGAGAAATACGAAGAGGAGGCACAGGTTGCTAAATGGCAACCCAATCTTGTTGAGCTGAGGTCGCCATATAGCAACCCGGTCCGTGTGAGTCTAGGTCGCCATATGCTGACCCGTGCGTTGCGAGTGCGGGTCGCCATATGGTGACCCGTGCCTTGCTAGTACGGGTCGCCATATGATGACCCATGTGTTTCGAGTGTGGGTTGCCATATGTCTTGTGAGTTCAGGTTGTCATATGGTGACCAATGTCTTGCGAGTGCGGGACGCCATATGGCTACCTGCGTCTTGCGAGTGCGGGTCGCCATATGGCGATCCGTTATTGCGAGTGCGGGTCGCCATATGTCTTGTGAGTGCAGGTCGCCATATGGCAACCCGTGTCTTGCAGGGTGCAGGGCGCCATACGGCGACACGTGCTCTGCAAGGTTGGACTCGTCGTATGGTGGCTTACTTCTTGTGGCCTAATTGTTTTTTTGTAAACTTTCATGAGCTGAAGATTTGTAGAAGCATTTTCCGAGGACTTGAGTCGTTGATTTCGTCGTGACCGATTTTGACCACAATAGTTAGCCCTCTAGCTTGTTAGGCCGTGAGCTTTCAGCGTGAGGCTCTAGCGGACGATCAGGCTAGGTGTGCAAATTAGGCTGAATCATCAGTCGAGAGTCCGAGAGTGAATAGTCAAGTTTTTGCTTTATAAGTAGGTGGAGTAAGTTTTGAATTTTTTATTCACTTGCTCACTTTCTTCAAGGTAGAATTTATCTCTCTCATTCTCTCTCACTAGTTTTTCCCTTGTCTTACTTTTTGAAATCCATATCTACCAAAAAGAGAGCTTCTAAGAAAGTTGATACTCATCATATTGATCATGACGATGCTCAAAATGATGAAGAGGTTATCCCGAAACCCGAGTTTGTTCCGCATTCGGTTGATCCTGGGGAGGCCGCGGCGTATTGGGCTTCCTTATGCGAGAGTTTGACTCCTCCGTATGAGACACAATTTCTTAGCAGGCCTCCCCGTCGGTGGGACCGAAGTCTTCCGAGCAAGAGCTCGTACCCATTCCTCGATACTGTTCGAGAGTTTGGCCGTGTTTTGAAAGACAAGGAATTCCGGATTCCACAGCAAGGCGAAAAGGCGGATGATCCCCTGGTGGGCTATTTTACTTGTTACGAGGCCCACATTGTGCGTTGCCGTCTATGGTTTCTAATCCCGGAGATCATCATTCATACTTTGAATCGCTTTGGTCTATCGATTGGTCGGATCAAACTTACGGGTCTTCAGCACCTCCTTGGGATCTTGGTCCTAAGTTACGAGCATGGGGTGCCCCTTAGTGTCGACCATTTCGAGGCTCTTTTGAAGCCATTGGCCGTGACGGGGGGAATATATCGCCTCGCGCCGTGCCCACATGTCGACCATACGGGAGACAATCTCGAATGGTCATGCATGGGAGAAATGGTTCTTCTTTGTTTGCGTTAATAGCGCGTCAGTTGAAGAAGGTTACATTCTTGCTTTTCGCAGTGAATGGGGTCGTTATGGTACTGTTTGGATATACGTACGTTTCCTTTTCTGTTGATATCTAACTTTCTCGTTATTTTGTTTTTGCAGAGACCAACCCTTTACCTTCATTTCCAGACGACGTGATTGTTGTTAGGGATCTTCTTCAAACCGTCTCATTCTTTTCGACTTCATTTACTCCAAAGCGAGTTTGGAAGGCTTTGAAACATCACCAGTCGCGATCAAATCCCAAAATGGTCGTGGAGGAGGGATCCAAACCGGTCATGGACAAGCTCAGGTCGAGGGACATTCCGGTGTCCCGGGGAACGCAAGGCCTTCCAAAGGTAAAGGGGTCGAGCTAGGCGATCTTGACTTCTCTTTGCCTGGATGGCCTTCTAACTTTGCTTCGGGCAACAGGAGTGGTGATAGTGACTTTTCCCTGTCGGATTGCAATTTCGATGACCTTTTCAAGGATCTTCCGGCCGAGTTCGATCTTCCTCATAGCGTGGATGGTCAGGCGAGGTCGAAAGCATTTGCGGAGGGTTCCAGGATGGTTAACGCGGTTAGTAACTCAAACTTTGTTTATACTTACATTTTCTTTGGGATATATCTCCTTAGTTTTGAGCATGTGCAGGGACCTCTCTCATTCAACTCCTCCCTCGAGGAGAGTTACCGGGAAGCGAGACTTTTCCGTTAAAAGGCTGAGAAGGCAGAGGGCGAGGCTGCTCTTCTCCGAAAACAGGCCGCCGCCCGAAACGAGGCTATGGAAAGGAGGCACGCGAAGGAGCTTCTTTGTGCAGAAAGGCAAGGTAAAGCTGAGTTCAAAGCTTAAGGAAGTCCAAGGGATCATGGGCGACTTTAGGGAATGTCGTGGAGCCATTGTTGCCTTGTCACAGACGAGGGTCGCGGGTTATGCTTTCCAAGCTGAAATAGATACGATGACCGGTTATATGGGCGAGTATGATGGCGTCGAGGCTATGGTCCCTCCTCTCGAGGAGAAGGTGCTGGGATATTGGGATCCTATCCCAGTTTCCCTTGATATGGAAGAAACCATTCCCGGGGCTGCCGACAAGTGGGTCGAGGTGGATCAGTCATTTGGCACGTTTGGTCGTTCGATGTCGAGAAATTTTGAGTTTGACCCTTGAACGACCGTTCGTGGTTTTAGGTTTGGTTGCGTTGGGCCGAATGTGGCCGTTTTTTAGGTTTATGCTTTTAGGCCGAATGTGGCCGTTTTCTTTCTTTTTTTTATTTGGGACTGGCCGTAGGTGGCTTTGAATCCCGGTTTGTATATTGAAAAAGAGTTAATGTTTTAGTAGAGTTTTGTGAAGTTATGATTTCAATTTGTGTAGAGGGAAGAACGCGAGTTCTCATCTCGCATCTAACTCGTATTTGTGTATCGTTTATTCGTTGCTCGTTCTAGATACGTGGAAAAGTTCCATGAGAGTTTATATGTGAACAAAGAGACATTCTTTCAGGATCTCGTATCTTTTGATATTCATGCCTTTGAGACGTTAGAGACCAGTGTGCTGGGTTTAAGGAAAGACATAGGTTTACTTTCGGTTAAGGCTGTGCGATGACTAATCGGCTTTCGTTTTGCATGTTGCTATTTCAACCTGATTCCATACCGCTTTAAAGTTCGCGATATGTTCTCGGCTTATACTACTTATATGGTCGGAATCGAGCAACTCTCCAAAGATAATTTTTAAGTCTTCTGGAAGTGCTGACCAAAATTTTAGATTTTTTGTGCGCAAATATCCTAGTCAGATGTATGAGAAACGTTCGTCAGAATGGTTAGGTGTGTCTGTTTAGGACGGCTGATGTACTTGTCGGGGCCAATCGGCGACTGGGGTGTAAGAGCGAGTGCTCGTTTATGATTATAGTCACGGCGGACTGTTTATGAATTTTAAAAATATATTTTCAGAGGTTTCATGCAACATCTCGCATTATGTTCTTACAAAATTTTTTTTGAGAAATCACCTTCAGTATGACGTTAATTTTATGAAATAATGAGAGTCAACCGTGTAGTTGAGATAACTATGGTGTTAAGTTAACCGTTATCATTTTATATGATTATATTGATTCTAATCTATACGAGAAAACAAGTATTTGTTAATTTTATCATAAACAGTGATTAGCGTAAAGATGTGCTTAGAGAATGGTGTGAATTATTATAATTATTAAAAATATGAAATTATATAATCACAATCATTTTCTCATAATCTGACATGCTGCCAACCAACTTTTGCATTTCTTGAAAACGCTTACTCGTTGATTTCGTTTAGTTGTTTTGTAAAAATTAAATCTTGGCGTTTGGATATTTGTTCGGATACAGATTGTTTTTTCTAATATTGGGTTTTTATGGTTTTGAAATAAGATTCCTTTTAGGTATTAAAAATTTTGGGTCGGGTTCGAATTAGGTCCTCCCAAATTCGGGTTAGTTCGGTTCTGATGTATACGAACCTGAAAATAAACACCAATATTTCTAAAACATATTCGGATATTCGTACCCAAAATAACTATATTATCCGATTCGGTTCAGGTATTTTGTGTCCAAACTACCCAAATATACCAAAATAACCAAAAATACTCATTAGACATGTTTTCAGCATTTCTATACTGGCTATCCAGTTTTATCCGAAAAACACAAATTTATTGAAAATAACTAAAATATTTAATTTATGATTTTAATTTAAATTATTCAAATAATTACATATATAGTTATAACTAATATTCTTAGATATATTTCAGATATCTTTGGATACTCATTCGACTTTCGATTTGGATCAGGTTGGATATCAATTTTTTGGATGTTACCCAAAGTCCAATCGGATTTGGAACCTTATTTTCAGGTTGGTATTGGGTCGGTTCTTCAAGTCCTGATATTTTTCCGAGCCCTAGTAAAAAGAAACAAAATTTAGAAATTCAAGTTAAACTGTTACAACTATTTATTATGTAAAGTTAAATTTCTTTAGAGATAACACATAATAATTCTTTTACAAGATCTTGAACGATTTTGTGGTAAGCGTCCATTCTCTCGTTCTTACATATCGTTGAGGGATTCCAGCAGTGGGATGTTTTGGATCAACACTTGTTTTCACTCTCACCAGTCTTTCGAAGTTTTTTTTTTTTGCTAAGATAGTCTTTCGAAGTTGGTTTTAAAATACTTCACTCCCCAACTCTTCTAGGTTTATCCGGCGAGATTTGCGTAATTGATGAAGACGTTACTAATGAAGACGTTAATAATGACCCAAAAATAATGTGCTCGAGATTTGCGTAATTGATGAAGACGTTATTAATAGCTCTGAGAAAACTTGCTCAGTTTGCGAAATGATAGAACGTTCAAAACTTGTTTGATTATTTTGTCTCGCTTTCTGGGATTTGTTAAAAGTAAAATTGTTTCAGATCGGATAAGATATTATGGTAGTTTAAATAGATTAATATATTTGTATTAATTATTACGTTAGTTAGATTTCAAATCCTCTTCAATATTTGTACATCAATAAATATTCCCTCCGTCTCGCAAAAAGTGTCGTTTTGAAGTTTTATTTTTGTTTCATAAAAAATGTTATTTTCAATTTCAATGCAATTTATTGATTTTTTAGCTTAATGTTTATTGTAAAATGTATTGGTTTTATAAATATTTTTATTTATCTAAAACACTATTGGTTGAATAGCTACCATTATTAAGAACATTAATGTATTATAATCGTTTTCTTAATAAATGTAAAAAATATCAAAGTGACATTCATTAAGAAACAGAGGAAATATTAAATAGTGAGTCGTGTAGCATTTTGTCATGAAGATGAATATATTTGTACTAAATATAAGTTATTTAGATTTTCAAATCCTCTTTAATATATGTACATCAATAAATAACAAATAATGAGTCCTACTGATAACCATCGAAATGGTACCAAAATGAGTAAGGACATGATTGTTACGGGGTTCTTAGAACGAGAAAAACAGATTTTAAATATTTTATTTAAGAACCGTCTCTTAGTTTTTTCTTAGTTTAAATTAAGAGACAGTTTTTATATTACGTTAAAAATCCCGTTTTAAGAACCCTACAATAATCATGGCCTAATGGGGCTGTAAATAGCGAGGGGAGCCTAGTTTTATTCTATTTGTTTTTTGTAGATGATAATTTTTTTCTTCTTTAAAGTTACAGCAAAAAAATGTGAAGTCATTTTGAAAATTTTAAAGGAATACAAACGTGTTTCATGATAACAAATAAACTTTTTAAGTCATCTATCCAATTTGAATGCAAGGTCCCAAAAACTTCACAAGAGGAGATTAAAAATATAATTAGATCTATAATAGGTGATAAGAGAAATTGTCTAGGCATTCCAAAAAGTTTGAGAGTAGCTAAAATTAAATATTTGGTTTTCTGATCGAATAAGTTAATAATAAAGTCAATAGTTGTACTTTCTATTATCTTAGGCCATAATTATTGGGGGGTTTTAGAGTGAGGTTTTTAGCGTAATTTAAAAAACATCTCTTAACTTTAACTAAGAAAAAATGAATAACATGTTTTTAAATATCTTACTAGAGAGTAGGAAGTACTTATAAAATATATGGTATCTGCAATGCCAAAACATGTTATGTCATGTGTTTGACTTCTTTTGAAAATAATAAAAAAATCACAAGTGTAATTATTCATTTATGGTGTAGTGGTGTTTGCGTTTTCAAAATTTAGAAATTTTTAATACATCTTTTTTAGCAAAACAATTATGGAGACTTATAGAGAAACAATAATCTCTTCTGCAAAAAAAATTAAAGAAAGATATTTTACGAAAACAGATTCTTTAGATGATCAAAAATCATACTCACCATCATTTGGGTGGAGAAATATATGTTCCATTAGACCTCTAGTTAAAAAGACTAATCAAATGAGTAGGTAAAAAGCCAATTTAGTTTGGCATGATTCATGTATACTTACTCCTCGCCCAAAATCAGCATTACAAAAAACATCAAAGTCAAATTTCAAATCCTACACTAAAGGTGGAACATCTTATAAATGTGAGGGATTCTTCTTGGAATATGAATTTGCTTAACTCGTACATACACACAAATGATGTTAAAATCATTAAAGTTTTGTCGATAAGTCGTATTTATGGTCTATTTTCTTATAGATGGAATTTTATAATTTCAGGCAAGTATTAAGTTAAATCGGGATATAAAACAGAGAAAAATTATTCAACCAATAATTTTGGTTTACTATATTATGGCCCTGATACAAAATCTCTTTTGGGTTACGTATGGAAATTCAAATATTCTCCAAAAATAAGATATTTTGTTTGAAAAATTATTTCAAGTATACTACTGGTTACTAAAAACCTGCAATCTCGAGAAATATAATGTGACACACAATATAGTTTGATGCGGAGCAGAGACTGAATACATTAATCATGCTATTTTTGAGTGCCTACTAGCGTTACAGACATGGACGTTATTGCAATATTGATTATTTATTTTTAGATTACCACATAAGTATGATTTAATTATTTTCCTTGGATCTTGTGGTACATTTGAAAGAATAAGAATGATAAAATCTATAAAACAAAAATGTTAATCCGAAGGAAATTCTGCGCACTACAAAATGAGCTTTATGAGCCAAAGCACAAATTACAGTGCCTAGAGAACAAGTGGAGGTCATACATAGTTTTGAGAGACAGTATGTGGATATTATAAGTCAATGTTATATTGTTGGAGCGTGAACAATATATTTTTGCAGGTCAAGGGTTGTACTATACCATAATCAGATGGGGGCTATGAATATCCAATAAAGCTTATCACGCATACATACCCAAGCTATAATTTGGGATATAGAATGCGTAAAGTCCCTAAAAGTCACAGAGGTAATTTTCGCAAGGGACTATTCTCAATTGGTAAAAATAGTGTCAACACTTGTAGAATTGTCAGTTTTCACCATTCACATGGATGAATTTCGACGATGTAAGGAATTCTTTCCCAAATTTAGGATCAAATATATACCAAGAGTACATAATATTATGGCGGAAAAATTAACACGTAGTGCTAGAAACTTTTAATCAGCTTTGTTATATGCTGATTTAGTATCTCCAATTTGGATAATCGAATCGATGACTATTTCTAGCTAGTAATATTTCTTGTTGTAAAAACAACTATAATTTTATACTCCCTCTGTTTCATATTAAATGTCGTTTTAGATGAAATTTTTTGTTACAAAATAAGTGACGTTTTTGCATTTCAATGCAAAATTTATGAATTTTATTTTTAGTTTAATTTTCTATTGTTTGAAATATTGTTAGGTATATAGGAAATAATGTTTTTATATAGGAAATACACAAAATTAAATATTTTCTTAATATGTGTGCAGAAATCTAAAATGACACTTATTATGCAACAAAGGGAGTAATTTATTAAAGATATCATTATAATTAATATTTTTAATAATTAACATGACAAGTATCTAACGATACGTAAGAATCAAAATTATCAAATAATATTATAAATATATACTCCCTCCGTTTTATATTAAATGTTGTTTTAAAGGAAATTTTTTGTTATAAAATAAGTGTCGTTTTCGCATTTCAATGCAAAATTTATGAATTTTATTTTTTAGTTTAATTTTCTATTGGTTGAAATATTGTTAGGTGTATGGCAAATGATGTTTTTATATAGAAAATATGCAAAATTAAATGTTTTCTTAATCCGTGTGCAGAAATCTAAAATGACACTTATTATGAAAGAGATGGAGTATAGATTACATTATTCATTAACTAATAATAATTATTCGCAAAATAAATTGAGATTGAGTTGCTAAATAAATATTTATCCACCGGATATCTAGTTAACTAATTGTTTTCCAATGGTTAAAGAATATTCTCAAAATATAGTTTACAAACTCTTTCGTAAAATTTTATTCAATATATCAATAATAATTTATGCATATTTGAAAATAACCAAATAATAAATTATGAAGAGCTGAGGATAAGGTGCAAGAGTGACTTTTTTTTGTCTTAACTTCCGACTTTATATAACTAGGATCCATAGCCCCCGCGCAAGCGCGGGGTCCGAAATATTAATGTTCCGCTATATAATTTTTTTTCTTTTTTTTCTAGAAACGTTGCATAGATTATGAATTTTTAAATCCATACGGAACATATGGAGAACCAAATGAAACGTGAACTAAAGACATAACTGGGTTAAATGGATAAAAACCGGATATATTTGTTATTTAATTTGAAAAATAAATGTAATAAATTATTTTTGTTTTATAATTATTTCAAACCAAAAACATATATATTC
>MU105722.1:198370-208823 GCA_012274485.2 Sinapis alba | reverse complement strand
TTTTGGGGGTGTGACATTGAGTTATATCTGTGGTGATTGTTATTTGTATGTTTCTTTTATTGTTTTTCTAATTGATAGCGATTAGCCTCTATATCTTTCTCAAAGGTTTGGTGAGACCCTAGATATACCATTGCAAGGTACGTCTTTGTAGAATGGATCAAGTGGACCTATTAAATAAATTGTAAATAATGTTCATTGAAAAATACAGGATTTACAAACAATACCGACCCTGAGGGAAAACATGGAAGTTAAAGCTGAGAATTTGAGTCATTACTTGTTGGTCCCGCATTAATCCAACACGGAACGGATGCGGATTGATCGATTCAAAATTTTTGATATACATGTGCATTTGCGGGTTGAATCGATTTTAAGCGGAACGGGTGCAAGTCGGAAAAAATTGAGTCGCATATACCCATCAAACCGCAAAAACTGTAAAGAGTGAAATACATTGTAAAAGCATATAAAATTATTATTTTAATTTTAAATATTACTTTAATTATTTTTATATAAAAAAATTTAATATATAATAAAATAATTATTTTATTAAATTTAATATTATGTGCGTGTCTTGCAGCTTATCCGTAAGTTTAGTGGGGCGGGTGCATATTTAAGACTTTTTATTAGTGGATTAGGCGAGTCAGAATTTTGAACAAAAAAAAAAAAATCAATCTGCGGGTTGGCGGGTCAAGATTGACCCGCAATCCCAACTATAACGGATGCATGTGTTTCCGATCTCGTAAAGAATAAATAAAACTGCGACCGTCTATTTTACAAAATCTCTTGTAGCTCAGTTGGTTATGTCAATCAAATAAACACTGAGAAGTGCATGGTTCAATCCGTAGAGCATGCAAATAATTATTTTACAAAAAAATATTGTGTGGGACCCACCATATACTGACGTGGCAGCCTCAGGAGAGAGCACAACTCTCTCATTATATAATAGATTAGTGGGCTCTTCTCATAAATATCTCTATAATATTATTGGTTAAGTCCATTTTATATGTATCACTCTATAATGGTGAATTAAAATAATGACATTAGTGATTTAAATTTATTATTAAAGTACTATAATTAATATTTTTAGTTAACTTTTTGTTAATATTTGTTTTAAAATTACCTTATTATCTAAAAAGGAAATATCTTTAATACATATATATATATATAAACAAATTTAGTTTTATATAACTCAAAAGGATTTTAATATAAATAGGCAATGTCGTTATAAATATTTCCATATAAATACATAATTTAATTAAAATGATTTTTATATAAATAAAAATAGATTAAAAATGTATCTAAATTTATTTAAGAAAAAGTATTATATATGTGTACATATATATATATCAAAAAGGTCATAAAAAGGAAATATATTTAATATTTAGATATATAGCAATTTCTCTTATATTTATAAAATTTTATTTAATAAAAAAATCCTTATAAAATTTCAAATAAACAAAATATTATAGATTATTTTAATCAAGTTGGTTAAATCAGTTTTCTTATGACATTAATATATCTAATATCTCATTTATAAAATAAATACATAAAGTTAGTTAGAAATGTCTTTATAAAATATTGAAATAATTGCTGATGGGGATCTGGTCAGTCCGTCTCGTCGTCGCTGGCTGGCGACCTAGACGGTCTGTCTTTTGGTCGCCTGCTGGCGACCCGGACTGGCTAGATCTTAGTTGTCTGCTGGCGACCTAGACGAGCTAAGTCCTAGTCGCCTGCTGGTGACCTGGAAGAGCCCATCATGGTCTCCTGTTGGCGACCTGAACTGACCAAGTCTCAGTCGCCTGCCGGCGATCTAGATTGGCCGAGTCTTGGTCCCATTTTGGCGACTTGGATAGTGAGATGTGCTAAAACAGTCTTTTCTCGTTTTATCGTTCTTTCATAAGTTTTTTGCCAAGATATTGAACGATATATCGCAAGAACTTGTCATATAATTTTTTTATTTCAATTATACGAAGTTTTAGTTCCTCGTAATATTTCTTCTTTTTTTAGAGAGGAAATATTTGTTAGGAACTTTTACGCATTAATTCCGTTGTAACCAATTTTGAACCCTTCAATTATCCCTCCAGCTCGTTAGAATCACGATGTTCTTGCGAGCGGTTAGGCAGGTTAGGCAAGTTAGGCCTAAGAGAAATCATCTCCAATCTCCTTATGTCCCACAAACAATTCTAAAATATCCTTCATTTAGTTTTTTCTTTTTTAAATAAATTATTTACTCCGAAAATTATGTTAATTACACATATACCCTTAAATATAAATATACATATCTATCGATCTTTTCTTTTACATCTCCATCTCTCTGCATCTTCAACTTCTTTTCTTTTCTTCCGTCTCGTCTATTACCTCTCTTTTTTTCTCTGGATTTCTCTTTTTTTTTCTTCATTCATAACTTTTATAAGATCTGAATTCTTCATTCAAATATCAATTTTAAGGTTTTTCATTCTGAATTCAAATAGAATAAACAAGATATGAATCGAGTTATGGTTTCTGGGTTGAGAAAGAATTCTGAGTTTTATTTGATTTAGGGCTATGCTTGTTCTGGATTTTCGAGTTAGGGTTCTTAAGAAGAATTATTAGTTTTCTTTGATTTAGTGTTGTACTTGTTCTGTTTTTTTTGAGTTAGGGTTCATAATGCGAATTCTGGGTTTGTTTTTATTTTAGATTTTTTTTATTCTTGAATTAACAACAGAAGACACAACAACCGCCAAGATGAAGAAGCATAAACGGTATTGATGAAGAAATATGAGGTTTTCATCTGGGTTTTTCTTTGATCTAGGGTTCTTTTTGTTTTTCTTCAGTTATGAACTTTTATAGATTTTTCTTTATTTAAGTATGTTTCTTATTTATTTACGTCATAGATCTATAATTTTTGTATTTGGTTGTGTGTTTCTTTGATTGTATTTGCAGATATGGATTCAATAAAACTTGTATAACTTGGTAGAACTGCATCAGTAGAACTAAGTATAACTTATTCAATAGAATTACGTAGAACTTAGTAGAACTACATAGAAATAGTATAACTACGTAGAACTCAGTACAACTTCATAAATATAACTAGTAAAACTCCGTATAACTAGTTGGATCAGTATAATGTAATTGAACCAGTATAACTAGTTAGACCAGTATAACTAGTTGAATCAGTATAACTAGTTAGATCAGTATTACTAGTTAGACCAGTATTACTAGTTGGACCAGTATTACTAGTTCGACCAGTATAACTAGTTGGAACAATATAACATATTTGAACCAGTTGTACGTCGATAATTAAATTTTAAATTTTTTTAAAATTTGAAAATCAAAAGTTTTTGAAATTTGAAATTTTGAATTTAAAAAAAAAATCAAAAATGAATAAGGGTAAAATTGAGTTTTCATATTTTCATTAAATGATAAAGGATATTGAGATTAGTGAAGGATATAGTGGATTTGTTTTTCTAGTAGAAGGACATTTGAGGTGATGGCTCCATAATTAATGGGTTAAAGTCCAGGGGTGTACAGTAGATTTTTTTTTCCTATAAGTATGTGGAGTAAGTTTTAAAATTGTTTACTTGCTCACTTCCACAAGAAATCTCTTATGGTAGAAAAATATTTCTCGCCCCTTCTCTTCCTTTGTTGATTTTTGATCATGTCTTCAAGTCAGAGAGTTTCAGAGAGTGCCTTGCCTTCTTGTTTTGATCCCAAGAGCCTTTGCGTCCATGATGCTTAAATAGTTCCAAAGGTCGAATTTTTGCCCCACTCTGTTGATTCTGACGAGGCTGAGGAGTACTGGCTTGCCACATGCAACACTAGAGCTCCCCCGGCCGAATCATGGTTTCTTGTCAGGCCTCGCACTAAGAGAGTTGCTGGCAAACCGAGCAAGAGCTCCTATTCATTCCTTGACAACACTCGGCATTTCTGCCGAGTTCCAGATGCGGTGGAGTTTAGGACACCAAGGGAGGGGGAACGCGCTGACACTCCCCCTCCTGGCTACTTTACATGTTAAGAGGCACATTTGTTGCGTTACCGCTTGTGGATTCCCATCCCGAAAATCTTCTTTCAAACCTTAGATCGCTTGGGGCTGTCGATAAGCCATATTTCTCTTTGCGGCTTGCAGCATCTCATTGGGATACTGGTTTTGAGTTATGAATGGGAATGACTCTTGTTGCTGATTACTTCGAAGCTCTGTTGATGCTGAAAGGGAATAGTGGATCGCTCATATATAGCTTGAGTCTTTGGCTATTTATGGTGATAATCAAAGGATTTGCTTCTAATACACACGAGTGGTAGGACTGCTATTTCTTCGTTCGTATAGACAGTGCATCCGTTGAGGAAAGCTGCGTTCCAATGTTTAGGAGTAGCTAGAGTCGAAAGGGTATTTTGGTTGGATATTTGTTAGTCTTTTTGTTTCGATGATATCTAACCTCGTACTTATTTTGTTTGTTTTGCAGAGCGTAATCCTCTTCCCCCGTTTTCCGAGGACTTGAACACCGCCATGAACCTTCTTCATGGTGGTCCATTTTACTGGGGCTACTTTTCTCCAAAACGAGTATGTCTTGTGATTGCGTATCATCATTCCCGAACTCAGCCTCATTTTTCAGTCAAGAAGAGTCGAATCCAAGCATGGACGAGTTCGTTCCTTACGATATCCCGGTGGAGAGGGAGAGGGAAAGGTCTCCTAAGAAAAATAATGTCACCGTTGATGGAGACAACGATTCTTGTTATGGGATGGAGCTTCCCCCGGATGAGTGGTATCGTAATTGTCTCAACAGCCATGCTAGTGGAATTGGCACCGATCAGGTCAATCTGGCAGGGATTGACACTCTTGGCCCCGATTTCAATTGCTTTCTTTGCTTCGATTGGGGTTAACTTTGATCGCTCCCGACTGATAGCTAGCCTGCCGGGTCGATGCAGTTTGTGAAAGCTTTGTGGATGTGCAATGGGGTTAGTTTACATACTTGGTCAGTTTTGTTTTTTGCCAAATTTTTTACTAACTCCAAAGATTTTGTAGCGCCTCCACATAATAAACAAAGCCCTTACCGCTATTTGTATGGAAGCGCGTACGGCCCGCTTCAAGATCGAGATGGCTGAGAAGGAGGTTGCTCGCTTGAAGGACGAGATTGCAGCATATTCTCTTCAAGCGAGCAAGTTCGTCGTGCGTACATGAGAGGAAGGCGGGAGGTTGCTGAGATAATGAAGAATTGCTATGTTCAGTTTGCGACCGAATTCGGAGAGCTGAAGGAGACTTATAAGTCTATTGGGGTATATCTCGAGTGTCGGGTCTCCGTAGGTATTTTGTGGCGTACGCAGGCCCCCGGCTTTTCCTATGACTTTGAGATGGCAAAGATGACAAAGCACATGATCAATCACCGATAACATGGAGCCTGCGATCCCTCAGATTAAAGGAAGGATATGGGATCAATGGGCTTCAATTCCTGTTTCTTCTGACTCAGAGGAAATCAGACCTGAAGTTCCTGCGAGGATGTTGAGGTGAACCAGCCCGTGGCCCCGCTGGGAGTTAGCGATTGTTTGCTTCGGAGGTCAATGTCTGGAAACTATGAGTTTGACCCATGATGGGTGTTGGTGAATAATGCTGGTATTTGAGTGAGTGTGATCACTTTTTATGTTATATTTTCGTTGGTGTTTGCTTACACCAAGTATGGTCGTTTATGTTTATCGGGACTGGCCGTATGTAGTTTTGAATCCCTGCTGCTATGCAGCTTTATTTAATAAACTATGTTTCATGTTTCAAGAGTGTATGAGTACTTTGATTTAGTGTAGAGGGAATAATATGATTCGTCATCTCATATCTAACTCTGGGTCGGTCGTTATATTGGTTGTTCGTTTCAGACGAGTATTCAAAAAAAATAATTTTGCGGAATTTTGAGAACGTTTAAATATAAGCGAAGAGACATATTTTTGGATCTCGTATCGGTTTGATACTATGCCTTCAGATGTTTGAGACCAATGTGCTGGGTTTAGGGCAAGACCTAGGCTTACTATCGGTTTTAGGGTTTGCGATGACTATTTCAGCTTACGTAACCCGCAGCGGTTTCGACCTGATTTTGTCTCAGTACTGAAGTCTGTGATACGTTCTCAGCTTATATAACTTGCACCGATCGGGAACAGAGCATCTCTCCGAAGATAATTTTGAAGTAGTCTGTAAGTGCTGACCAAAATTTCAAATTTTTTATAGCGCGCTATTATCCTTGTGTCAGAAGTATGAGGACCAATTCTACGAGAGGGGAAGGTATAATTTATTATTCGTTAAATGAAGGGTTTCTGTATTCTTCGGGGACAATTGACGAATGTGATTAAAGACAAATGAATGCTTTTCTAACATGATCGTCACGTGTTTTGGTCGAAGGTCAGGTTTGACCGTGTGACCGAGAAATGTTCGTGCATTAATTTAGGAAGTGTTTTCTATTTGGAGATTTTAGTATACCGCTTTTCTTTATGAAATGTTTGCGGGTTTTGGAGATGTTTGATTAGTGCTGTGAAGGATTTTATGTCATCCAAAGGATGCTTTCGGAAGAAACAGAAGTTTGATTGTTTTTTCATTGGTTTTTCGTAAGATTTTCATTTCCGGGTTATACGATAATTGTTTATTCGTGCTTGGGCGTTTCAGAGTGAATCATAGGATTGCTATCGTAGCCATAAAATCATTTTTGAGATGAGATTTTTATGTGATAAAAGAGACTTGCAAGACTTTCTAGAAATCATATTGCATTTTCGTATTATCGAAAAAGTTTTTTTAAAAATATCGAGTACATGGGCAAATATTTTAAGATATGGGAGTGTACAAGTATATGTATATGTTCCCATTCTCCCCCCCCCCTTTAGAGAGAGGGACAGCTGAACTCATCTTGTGACAAGTTGCCTACGTACCCTTTTCGAGGATCAAACCGTCTCGTAGTTTATTTTGTGCAGCAAGTGTTTTTACTCGGTGGGTGCGGCTGCATCAGTCGCCTTAGTTGCAGCAACTGTATCTGGGTCGACGTCTTCTTCCGGGGTTGTCTTCTCCGTTTGGGTTGGAGCGTTGGGCTCGGAAGCTTGCTTGCTTTCGCTTTCTGAAGCCGTTGCTTGAGTAGGCGATGCTGAGCCATCTTTCTTCGAAGTGTTTCCAGCCGACGGCTGGGTTATCTTCATGCATTTTGGTTTAACCATCAGGGTAGTCGTGATTTTCCTCAGCTTATGCTCGGCCAGGAAACAGTTTTTGACTGTTTCTGGCATCCCCAGATTGCCGCAATTCCGCTAGGATCGGTTTGCGACTTCAGGTATTCGAATCGGTTCCAGATAAGACCCATTCAATTCTAGATATATCGGTTATTTAGAAAATGTATCCAATGAGTATTTGGTCAACATACGGTTCGGATTCAGATCACTACCGCCCAGTTCTAGGTCGGTTTAGGTGTATAATTTTAAACATAAAATAATATATATTTTTCTATTTTATTTTTAAAGAAAAATGAATTGAAATCATATATATATTACTAATATTTACATAAATATAATAAAGTTGAAGTAGCCTAGTGATATTACACATGTTATTTCACCTTTTAGACCTAGGTTTGACGCCCATGAGATACATTTATGTGTTTTTTACATAGAATTTGGTTTAAAGCGGGTATCGTTCGGTTCCGAGTAAAAATCGAACCAATCTAATATTTTATGGATATTTTTATAATTATTCATTGGGTAAAATTTAAATACATAAATCAAATCGAACCGGTCCATTTCGGGTCGGATCCGGTTCAGATATTTGGTACCGGGTCAAAGTCGCAGGCCTAATTAAGTGTATGCAAGGAAGAAGCTCAATGAAACGCAAATTAAGCTTTATGATGTGTTTATTGGGTGTTCAAAAAAATAGAGGATGTGTTTATTGGGTTTCCATTTTTTCAGAGAAAAGGTATTTATATGAATGTGATAGAAACAAGATCAATTTTAGAGTATCTCCAGAACCAATTTTATTTTTTTTAATTGGCAAAAATTCAAATTTCAAATTTGAAGATATTCCTCTTGAAAATAATAATTTCAAACTAAACTTTAAAAGTTTTACATTTTACACTATATTCTTTCTAATTGATAAAAGCTAACAGAAATCACAAATTTTGTATTTAGCAATAAAATATACAATAAAAATATTATACAAACTATTAATTAGTAAGATAATACATTTTAATAGTGTATTACATGCATTTTGAAATAATAACTGAGTCTTTTATTTTTATTTGTAGATTACAATCTAAAAATTGTTGAAATCTTGTACTTTTGTTAGTTGATGTAATAATTTTATCTTTTTGTATTTTCGCTTTATATTTTTTTATTGAAAGTATATTGTAGTATTTTTTTGTATAATATTTTTCTTTGCTGTTATCAATATATTTGTATTTTGCATAAGATAAAAATTTATAAGGATTAAAATGATAACTATAAAAGTTAGTAAGATAATTTGAAAACAAACAATTGTAAGAATTTAAAAAGTTAGGAACTTCAACTATGATATCTTGTACAGTAGAATTTCAAATATAATTTTTTACTGTTTAGAAATTTTAAAAACATCTCCAAAAGCATAAAAGTGAAACTTCAAATTTGAAATTTTACAGTACAAAACTTCATATTTGAATTTCTTTACTTTTAAGTCCTTACAACTATCTATTTTCATATTATCTTATTAACTTTTATAATAATCATTTTAGTTCTTATAAATTCTTAAATTTATGCAAAATACAAATATATTAATAACAATAAAGTGAAATGTTGTAAAGACAATATTATAATACACATTACAAATTACAAAGTAAAATATGAAATATATAATTATATCAAAACAAAATTATTGCATAAACTAACGAAAGTACAAGATTTTAATAACTTTTGGATTACAATATACAAAGAAAAATAAAAAGATTCAATTATAATTAATAGTGTGTATAATATTTTATACATGTAATATGATATTAAATGTATTATTTTACTAATTAATAGTGTGTATAATATTTTTTATTATATATTGTATTATTAAATAAAGGTTCTCTGATTTTGTTTTTTTAAAGTATCAATTAGAAGGAATATAATGTAAAATGTAAAACTTTTGAAATTGCTTTTTAGAGAAAAACACTTTCAAATCTCAAATTTAATGTTTTGCCAACTTAAAATGATTAAAATTCATATATGGTATATGTGTAACTAGGTAGACCGGTGCGTGCGAGCATTAAAATTATTTTTCGATTGATAGTTACATATCTTTAATATATAAAAATTATTATTAGTCTCTCTCTCTCTCTCTCTCTCTCTCTCTCAACAGAAATCAATCATTTGTATTTAATTAGTATATAAAACAGAAATACAGATTACACTGAATTACATGTTTGATCAACACCATATTAAATGTTGCACCCTGGTGAATGATATGTTCTTTACATATAATTTTAATCTTCATACAGATAATCCAATATGTTTTGTCAAATTTAAATCTTCTAAGTTATCGATATTTTACTAAATCCCTAAATTTTTACTTGATATATGGTTTCTACGGTGCTTATATACAAACTATGAGACGGCGTGATAAAAAATTAGGTTAAAAATAAGTATTCACCTATCAATGTACATATTCATTTGATACTAAAGTATCATTGACGTATATTTTTTTTTGATATTAAGTTAACTAAAGTTCCTTTTATACCAAACTGTATTATTGGTAACAAAATATAATAATATCCTATGAAAACTAAAAACAATAACTGCTTTGGAAATCTAAGAAGGTTAGAAATGATAAAATATTTATAGGTTAGTTTATAACAAGAGGCTTAAAATGAACTTTATCAATGAAGTTCATGTTTAGACTATGGGATTTCCCTTGAATTTTCTAAATCGGGTGAGAAAAATTAAGATAATAAAGAGATTTGATATAGACATCTCTGATTATCCCGTATGACGAATATATTTTGTATTTTAACTTTGACATCATTATGAAGATGGCATCTTAAATTTAAACTATACATATAAAAAAGGAATATGTAAATATACTGAACATCAAATCTTACCTACTAAAATCTTATCTTATATATAAAAACAGAAGTCACAACCTTGATTCATGTGTGATTTTTGTAAAAATAGACTGTCACTAGAAATCAATTATCTTTCATTTAATACAAATAATATGGTTTAATAATATCATTCATAATATCTTTTGATATCTTTTGATCACAATATCTTTTGATATCTTTTTATTTTAAATATAAATATATTTTTTAACATGAATTTCTATTATTATAAAATATATTAAAATAAATAGAATTTTTAGTTTTAATTTTATAAATGATAACTGAATATATATTTATGCATAATAGTAGTTGATTTCTAATTACAAAATTAGTTTAAATATTTACATAAACCTTTTGAAAATTAAGATACTGTTAAAATATTTTTCAATAGATTTCTTAGAATTTTTAATATATATATATAT
>MU105722.1:27779-197949 GCA_012274485.2 Sinapis alba | reverse complement strand
AAAAAACAAATATTAATGTTTAATTAGTACTTTATATTTATAATCTAAGATATATAACTTTAATTTTGTTTGACTTTAGATTTTTTTGAAATGTTACAATATGTTTATGAGTGAAAATAATTTTATATTTTACCAAATTAGATTAAAAATATTCATGAGTTCAATAATCAAATACTATTTCAACAAACAAAAATATATAAAAGAAAATACAAATATATGTTACATTTTGAAATGATTAATTTGATGAAAACCAATAAAATTGAAGCACATACTAATATTTGAAAAATCGATATACAGATTTGAATATACCCTATTCTTGAAATAAAACCAAAATATCTTTTTTTCATCAAAAAAAATCTATATAAATAAAAATGAAAGTTAACACCCGCGCGGTTGCGCGGGTCCAAATCTAGTTATCTTTAAAATAAAAGATTGCCTTAACTTACTATTGATGTATTGCTACATTCAATGCTACAATATCGGGTTTGAGCCATGGACAATTATTCTTAACGTATAATATGATTATACACCTTGAACCAATAAATAACATAAGGACATCACATAAGATTTAAAATCTGGCCCAACAAAGATAATGATTACGATTTCATCATATTTTTGTTTTATGCATAAAAATATATTAAAATTAATTGAAAGTCTTTAAATGAGTATCAAAACTTTTATTGAAAAATCCATTAATTCAATAAATGACGTGAACTATCAATCATGATTTGAAAGGCTGCAAAAATTGCAAATAAATTATTTAATTAATGGAATACATTATTTTTGCTTTAAATTTTACTTCGAAAACTTGAAAGTTTAGTTCGATAGCTGTCCTTGCATATATAGGAATTAATTATTAGATTTGTTTAAAAATATTAAACAGTAAATTCTTTCTGAATATTTTCTTTTTAGTTTAGGAAGTTCAGAATATAGTGATGTAATCAAATCATCTTACTAACGACTACTGTTTATATTAAAAACAAACCTACATTCCATTAAAAAAAATCATGTGGTAAATCATTTAATATCTTACATATATTCTATTAAAGTTCTTTCTAAATTCTAGACAGTACATTACAAACTCATACATGCATGTGATATTAGAAGAAAAGAAGAAAATCTCACTAAATCTGGATAATGAATGGACGAGAAAGAAAATAAAAGAAGATTACTTTTTGTGGAAAATAAGCCAGTTTGGGTATTTATAATTAAATAAATTCAATAGTTTTGTCTTTTGTATTGAGAGACACAACTCTTGGGTTAGTAAAGTTTGAGCCTTATTTTGAAGTACAAATCTTATATGTAGATTTGAAAGTTAGGCATTCAAATAAATTAAGGTTTGATTAATTTGATCGTGAATATTTTAATTTTGGTTAAATTGTTTTTCATGTTAACATTTAGGTGATCATGAATTGTTTAATGTTTCTTAATAAATTAGAGGTATTATGTAATTTTCATTGACCCTAAATGTTGACAAATAGGGGTTCTAATCTAGAATCTATGTTGTTTAATTATAAAGACTAAATGAATTATAATTAAAAACAAAATTTTAAGAAATATTAATAAGAAAAAAATAGATTAATACATGAAAATAGCAAGTAAATCGGTTTAAGTGTTAGTTGATCAAAATATGAATATACCCTAAAGCATTTACTAAATATGATATGGTTATAAACATTTGTAAATTTTAGATATTTTGAGTTGAGATGTATAATTAAGCCAAATACTCATTTGATATCAACTATATTAGGCTAATTAAGATGGACTTCTGAATGAGATAAGTGTGTTTATCAAGCTTCCCGCATGCTAAAATATTAGTGATATGACGTTCGCGATTCTCAGCACAACTCTTACTAACAAAAACTGAAGTAAATCTTTTATTTCTCTTTTGTGAATCCCTAACTCAATCAATGGTGAATTCGATGTATTTTGGTCCAAGCAGACGCAGAAGTCATCTCGGACGTGATTCTCTTTAAGGTCCATTCACTCGATTCATCTCTGACAAAGCTCGTGCCATGTACAATGATCTTTGCATGAGAGGATTTCTAGCTCAATACATCATGTCATCTACTGAGGTTAATATTCAAGAAGTTCGTGATATCATAGATAGTGTAGATTAGATGAACACGGTAACGAATCTTAGAGAATTCTCTCATAGAATAGTTAGAGAATGTCTTACAAATTTTTATGGATTTGGTGATGGAGTCATGATTAGAGGAGACATTTTTGAGCTTTCTTCTATTTTAGTCAATAGTGTGTTTGAAACTCTTAATATTGATCATGATTATTTGTGGGAATTAAAAAGTTTGGATCAGGCTGTTGCGTATCTGACCGTAGGTCATAAGCACATATGATAAATTTTTTGTCTTGAGGATCTTAGTCCAATAAATCATGTTTTGTACAATGTATGCATGACAAATTGGATTCCAGGTACAAATATTGTGTACCTTGTGAAGAAGCTTTTGCGGTTTTTATATGCTCTTGTTCAGAAGAAGCATATATATTTTGGTCGTCTAGTATACGATCAAATAATGGTTACTGCAAGGCCATCTAATGGACAACAACCAATTGGATATCCTAAACTGATTCATCAGGTTCTTGCTCATCAGCGTGAGATAAGACCACTTGTAGGAGATGCTCCGAGGAATTAATTGGTAGACTAATTTATTTGTGGAGAATGCGGGAAGTTTCTGTTCCATGTGATGTTTCATCTCAACAGGTGATGTATCACAACATTGATCAAGCTATCAGGATGTTGCAACTTCTACAGAGTCATGTTCCAGGGGGAGAAAAAGTGAATTGGAGAAGATGATGATGATGATGATGGTGATGAAGATGTTCAAGATTTTCAAGAGTAAATTATGCTAATATATTTTTAGCTTGTAATATTTGTTTTTGTCTGGTTTGGTACATCTTTATGATGTAAAAGATGAAGACAAATAGATAGTGGTGGCTTTAATGTAAAATCTTCCATTCAGATAGGTACTCTAAGATTTTTTTTTGTTGATTTTAAAACGATTTGCTATATCCTTCTTGATGATGCTTCTACTTCAATCTATTCGCCTGGTTTTGGCCATATGAATGTTATAGAACTCAGATGTTTGGCTGGTAATTAAAAAAACATAAATAAGTTATTAAGAATTATAACAATCTCTAAATATGTCGAGCATAAATGATATTGATTGCCTCCCAAGTGAATGAATGAATTGACTGTCAACTGTATTTTAAACTAATCAACAACATAATTTGGTTTGTGTTAATATATGGAAAAAACTTTTAATGATGTCATATTAAATCATAATATTAGAATTTTGTTGCAAATAGAATATGCCAAGATATTCATATATTGGATGAAATGATTATAAATATTGGATGAAATTATTATAAATAAAATTCTCAAAATATATATATGAGAGTAGAGATAGCCAAATATAAAATGAAACAAAACATATAGTTTTTCAAAAAAAAAAACTCAAATTGTTTTCTTTTGCCTTTCTTCAATCCTATCAAAATCAAAAATATATTATTTGTAAACATATATTGTGGAAATCAATATATGTAAACTGAATATATTTAAGAATATTTTTTCAACGAAGTAACTAATTCAATTAATGGATTGAAACTAGCTCAGAGCATTCATAAATGTTGGTAATCTCTCCATATCCCCTATATATTGTATACAAATGTGGATCATTTTACCATACGGTTAATTTGAAAATATTAGAATAAATATAAGATATATTAAGTTTTAACTGTCTGGAACGTCAATCTTCCAGAATCGTAGCAAGCAAATGACTACGTTATCAGCATAATTGAATGTATTGACATGTTTTGACATTTCCCTATATGCAACACAAGTGGCTTAATTCAGGATATAATTATGATTGGAAAAAAAATATGTAGGAATCATATAATTGAATAAGCATAATTATTAAAATTAAACAAAATTAATAATATAAAGGTACACTTACTTGATATTAGTTAAGGTTAACGAAATAGTACTGATAGGATTGAGAAATTCAGCACCAATATTTTGGTTAAATCCCCTCAAGATTTCCAAATGATATAAGAGCCCCTAATATATCTAATATAAGGTTGAAGAAAAGTCAGTATACAGTTTTATGCAATTGTAACATAATAAATTAACTAAACATACGAAAAGTATAAAGTTCTAACCAAATGAAAATTTAGGATGAATTAATCTCATGTTTAACTCCTTGTATTTTACGAATGAGAGTTCCTCGGGTGTCTCTTCTAGAAATATGAATTCAACACGAGTGGTGTTTGCAAAACAAATATGATACTTATGACGAGTTACACTGGTAATGCCAGTAGAAAGGACTACTTTGAAATTAGATAGTCTAACCCAACAATGCTTATTAAGCATACTATATAATTGACGCATTAAAGAATTATTCATAGTTGCTTGAATCATCTGCTCATGTAAGATCAAATAGCATGATTAGCAAATTAGTATAATATATAATAATAATTATATATGTGTTGTATGTATGTAGCCAATACTCACATTTGCATCTATCAGTATCATATGACAATCATAACCAAATATTCCATTCCTCATAGTCCATTTATGTACTATTTGGACTCGTAAAGAAATATTCAAAGATCGAGAGTCCAAACTTTGGAGGAGAACGATAGTTTCCATGATAATTTTATGATCAATGAAAGTATTAACAACCTTATCTACTAGAAAAATTAGGGCAAATGGAAAATGAAAACTAAATAATGCAAATAATATCTTAACAAATGGATTTGAAATACTTGATTATAAATACTCTGCTAAATTTAGGAAATCACACTAATTATAAATATACATATAGTTAGATTTAGTATGAATATATGATTTTAAAATATATTGTATATAACAATAAAAATGGAAATGTTTCATTCAGTAGCTACTCCGGTGACATGTGAGCATCACCCTCTGTGTATTTTGCATAAACTTCTCTGACGTCATCGTCTGGACCATGCTTTATTGCTTTGAAATTCCTTATGAAGAAACTGGGTCAAATCATTTAGAGGTAGGGTTTTATTTAAAATTAAATTTTATTTTAGTTTAACTGGTTAAAATTTATTTTGTTAACAATAAACCAACTAAAACCATGGTCTATGGACAATTAAGTTCCAGACTATTGATTTAGAGATAAATAAGTTTGCAATTTTCAATTCATGGAAAAATAAATTAAATTTTAAATTCGGGAAAATCTAATAATAGGTCATATTTTGATGGACTTATGATGTTCTATGATAATTACGAGGAGTAAATAGATTGTCTCCCTCCAAAAACAATACAAATGTTTTTTAAAAAGATCATTGGAAGACTCATCAAAATTGCATTAGTAATATGCTTTAAACTGAAGTTTAGATTTCCAGCTATATTCAAACCACCCATAGATGCCCAAAAAGAAAAAAAATCATAACAAAATTGAGCTAAATTGATAATATATTCCTAAACAACAATAGATAAACCTATGTTACCAAAAAAGAAACAGATAAACCTAGATGAATTCAGGGCACATGCAAAACAAGTACTCTTTGGGAATTGATTGACTTTTTGTGCCTCATGTCTACTCTTCAATGTCACCATGAGCTTATTTCTCAATAAAATTTTAAGAACATTTCCAACTCCAATTCAATCTCTACTCCAAAATGTAATTTGTAGTAGAAAATGTTCCAACTCAATTTTATTTTTCACTTTATTTATGTTTTGTTTATTATTTCATTTTCACTCCAAAATAAAGTAAAACTAAAGAAAATTACACTTTATTTTTACTTTATTTTTAAAAAATAAAAAATTTTACATTGGAGATATTCTAATACTCAAAACAAAAGGCATTTCACATACAAATCTTGAATACACCATTTGAAAACAGAAAAAAAAAGGCACTTTACATACAAAACTTGAACAAACCATTTGGAAACAGAAAAATAATGTGTTGCATAATCAGCACTCTTATATGACGGCCAGAGTCTTCGGAAAGATTGATCGTGACATCCGCAACATTATATCTTCACAAGGACATAAGAGCCATTTTAAGGATCTAATGAACATTTGACTGAACTGGCCATTTTTCGGTAAAAGATTAAACTGACCTTAAATTTAAACAATCACTTTTATCTATTTTATATGATCTATAATTAAATTTAAATAATTAAGCATAGATACATAATATAATTTTAACAAATGGTCAGTTAAATCTTTTACCAAAAAATGGAATAGATCCATACTCATATGTTTTTATGATCATTTGTACCTTTCTTATAACAAATTTTTTTAATTATTGATAACAAAAATTTTAATATGACACTTTTAATAATTTTACTAATTTATAATCATTTCAAAAATACAATGAAAATTTTGAAATTAAAATATCAAATTCTCAATACTTGTTCAATACAAAATTCAAAATTTAAATAATTATGTATTTTATATACTATATAGTATAGTTTAAACGATATCAAAAAATATATATATATAATCTAAATATTTATTAAACGAGAATTTTTACTCATGTGATTTTATGATTATTTGTATTTTATTATATTTTTTAAAAAACATTGATCACAAAAACAATTTAACCATTGATCACAATTTTTTTAATATGGAACTTTTAAGAGTTTATTTATTATTTAGTCATTTAAAAAAAATTAAAAATAGAAAATATACAAAAAATCTAAACTTTATTATGGTTAGTTAGATTATTTAATTTATTTTAGTAATGTAAAACTAAACAAAAATTATAAAAGATATACAAATTGCTATCAGATCTTTATTTTTCAAAATCATTAATTGTTATATATATATATATATATATTAGGGGAATTAGACTGTATAACCTTCAAAAAAGTTATAATTTATAATGTAACCAAATACCCTAACTTACCGATATACCATGTGGCTTTTATATAATATTTCTGTTTTGTCCTTGTATCCAACCGGCAAAACCTACAAATAAAAACAATTTCAGTTAATAATTATTAAAAGTAAAAGCAACTTGTGGTCCTTTGATATTCACAAATCATTTGAAAATTACTTTCTATTTGGTAATTTTTTTAGAATGTGCATAGTTTCATTTTCAAATTTGGGTGATTGTGTGACCACCGACTGCACTTCCATAGTAGTTTGTGGAGGAGAAAACCGTTTGCAAAGGCTCTGGCGGTTATGGACGGGAAGCATTAGGGATTGTGAAATCTACAAAGGTGACGACACCGTAACAAGTGCACAATTGGTTAAGAAAAGAAGAGGCTTCTCAGATTTCAAAAGCAACGGAATGAGAGAGGCGGATCGTGAGTTAATGCTTAACGACGGACCGATAAATATGTGGCTGTATCATCAAAAGAAGAGATGCTGACTCGTCGACTTTATATGGTAGTGAAAATAATGATTGTAGACCTGTAATTGTGTATCACCATATCTTCAAAAGAAGAGGAGGTGAAGAAGATGAAGTCATCAACTATATTATGTATAGATAGTCCATACTATTTTATAGTGAATCCATACTATGTATTATGTATTGTACATGAAAAAAAAAATATAATAAAATATAATATAATATATTTTAGATTTAGATTTTATTTTAAACATATATTATAGTTTATATTTGGGTTTAGGATTTAATTGCTAGGATTTAAAGTTTAGTAATCAGGGGTTGGGATTGTGGTAGATTTTTTGTATTTAGGGGTTAGAATTATAATTGGAGTCATATACTATTTGGCTATATGAAATATGAAATATAATACTATTCAACAGATATAGAATAAAATATAATTTTACAGTGAAATAAGCGTGTATTAGGAATGTGTCTATTTACCTACTTGAAGATAAAAGTAAAATGTAAATAAGCATGTATTGGTTTACTATACTACTTAGCCTATATGGAATAGAGCATATCCAACTTTTCAAACCAAGTAATTAAATGTTCCTTCATGGGTTTAATATCAGAAAATAATTTATAAATTATATTTGAGTTTATAGTTTCCTAATTAGGATTTAGATTTATTAAGTAGGAGTTTAGGTATATTTACTAGCGGTTGTGGTTAACTTTATATGTATAGTTCCCAATAAAAGTTTGGGTGATATTCTATCGTAGTGATATGGTATAGAAAAATTGGATGCATATTTATGTGGTAAACAAGCGTGTGGTGTTAGTTGCATTACGTGGTGTGATAATTAATAGATAAATAAGCATGTGGTGATAATTGATTTGCACCATATGTTTTATAGCCTACGTCATCTTTTAAAACCCACAATTACCGAATACTTATAAAAGGAAAGGGTAAAACCGGATAATTATTGGGCTAAATGATAGATTGTATATTATGTCAAAATCAATGACATGTACCTAATTTCCATTTGTAGTTTGATTATTAGGCAAATTCTCCCTATATATTAACCACATTAGGTTATTCCGTGATTTTAGTCTAATGAATGAAAGAAGAATAGTTTTGATACATTAATAATTAATTATCTGATTAGTTGAATGTAAACCATAATATATATTTACATGGATCAACATACTTTTTAAAGGTTTTAAAGGATTTTAAGATTCATTTTGGTGATGACACATGACATAATTTGTTGTAATATTTTTCAAGTAATATATAAGAGATTTAACATTTATATTCTTTTCTGATTATTTTTGTTGGATATATTGCCTTGAGTATTCATGGGGTCTCAATTATAGCCTTCCAGTTATTATTTTATGAGTTTATTTTATAATGGCGAAGGATGATGCCCGGTAGCTTCGACTTCCCTCAATTTTTACTGAGCTGTGTTTTTCTATTCCTATTTTTTCTTTGCTTAACTGTGTTTTTCTATTCCTCTTGTGTGTTGAATACGTTATGCATTTGGTTGTCTATTTAAACCATCTTTAATGTATTACTCCATTATTTCTTTCAAAATATAGTAATTTTATAATGGAGTAAAATTTTATTCAAACTCTATTCTATTTTTAAAATGAAAAATGGATTAATGAATAAAAAATAAACCTATTACTCCCTTTATGAAATAATTTCATTTTTAATTCTATTGAAAACAAAAAATAAAGTAGGATTAGAGAAAAATTTACTTCAGACTCTATTTTAAGTAAATATATAGTAAAGTTGGAGTTGCTCTTAGTAGCCACTTTTGTTTTAAATATTGGCTTAATTAATTGATTGTAACTTGCAGGAGTAATTTGAACATGGAGATGTGTCTATTACGGACTTGGTAAGTATCTTTGAAGTGAAGTCATCATCTTACTACTCTAAATATGGGCTTAATGCATATGGGGGGATCCTGACTTAGGTTATGGAATAGGAATAGTCAAATTCTTTTGGGGTTCAGAGATTGCTCACTTGACTTAACTAATCTCACTTGATGTTTTTGATTTAGTCCCACTTGCTTACTCTTGAAAAACTAGAAAACACTTAGACTTTACTTGTTTGGTTCGGTTTACAACTCATTCGAGGTCTTCGTGGTTATAATACAAAGCTTAAGAAATATTTTTATTGTTTTTATAAACATAATTATTACATCTTAAAATCCTTTGGGTCGTGAAGTTAATTAAGACATCATCTTACTACTGTAAATATGGGTTTAGTGCATGGGCGATCCTGATTTAGGTTATGGAATAGTCAAATTCATGTTAAGATTCTTTTGGGATTCAGAGATTGCTCACTTGAGTTAACTAATCTCACTTGATGTTTTAGATATAAAACTACTTGCTTACACTTGAAAAGCTACTTACCAACCACACTTAAACCATGAAACTTTTATTCAACACACCACACATAGCTTACAATCATACAGATTGTTAACACACATAGGATTTCTTAGATGTTGCAAATATATTTCTTACATATCGTTGAGGGATTCCAGCAGTGGGATGCTCTGTTCATCGCAGAAGAAGTGTAACGCCCCGACCGCCCACAGCTAATGGGCCACCCACGCCCGCTCTCTCGGCCCGTGGGTCCCATCCCGTTCCAGCGGCCGGTCCGTTAATTTTCCAAGGCTCGAAATCATTGTTTACTGACCCTGCAATCATCACATGACCTTTCCCCGTGCTTTGGCCTCACTCACACGGTATCGCGAATCACTTCCCGATAGGTCACCCATCCTTAGACTACTCCAGCTCAAGCACGCTTAACTCTGGAGTTCTAAATTGATGTGCTCCCGAAAAGGTAAGTGCACTTTGATGACATAGGTAGCCAAATCAATTCTCTTAAGTCTTTCCATATATCACAACTCGGGATGTTACAATTCACCCCCTCTCAAAGAACGCAACGCCCTCGTTGCGCCCCACGACAGGTCTCAAGACGCCTCTCGGGCCAGAACCGAGATGGCTAACCAGTTCTGATACCACTTGTAACGCCCCGACCGCCCACAGCTAATGGGCCACCCACGCCCGCTCTCTCGGCCCGTGGGCCCCATCCCGTTCCAGCGGCCGGTCCGTTAATTTTCCAAGGCTCGAAATCATTGTTTACTGACCCTGCAATCATCACATGACCTTTCCCCGTACTTTGGCCTCACTCACACGGTATCGCGAATCACTTCCCGATAGGTCACCCATCCTTAGACTACTCCAGCTCAAGCACGCTTAACTCTGGAGTTCTAAATTGATGTGCTCCGGAAAAAGTAAGTGCACTTTGATGACATAGGTAGCCAAATCAATTCTCTTAAGCCTTTCCATATATCACAACTCGGGATGTTACAAGAAGTCTGTTGGATCAACAGTTGTTTTCACTCTCACCAATCTTTCGAAGTTGGTTTTAAAATACTTCACTCCCCAACTCTTTCCTTCCTCATACTTTGACTTTTCCTTCCCAAGATACATTCCCAAATCAATATCCATGAAATTAACATAAGCCCCTCTTGGAGATTTGGAGACGTAAGGAGTCATAAGACCGTAAACGCTGCCGACCCATTTAAGATACTTCTCTGTCTCCCTCTTGTTCTTGTCTTCTTCACCACTCCATTGAGCCAAATACTGAATCTCATATAGATTCCCTTCTCGATGTGGGAAGGGTGTTTCGTGCTCTGCGATTTCGCTCATTTTCCCACCAAGTGGAGTTAAAATGATCTTTGCAAGTCGGGCCTCGGGGGCTTCTAGTCGCCTCCATAGCTCACGAACGGCGGATTCAGGTAACGGTTCTTGGACAAAATCATCTTTACCTTTGAAAGAAACAGACGAGCGCTCCCGATTTGCAAGAACACCAAGAGATTCTCCTTTAGGGTAATCAGCAAACCATAATACAGACTCAACCCAACTCATTTCCGTACAGTCTTCAGCCTCAAGACTTAGTATTGGAAACTTCACTTCCATCAACGCCAATAGATCGTTTACAGGGCCAAGATAAAGTCCGCTGAATGAACCCTGAACCTTGCCATCGTTTGATCTCTCCAAAGTTGCTCTGAAGAAAAGATCATCAGTAACCTTATCGGCAACATACTGCCACTTGTTGATGATCTGAACTGCCTGATTCTCCGATGTTTTAATGACTTTAAAGACGGTTACTGTCGACGGAACATCTACCAGTCTAATCTTCCAAGACAGTACAACGCCAAAGCTCGATCCTCCACCTCCACGAATGGCCCAGAAGTAGTCTTCTCCCATTGCTTGTCGGTCAAGAATACTTCCACGTGCATCAACTACAAGTGCGTCGATCACGTTATCCGCCGCTAAACCATATTTTCTAAGTAATGTCCCGTAGCCTCCGCCGCTGAACTGTCCTCCGACGCCGACAGTTGGGTGAGTACCAGCCGGGAAAGCAAGAGTTTTGGTGGTTTTCCCAATCTCATAGTACCATTCTCCAGTAGTTGCTCCGGTTTGGACCCAACCACTCCGGTTATCAACATCTAATGTTATAGACCGAAGATACCTTAAATCAATGACAACGAAAGGTTTGTTGTACGCGACGTAAGATTGACCTTCGTAGCCGTGACCATTGCTCCGAGTCCTTACGTGGATTCCATGTACTCGCGCGCATCTAATCACGGTTTGAACGTCAGCGGCCTGAACCGGAGTGATGATTGAGACCGGTTTAGGTGTTGTGGGAACGGAGAATCTTTGATTTTGTGTGGAAGAATCTAAGATGGAGAAAAAGGTAGAGTCCTTGGAAGTGTGTATGACTTTGGGTTCGGTGGTATTGCCGTTTATACGGCGAGAAAGACATCTAAGAAAGTCTTCGTGGTTAGTGAAAGATGAAGCAAGAGGAGAAAGACTCAGAAGTACGAATGAGAGAGTGAGCAAGAAGCTTAATGACTCCATTTTTAAGATAGGTAGATAGTTGATAGATAATAGGGGTGGGCAAAAAAACCGAACCGAACCGAGTCAAACCGAACCAACCGAACCGAAACCGATTCAAACCGAACCAAAGTCCATTTCAAATCATTCGGTTGAAGATTTTTCAAACCCGAACGGTTCGGTTCAGTTTGGTTTAAAACCGAACCAAACCGATAAACCGAAGTGTTTTTATAATTATTTAAATTAAAAATATTAGTAATATCAAGATATTAAAATTATAAGACAAAGCTCACATAATTTTTTTTTTCTTTTATTTAGTTAATTTTTGTTTGATTGAGTTCTTAAAATTTAATTTACATACTTTTTATTATGACCAATGCGATTATTTCATAACAACCATACATTTATGTATTAAAACATAATTTCTCAAAAATAAATAAAAGAAGAGAAATCCGATTAAACCGAACCAAAATGTAAACTGAATTGAATACAAACCGAACCGAATATAAACCAAACCGAATATAAACCGATTCAAAACCGATCCAAACCGAACTAACTATGATTTACTTCAACTGATAAAATTCTAGAACCGAATTAACTAAACCGAACCGAATCCGAACCGAACCGATGAAATAACCAAAGTGTCCATCCCTAATAGATAACATGAATATGGAGAGGTTTATTTATAGGTGAAAAAGTTAGAGATAACCCAACTTTTTAATTGAGAAAAGGTCCTTTAACTTCTATAAATATTTCATACATCAATTTACAATAGGGCAATTCTCTTAAATAGCCATTTTTAAGTTTTTGTCACAAAAATAGCCCTCAAAAAATAAAATGACCAAAATAGACTTTTTTTTTTGAAATTTTGATTTTTTTTAATTTTTTTTTTGAAATTTGAAACCCTAACCCCAAACCCACCCCTTAACTCTAAACCCTAAAGTGCAAATTAGTTAACCCTAGGGGTATAAATGCATATAAATGATTTTTTTAGCTTCTAAAAAAACATTTTGGTTATTTTCTTCCTTAAAAACTATTTTTGTGACAAACAAACTAAAATGGGCTATCTGAGGAAATTTCTCTTTACAATAATGTGACCCAAAAACAATGTGCTCGAGATTTGCGTAATTGATGAAGACGTTATTAATAGCTCTGAGAAAACTTGCTCTGTTTTCGAAATGATAAAACGTTCTTGATTATTTTGTCTCGCTTTCAGGGATTTGTTAAAACTAAAAGTGTTTCAGATCAGATAAGATATTATGGTAGTTTAAAAAGATTAATATATTGGCAATTCTCTTAAATTAATATTTTTAAAAAAATGTCACTAAAATAGTTTTTAATAAATAAAATGATTAAAATAACATTTTTTATTTTTTTAAAAAATATATTTTGTTTTTATTTTTTTAATTTGAAATTCTAATTTTAAAATTTCACTCCTCAATTCTAAACACTAAGTCTAAATTAGTTAATTTTAGAAATATAAGTATACATTTACTTCTTTAATAAAATATTTTGACTATTTCTATTAATATATTTGTACTAATTATTACGTTAGTTAGATTTCAAATCCTTTTTAATATTTGTCATGAAGATGAATATATTTGTACTAAATGTTACGTTATTTAGATTCTCAAATCCTCTTTGATATATGTACATCAATAAATAACAAATAATGAGTCCTAGCTGATAACCATCGAAATGGTACCAAAACACGAGGGGGAAGATACTTTTCTATAAATCAAACTAGATTTTAACCCGCATATCCGTGCGGATATTTTTCCATTTTATAAATATATTTGATATTCTTACAAATATTTAAATATATCATTTAATTTTAGTGTTATATATTGTGTAACTTTATAATATTATTGTTTATATTTTCTTTTTAGCATTATTAACATACAATGATTTAGTTAAACCATTTTACTTTGTTATTAATTTTTATTTACAATAAAATTACAATAAAAAATAATCAAATAGAGAACCTCTATCAAATATGTTTTTCCTTTAATTTATATACTTTGCATATAATATATTTTTAATTTTTTTTAAATTTATATTATAGCAAAGAAATATGTTTAAGATAATTTATAGTTATATGTTGTGTTTAAGAGAATAGGCATTAACATATATAATTTTAGTATTTTACAGGATTTATAAGTAAAAATATTATTTTGTTTAAAAATATAGCCCAATTGTTTTAGTACAATTTATACATAGTAATATCTAACATATTGTTTTATTAAATTTTATTGATATATGATAATTTTTGGATGTTATGATATTAAGTTTTATGTTTTTTTTATAAAATTAAGACTTCAAAATATTAGATTGCTTTAATTTTTACAACTTATAGTTAGTTTTTTCGTAGTGCATTTCAGAAAGTTATTCTTTATTATCTATAATTTTATCTTTTGTAAAATTTGAGATATTATCATTTTGAGTTTAAATATTTATTTTCAAAATTTTATATTTTGTCAAGAAAACTTTGGAAAATTATCCAATTATTTTTGAGTTTGGAACAGTACATGAATTTTGAATTTGTTTTTGTTACTACGTTAATATATTATTTTATAAAGAATATTTTTTATTTTTAATAATATTTTTTTATAAAAATTCAACCGGTTTTGTTATAATTAAAACAAAATAAATTTATAATTAAAATTTGATTGGTCATTAATATTTTAAATGAATTACTAAAATTTCATAATTTACTAATATATTTTTTTAAATAGTACATGAACCAAAAGTTATTATATACTATTATTTTTTGTATATAAAAAATTTAAACAATATATTTCTGAGAGTGTCAAAATAATTAAAAAATATAATATATAGTTGTAGATATAAAAGTTTAACATGTATTAATACATTTATTTTGTATAAAAGTATTATATAGTTTAATAATTTTAACCCATTATAATGATGAGTGATAATTTATTTAAGTGAAAAAATCAAAATTATTAATTTTATTAATTTACTTATTAAATATATTTTTATATTTAATTTATATAGCATTGCTATCTTTATATAATACAAAATATAATTATAGAATTTATAAAAAAATAGTATATAATTTTTATTTTATTTTTGTAATAAAATTTTAGTTAATATTTATATATAATAATATTATATTACTAATTACGAAATTTATTAATATATTATTTAAAAAATATTTAATTTTTAAGTAAAATTTTCTTAGATTCTTTCTCAACAGATTTTATTATAAATTAAAAAGAAAAAACAAATTTATAGTTAGTTCATTATTAATATAAATAAATCATTATGTCATATTAAGAAATTAATCAAATAATCCTACTAAAACTTGTTTATAGTAGATAAAAATAGGATTCTATTTTAATAGAGTAGATGAGTATAGGTGAAAGGACCCAAAAGAAAAAAGAGAGGGTGAAGGGACCTAATCTGGTTTTCTTTATCGCTTGTGATCATTTGATCACATATTTGTCTTACTCGATCAAAGGAAGTTCTTTTCAGATTTTTCCATGAACTTAGTATTTTTATCCATTTCTCCTCAATGAAGTTCAGTTAACTACATAGTATTCATTAAGGAGGTGTTATTCATTGTTGAATTTGAATAGAGTTTAAATCTAAGGGTAATCAACTGTTATTCATTAGTTAATTTTAATTTATTTTTATAAATTTAGAGTTATTGGTTCTTGTACTTCAAATATTTTCATTTAAGAGTTTAAATTTAGTGTTATTGGTTTTTGTATTTATAATATTATTATTAAAAGAGTTTAAAACATTGTTATTCAATGATAGAGTTAAAATCTAGCGTTATTCATATATGAATTGAATTTCCTTATAAAATGAATTTTAAAAATGTTGAATGATTTTGATATTACTTTTGTGAGTAAATTCTGGCAATCAGAATTCAAGATTTATCCAAAAATATTCAGTTGAAGAATCAATTTTCAGAACTATCAACTCACATTTACGTGTGTTTTCTTTACCCAAACTTTATAATAATGTTTTTTTCTTTCTTTCATATTTTCTTATTTCTCTAAAAACAATTGTGAGTCTTCTTACGTTAGTTTTTGTTTTGCTTTTGATACATTTGAGCTTTTTATTTTATTTTATATTTCACATAATTATCCACCCAAAACATACAAAAATTGTATCAGTCTTTGGTCTCAATTTGTTTCTCTGTAACATATACCTATTGATAAAATTTAACAAGTTTTTATCCAATTTTAAAGCCAATATTCGGTTTCTTCAAACACATCATAAGTTTTTCCAATAACTTATAATTTTTTCCCAATTTTCTTTTCAAACCTAGTTACAAAAACGACCAAACAACAACAAAATAAAGGAAAACTAATCACTTACCAGAAAGAATGAAGGATGAAGCTTCGATTTCGACGGAGAAGAAAGAAAAAAACAAAAACTCTCGAGGGTTTCAGAGGGGTTGCAAAAAGAGACAAGAGAGAGAGTTGAGACACGAGAAATGATAAAGAGAAATTGATGGATTCTCGATTTAGATGGAGGAAGAACAAGGAATGACGTTAGGGTAAGTTTTTGGTTTTACATCGCAAGAGAGATAGTTGATAAACACGACGAAATGAGAGAAGTGAAAGGACGAATTTGGGGTGGAGCGGGAAACACAGTCATTTAACTTTAAATGAATCGAATTTTAGGATTGGGTTTGGATGGGTCGGATCTTTAGATTGAACCCTTTTAAATAGTATATTTCATTAAAAGTCCAACCCTTGTAAATAACATATTTTATTAAAGTTCAATTTATTTTAACCACATTATCTATCTATTTAAAAGAAAACAAATTTTATTATGGAGAAAAAGAGAAATTTTTGAAGATGGATTAGAGCAAAATAGATTAAAGACTCATTATAACACAGCAGCAAACGCCCTAAACCAACACTTAACAACTGAGCAGAGAATCAGAAATAACAATGACACTCTACATGGATTCATTGCACGATAAACCGTTGATTTAGAACCAGCAAAAGCCTCAAACACTAACAAATTGCCCTAGCCAAAAAGCATTCCGCAATTGCAACAACACCAGCAAAACACCGCACACCACTAGAGATCTTTTAAACAAATTCCTTGACCTATAATCATTTTAAGGAACAAATAAGCAAAATATATTTAAGAGCAAAGAAAACAAAGAAGGTTGTCTTGTCTTTTTTTTTCTTTTTTTTTTTTTTTGAACACAAAGAAGGTTGTCTTGTCTTATTGTTCAAGTTTGGGGATGAATGCAACAACTAAACACAAGGCACCTCGCTGCAAAAATGATTGACATTAAACAACTACGATTCAGATTACAAATCACCATTTGAGGAATATGCTCTAACTTATGTGTAAATTCTAGTACATATCTCTTAAAGTTCAGACAAACGAGCAGAAAATGAACAAGGTACACAGACCAGGAGAGGATAGGAGATTCGAGCAGGCCAAATCCAAACCACGTGACTGTGAATCTACCTCGAAGCAACCAAGCCTTGCTCCACGGATCTTACAATAACTTTTGTAGCTTCTTTAATTAAATCAAGACTAATTTCTCAAAAAAAAAAAAACAAGACTGTCATTTGATAATGTGTGGTCTGTTGCTGCGAGTTTTTGATCTGGTTTTGTGGACTTTGGGTGGTGTCTCAACCGTTAAAGCATACATTTTTACAGCAAATAACTCTTTTGGAAGACCCTTCTGATCCTGGAAATGGTTTTGGAAAAACTCTAAGCTTCGAAACCAACAGTTCTTAGAATATGGTCATAAGATGAATTAAAGAACAGACAAGAACTCAACCTTTGTTTGATAGAGATGTAACCCACATCGACGAAAGAGCTGTTTAAAGTAGGGATCGGATCTGGTGATGCTACGATCCTCTTTATCCAAAACAAATCCTGCGCAACACGAAAACAAATATACTTAGGTTTTATCAGATAGAACAGTTCATAAGAACAGCAAAGTCAAGAGCGCAAAGAAACCTTGCTTGGCGAGATTCTCTTTCACAACAAAAAACCCACCGGGTTTAAGGCATCCCTATGATCAACCACAAACATCACATGAGATTAAAGCAGCAGAAAGACACAATGCATCAAAACTATGGTTTCACTTGACTTGTAATAGAGAAACAAAACATGGTGCAACAAAAATTACTTTTGCTCGGTTAAAGAAAGAAACAAAATCATCGTCGGTGAGATGCCCGATGCACCACTGAACCCATATGACATCGTACCTCTGATCAGCTGGAGTAAACTCCTACAGTTATATTAAAAAAAAATTAACAAAACACTTGTGAAGGAGAAGAAAGATAAAACAGAGAATGTACAAGAGTGATGATACCTGAAGAGGTACACAGAAAAAGTTAGCTGCTTTGTGCGTTTCTGAGCCCGTAGACGCCAGATTTTCACGTGCAGCATCGAGGAACTGAGCTACAGGCTCGAGAAGATCAACCTTAGATCAAAACAATAGTCGTCAACAAAACTAAAACAGAGAAGAACTGAGCATATTAGCAAGTGAACAGAATCAAAGAAAACATTCACCTCGTTAAAGTACCGTATCAGAAGATTCTTGGTGATCCTTCCAACGCCAGATCCACAATCTGCAAGTGAGTTGTGTGATTTTCAAAGAAACACATGTGTAAAAAAAGAAATACCAATGAGAGGAGAGTACCAAGAGCCACTAGATTCTGATTTGTTACTCCATTAACTAATCTTTCTTGCAGAAGGGTTCTGAGGAAAACCTCACTTCCTAAAATATCAGCATCATTGACATGCCCGTATCCTCCTAATACTCCATCAACAGAAGCTTCAACTCCCTTACATCACAATTTGGAATCAATACGCAGCTTTAGAATCCAGGTTATACATGTTAGGGCTACTTCGAATATAAAATCAAATCTGAGAAACGCTACAGAGAACCAACCAAAGAAAGAAAAAAGAGGTGAAATTAAAAAAAAAAATAAGACAGAGACTAAGAAGAAAAACAAAACTAGTTTATAACTTACTTCCCAGTAAGAAACTCCGTCTCTGTACCATTGGGTCTTCTTCGTTTCATCTCCTTCTTCTCCAATTTGTTCTATCCACATCTCTTGTGCGCTGTTAAACTCCTTCCCTTCAGAATCTACGCCACAAACCTCCATCGGATCCAATGACCGAGCTTAAATGCTTCTTCTACGTTGATACTGACACACTGACGGTTGAAAGCAGACGTCGTCGTCGACAGCGGAGATGTATGGTTTTGGAGGTTGCAGTGGAAGTGTCAACTTAATCATTGGGCTTTTTGGGTTTTAATTTAAAGCCGGGTCTCGGAGTATCCAGAGTTCAACCAAACTAGCTTTCGCATCGTTTGGTTAGGCCTTTGGCCATTTAATGATATAAAATTATAAAGGTTCAGAAAAATAATGGGAAATTTGTGATATATGACTTAAAACTTGATTTCAATCTAAACTATACCTAAATTTGAATCAAATGCAAAAATAATCTAAAAAACTATTAAAATTATAACCAGTTTCTTATGACCAAACAAAAAATTAGAAATTATTTTTTACGAAAATAACTTCGTAAAGTCTTCTAAGGATTTTGTAAAGTCTTTTGAAGTTTTGTAAGTCTTCTAAAAATTTCCAGGAAATCTTCTCGTACGAATAGATTTTAAAAATAATTTATAAATTTTATGAAAAATATTTTACTGGAAGAAAATTGAAATCATGTAATTATAAATATTTATAAATAATATAAATTAAAAATATAATAAAATTGAATTATTTTAAACATAGGTAAGTGAATATAGTGAGTCATAGTATTATTTGGTTTAGGATTTAGTAACATATGTTGTAGTATTATATGTTTTCTTAGGGTTAGATTTTGGAAGCTTAACATTTTTTTTGAAAAATTAAATTTTGACATATATGTGTCTAGTTATATGTATATTAAACACTTTTAAAGTTGAGTTTAAATTTAATAAAGTGTTTAGTTAGTTAATTAATTTTATGGGTTATATTTAGGGTCTAGACGATTTCTAAGAAATCTTCTGGTAAATAGTATTTACGGACTATAAGACTTTCAAGAAGTATTCTGATGAATAGTATATACGGGTTAGAAGACTTTTTCGAAAGTTTTATGAATCAAAAATATTTGATCTAAATGAAATTTTTGTCTTCATATAAAGAAAAAAGAAAAATTTACACATTCTCTCTCTTCCTCTCAAATGGCTGCAACAAAAAGGTAATGTTTCTCACTCTAAAACTCTATAACCTCTCTTTAATTTCTTTGAACTTGATAACACTAAACTTTATATCAAATTCTCATTTTTGTCTCATGTTTTTCTCACTAATTTATCTTGTTTTTGCAGGTTTTTAATCACATAGTTCTCATCTTTCACTCCTTTAAAAGTAGATCTATAAATTTTAGATATACATTTTTGTGTTTTATAAAGGTAGAAAATCTAATCTTCCACTCACTTTCTCTGTTTTCAAGCCATTTGAACGTTTTTTGATATGTAGGTTTTTCAGATCTGGATTTGGATATGCAGATCTTTCAGATCTGGATCAGACTTTAGAAGACTTCTAGGAAGTCTTCTAAAAGTAAATGTGCTAGAAGAATTTTTGGAACTCTTATGGAATATTTCATGGAAGTTTTCTGACAGAGTCTTCTCTCATGTCTCCTCTTTCATAACAGACATGAAAAGTCATTGGAAGACTTTTCGGAAGACTTATGGGAAGTCTTCTAACTTCCAGGAAGACTTCATGGAAGTCTTCTGACGTAGTCCAAGTTAATTTTTCTGGAGGAAAGATCTCTAACTTTATATGTAATAGTTTTGTTTATGGTATATTTTGTGATTTGTATGTGTACTCTTTTAGTTGTGATTTTTTGTGATTTTTTTTGTAAATTTGAAAAGATATTAATCAAAAGAATTTGGTAAATATGTTCATGTCTACAATATTATCTTGCCAAAAGTACTTACTTTATTGAAGTTATTGATACAACTTCAATATTAAAACATAATAACCCAAAAATTTTGTCAAATTTGCTAAAACTTTGGGAGAAGACTTCTCAAGAAAACTTAGTCAAATTCACAAAATATCAAACATTACATAAGTTCAAACATATAATACTTTTCGGAAGACTTCTCAGAAGACATTTCAAAAAAAAAATTAGAAGACTTCTCGAAAGACTTGTCAAAAGACTTCTCGGAAAATAAATTTTAAACGGGAAATTTTAGCAGAAAATTAAAATATAAACAAAAATTTAAGCGAGAAACTTGAATTTTAAGTGAAAATTGAATTTTTCAATCTCATGAAAGTTAAAAAAAATATCTTTTAATCTAAGAAGACATATTAAACTAGATAACATGATATTCTTGAAGTTACTTAACACTTTTGAAGAAAACATATCTTAAAGTTACTTAACAAGTTTACAAAAACTAACGTAGAAGACTTTCACAGAAGTCTTCTCAAATTAACTAGAAACAATAATACACATGAATGTTGGTAACCTTATAATTAAAACTAATTAAGTTATGAATTTCATTCAAGAGTCCTAATATTGACCAATATACATGAATTAACAAGAAAATATTAAAAAGTCTTTTATAGTTTTACAGAAAATAAAAGTTTATTAAACATTAATGTAGAAAACTTCCACGGAAGGCGTCTAGAAGACTTCTAGAAAGTATTTTATTTATATCATTTTTGCAATTAACTGGATTGCGTCTAGAAGACTTCTCTGGTATTTTTGAGATTTTTTTGTTAACAAAGAAAAATTGGAAGACTTTAAGAGAAGTCGTCTCTAAAAAATACACATAAAATCAATTGCAAAAGTAACCTCTACATTGACCAAAAGACTTCTGTATAAGTCTTCTGATGAACATATCTAGAAAAAAAAATAACAATTTTATACTTTCAATCAGTGAAATAACTTGATTAGCTTCTCTTAGCACACAAAACTTCATCAAAAAACATACCCAAGAAATGAAAATATTGTTTTTTTATGAATATAGAGAGAAAATAGAAAAGATGTAGTTTTTGAGCATAAAAAATGAAATAGGAAGATTGAAAATTAATTTTTAGGTGCATTGAGAACTTTAAATTGATTGTTTTTGGTGGTTGTTGTATTGATTGTAATGGTAATATTACAAATACTCAATGAAAATAAGAATGATAGATTAAAATATGAGTTATTCTTGGGTTCACCCCCTAGGGTGAACCTCTAGGTTCACCACCCAATCAAAATTTGCCACATAATAATATATTTTTTTAATAAGAAAGATAAAAAAAATAAAAAAACAGCAAAAACTTAAAAAAAAATTACATTGTTAATACTGTCGGTAAAACCTTAAACCATAAATAATAAACTCTAAACCCTAAACACTAAACCCTAAACCCTTGGTAAACCTTAAACTCTTGGGTAAATCTTAAACCTTTGGGTAAACCCTAAACCCTTGGGTAAATCCTAAACCCTTGGGTAAATCTTAGGGTAAACCTTACATAAATAATAAACTCTAAACCCTAAACACTAAACCCTAAACACTAAACACTAAACACTAAACCCTAAACCCTTGGGTAAATCCTAAATCTTAGGTTAACCCTAAATAGTAGTAATAGGGTTTAGTTTAAGGTTTAGGATTTACCCAAAGATTTAGGGTTTACCCAAGGGTTTAGGGTTTAACCAAGGATTTAGTGTTTAGGGTGTAGTATTTAGGGTTTAGAGTTTAGTTTAGAGTCTAGTTTTTATGATTTAGGGTTTTTTGAGGGTTTAGGGTTTTGTGTTTTAGATTTAGAGTCTAGTGTTTAGGATTTAGGGTTTTAGTGATAGTGTTAGCAACGTTAATTTTTTCTTTTTAATTTCTATTATTTTACTATTTTTTAACATTTTTTCTTTAAAAAAATACAATATAACATGTCAATTTTTGATTGGATGGTGAACCTAGAGGTTCACCCTAGGGGGTGAACCCAAGAAAAAGTCTTAAAATATTCATTTTTCAGAGAAAAATATGAAATTTTTGTAAATAAATCAAATTTTTAGAGTAAATAAGATAAATAAAAATTTTTAAAAAATCATGCGTTAGTTTAGTTTTATGTCTGACTTTGAATTCTAAGTCACATTTGCAGTTAAAAACTTCTTCGCGAGGCGACTAGAACGTTCCCTAGGGGAAAATTTTCAATCCAAAAATTTTGATCAAAAACTTTGATTCAATCAAACTCGATCTTGTTTCTGTCATTATATTCATCAATTCCTCTGAATCTTTGGTGAGTTGTGGAGTTTATAGCTTGGAAAAAGTCAATCTCAGATGTCATCTTCTTCTTTGAGTCAGAACAACTGATGATGCTTTGGTCTGTCGAAGATATCAATCATCTATTGACACTGGATAATAGCTATTGCAAGGGTGATTGAAAGTAACTACTTCAAATTACTGCAAAAGTTTTCATCTTGGGTAAGAATATACAGACTTCCAATTAATTTTTGTGAAAATAGACAGATAAGAAACATAGGATTCAAAACTGGTCTGTTTAAAGAAGATAACATCAAAGAACTTACTGAGTTTACGGAGTTATGAAGCTTTTGCATTGGAACTGTCAGGGACTAGGAAGCCCTCTGACAGTCCCTCACCTTAAGGACATTAAGAGAACTCATAACCCCGATATCATGCTTTTGGTGGAGACAAAGAACGTAGATGACTACGTTAATAGTGTAATCCAAGAACTAAAATATCCACACTCTTTTGTTATCTCTGCTAAAGGAAGTAGTGGAGGGCTAGCTATCATGTGGAATGATGAAGTCAAATTACATTTTTTTGGTAACCCTTCACTTTATTGTACTAATATGTCTGTGGAAGATGGAAATAAAACCTTTTGCTTGTCATATATCTACGGTAATCCAGTGTTTAAGCTGAGACAAGATCAATGGAGGAGGATGATTGATCTTTCTGTTGCAGGAATTTTTCAGAACAAACCGAGACTGCTAATGGGAGACCTCAACGACATCATGGGAAATCAAGAAAAAGAAGGAGGGATATTAAGGTCAGAGGCCTCCTTTGCTTTATTTAAACGAATGTTCTCTGTACTAGGACTCCATGATATAAAAACTATTGGTGGAAAATACACTTGGATGGGAAACAGATCTAAATATAGTATTAGATCTCGTATAGACCGTGCTACTGCTAATTGTGAATGGTCTGACTTGTATCCCACAGCCTTAGTACAACTTCTGCCTTGGATTGGGTCTGATCATAAACCTCTGTTAGTCATTGCTGATCAGCCGAAGACTCTAACAAAATCTTTATTCAGGTATGATAATAGATGGAGGCTGCAACCAGAAGTGAGAAGAGTAATTAACGAAGTATGGAACAAAGAATGTGCAGACCTTCCTCCAGCAAAGTTTCATCAAGTAATCAAAAGACTCAGAAATGCCCTTTCTAGATGGAGAAGTAAACAAAAACTCAACTCCCAGAAGGAGATACAGAGGATTAAACAAGAAATTCAGGGGGTCTATGAGAAGGATTGCATTGATTATGATCATTTAAACAGTTTAAAGTTATTATTGCAGATGTACTACAGAATGGAGGAAGAATACTGGAGAACAAAGAGTAGAGTTTTGTGGCTGCAAGCAGGAGATAAGAATACTAGATTCTTTCATGCGAAAACAAAACAGAGAAGAAACTTTAACAGAATCATACATATCCAAGACGAGGCGGGAACCCATTACAGTAAGAATGAAGACATTCAAAACCATATAGTGAGGTACTTCACTCAGATTTACTCTAGTAATGGATCTGTAATATCTAATGATATGTTGAATGGGGTACCAGTTGCAATCACTTCTGAGATTAACAACATATTAACCAGTCCTATTACAGAGAATGAAGTTCGAGCAGCAGTCTTTTCTATCAATCCTGATAAATCACCTGGTCCTGATGGGATGAATGCAGGCTTCTACAGACATCATTGGAACACAATAAAGAAAGGTGTGATCTCTTTTGCTAAGAACTTCTTTGATACTGGTTATTTGGATCAAGACATAAACCACACTCATATATGTTTAATACCCAAGGTAGAATCCCCGATAACCATAAAGGATTATAGGCCAATTAGTTTAACTAATGTAGCCTATAAGATCATTTCAAAGATTCTAGCAGAGAGATTAAAACCCTGGATGAACATTATAATATCTGAGAATCAGTCTGCATTCACACCGGGAAGACTCATTACAGATAACGTTCTTATAGCTCATGAGCTCATGCATTCCCTCCATACAAGAAGAAATAAAAACAAGTTTATGGCCATCAAGCTGGATATTGCTAAAGCATTTGACAAAGTAGAATGGTCATTTCTTGATTTAATAATGCAGAAAATGGGATTTTGCGAGAAATGGAGAAGCTGGATACAGAAATGCATTAGATCAGTTACATATTCAGTGTTGCTGAATGGAGAGCCAACAGAAACGATATATCCCCAACGAGGACTAAGGCAAGGTGACCCTATTTCCCCTTATCTTTATTTAATCTGCACTGAAGGTCTTTCCCGTTTAATTAAAGAAAGCATACAGAAGAGCTGTCTTCATGGATTTAGAGCATCACGCAGTGGACCTCCAATTTCTCATCTGCTTTTTGCAGATGATTCTCTGGTCTTCTGTAAAGCGGATGAGAATGAATGCAGAAATCTGATAACTATTCTAGACACATATCACAAGGCCTCAGGACAACAAGTTAACTACATGAAGTCAGCTGTCACATTTGCCAAAGGTACTCCTGCTGAACTCCAGAATAAATTATTGAACATGTTAGGAATATCGAAAATTGGTGGCTTTGGCAAATATTTAGGACTTCCTGAGAAGATAGGGAGAAAGCGTAAGGATGCATTTGAATATATAAAACAGAGAATTAGCAACAAGATAGATAGCTGGTACACTAAGTTCTTGTCTCAAGCAGGAAAGGAGGTCTTGCTAAAATCAGTAATTACAGCTATCCCCTCCTATACCATGTCATGTTTTATGTTGCCAAAGTCCTTACTAAAAGATATCACCTCAGCTATGAGACGATTTTGGTGGTCTTCGAATAAGGATAAGCATAATATCCCATGGATAGCATGGCATAAAATTTCCAGATCTAAGAAGAAAGGACGTTTAGGAATTAGGGATATGGAAGCGTTTAATTTGGCTCTTTTAGCAAAACAAGGGTGGAGGCTACTTAAATATCCTTCTTCCTTGTTAGCAAGAGTGTTTAGAGCTAAATATTACAGAAAAACTGATTTTTTGCAGGCCAGAAGTTATCAAAACTCAAGCTATGCTTGGAGAAGTATAATACAAACACAATCACTGTTAAAAGAAGGAATTGGTTGGAAGGTAGGAAATGGAAGCTCAATTCATGTGTGGAAAGATCAGTGGATACCATTTGCCAAACCTTCCCCAGCTCAAGGACCGGGAGCTTCAATTTTTCCAGAGCTTACAGTTAAAGATCTATTTCAGCCTGGAACATTGCAGTGGGATGAGCAAAAGATGAGAGAGCTAATGAGACCATCCGATGTAAGTAAAGCTCTTACTATCAAACCCAGTATTACTAACAGAGATGATATTTTGTTGTGGAGGTATGATAGTAGTGGCATCTATTCAGTAAAGTCTGGTTATCATATACTTCAACAACAAACAGAATCAACAAACCATCATCAAAATGATACCATACCCTCGGATGAAGAAGATGTAAAGCAGGTAGCATCTTCTCTTTGGAGTTTGAATTTGCCTCCTAAGATCAAAACATTCTGGTGGAGAATAGCTCATAAAGGCATAGCTGTAGCAGAAAACCTTGCTAGAAGAGGGATTATAATAGATACGCAATGCCTCATATGTGGTGAAAAATCAGAGAGTCTACATCATCTCCTGTTTGATTGTAGAGTATCTAGAGAAATATGGTCCTTAGCTCCCACAAACTGCTTTCTATTACAGCAGCAAACCTCTACTTTGTTGGACCGTATGAAAGCCATGATCAAAGCAACTAAAAAGGATAGAAAGGAACTCCTCAGTTTCTTTTTAGGATGGAGAATCTGGAAAATGAGAAATAAGTTGCTTTTTGAGAATAAAAGAGAACATATCCTCCATGTTATTCATTCCTCCATCTCAAACTTCCACACTTGGCAGGAGGTGAATAGCTCAGTCGCGGATATGGACACTAGTACAACTACGCATCCTAGCTCAGTTCAAGAAATCATTCCAGAAGAAGCAGAATATTATTGTGTAACAGATGCATCTTGGGTGACACCGGCAACCCCTGCAGGCATAGGGTGGTCCTTATTCAGTAAAGAAGGCACTCTAGTTATCCAAGGTAGCTCTGCAATACTGCCTACTGAATCAGTTTTTCAAGCAGAAGCGATTGCTTTATGTATGGCTGTTCAGCAAATGAGAGCACTTTCTTATAAGAGGATAGCTTTCCTCAGTGATAACAAGCGGATGGTGAATGAAACCAACCAGCTTTCACACTCGGGAGTTAGAGCTCCAGAGAACTGCACCGAAGCAGCTATAATTATACAAGATATCCTCAACTTATCACCGGGTTATGACTTTTCGTACCATTTTGTTCCTAGAAAGTTTGTAACTATAGCTGATCTACAAGCCAAAAGAGCTAGAGAATCAAATCAAAAATATGTAATAGTATGGCCAAGTTAAACTTTGTATCATTACTTTATATATAAAGATAGAAAGTTGACAAAAAAAAAAAAAAAAAGTCACATTTGCAAAAAAATAAAAAAAAAATACATGTCTTTGTATTTTTCTTTGTCAACTAACATTTCGCTGTCTGTTAAATTGGAAAAAAATCTAAAAGATTGAACCAATAGGCAATGAGAACGTCACCAACGCGAGGGATCATGACAAAGTAACCACATTACGTAAACGTAACTTATTCATTGTCACAAAGTCAACACTGCCAAATTGTTTCGTGTTTAAGAAAAGTAATTACTTTAAAAATGTTCTAAGTAATTTATATTTTATTAATTAATAGCAATAAATTAGAATTTCAAAAAAGAATTGTTTCGTTAACCGTGTTTTTCACGATGGGGTTTTGCATATTCGGATGCAAAGCATCGTAAAATTAATATTTAGGTCTAAAAATCTTTTGAGATTCCCACAATTATTAGAAAAAACAAATTATTTCTTTATTTTTATTTTTGTTTTTAATATTTATTTATTTAAATATATTTAGTGATCATTTAATTATAAATAGAAATATATTTAATTTTTAATTTTTAGTTACTATCACTTTTGAGTTAATATTTCAAAACAAAAAAAAATCAAAGCTATTTGAAAATATTTGAAAATTTTAACATTATTAATTAAATAAATTATTAAAATATTATATTTATAATCAAATTTATAATTATTTATTAACTCCCTTTAAATTTATGTATGTGGTTCTTGTGTAGTTGGAAACACTTTAAAGAAAAAAAAAGAAATTAAATTATGATGTGTGTACTTCTAGTTGGACCAGTTCAAAACATTTAAAACTAGTCTCTGCCTCGTGATTCATAATAGTCTTAGATATATCATCTATGGTTCTAAAAACAGAGTATCCGCCTCGTAATTCCTACAAGTCTCCGATTATATTAGGAGTAATAGAGAGCGAGTAAGAAGAAGAAGACAGACAGTTACAATGGAGATCACCATTACCGAGAAGAAGATACTCTCGAGACAATCTTCTTCATTCAGACTACGAAGTCCGAGACTAAACGCTCTCCGTCTCCACCGTATCTTCGACTTATTCGACAAAAACAGCGACGGAATCATCACCGTCGAAGAACTGAGTCAAGCCCTCTCACGACTTGGTCTCGACGCGGATATCTCCGACCTCAAACCAACCGTCGAATCTTTCATCAAACCGGACGAAACCGGACTCCAGTTCGAAGACTTCGCAGCGCTCCACAAAACACTAGACGAATCCTTCTTTGCAGGAGACTGCGAGTGCGACGGATCTCCGGAGTCAGATCTGGAAGAAGCTTTCAAAGTGTTTGACGAAGACGGTGACGGGTTTATCTCCGCCGTGGAGTTGCAACATGTTTTGAAGAAGCTAGGGCTTCCTGAAGCAGGAGAGATTGAACAAGTGGAGAAGATGATTGTCTCTGTTGATACCAATCACGATGGTCGCGTTGACTTTTTTGAATTCAAGAACATGATGCAAACTGTTCTTGTCCCTTCCGCTTGAATCTCCATATAAACTTTCTCGTTTTATTTGTTTCCTTGAATTAAAAACAATTTCAAGATAAATTATTATGTAATGTTTGATTACAAAAAATAAAATAAAATTATGTTCTACTTTTTGATCTTAGGGCATCAAAACATCACTTTGGTGTGAAATAATTATCATATAATCAAACCAATAACTCATACAAGATGAGAGATATAAAAGATTCTACTGTATTAGATACACGTATGCAGGCGTACTATTCAAACAAGAAGCAAGTTAAGCGGGTGTTTGGTTCAGAAGAAACGTTGGAAGAGTTGGAAGACGCGGGAACTTCAAATGGAAATTAATAAGGAGAGGAGAAGACTCTGGTTTTAAGGGAAGGTTTGACAGTTACAGAGAAGAACAATAAGTATCGAAATTGTTTCATTTGTTGAGAGCATTGTGTGAGACTTAGAGAACCAACGATCCTTGCGTTTGCTATTCGAGATTTTAATTGGGATTCTTATTGAGTTTATACAAGTTAGGAGTAGAGAACCTATATAAACAAGCTTAACAGTATTGCATTGTTGTTTCATATATCTGTGTTGTTAAAGACATAGACATAGGGCGTTATGTAAGGATGTATAGATAGATATGGAGAATAAATGTTGTAGATAATTTCATATCGTTTATTAAACACACAAGTAGGAGTACATAGTACATATTATTCCAACGAGTAAAGTTTTGAAAACGAGAAACACACATAGCTCGACTTGATAATAAGCCACGCATATTATTTTATCTTACACATTATGAGACAACACAAATAGTAATGCTCACCACAGAAGCAAACCTTGACAGTAGTGAGAGCATTGATTAGGCGGAATGGACTGCGTAGAAGTACATCTCATCGGTACGTTTGTTGGTCGGACGTTTTCCTCCATGCATGAGGAGGCCTTTCTTTCCATAGACGGTAGCAGTTGTATGGGCAGTCCAACCGTGTTCACCCGGTTCATCTCCTCCAAATTTCTCCCACACCAAAGTCTCGCTGGTCAACGCGAAACCCTCATTGGTCAATGTTCCGGGACCCAAATTGTAACATCCCGTTCCTCCGACGTCTGATCGAGGTTGTCGAGCGGAAGTTATGGATACACGTCTACTCATTTTGGACCCCCTACGTGTCCAAATACTGGTCACAAGAGTCGACGGACGCATTGTTTCCTTTGAAATACCAACCCACCCATATTCATATACTTTTACTTACAATCATGCGTACAGGGAAATAAAGAGAGAGGAAGTGAGTATTGGGATACTCAGTGAAGTGATTCTATACCAGTCTCCCCGCATGACACTCTACACTACTCGATGCGGGAAAGAAGGCTAGCTAGCCACTAAAATCAATCAATGTAACTTAATATTTCAAGCATCATCATTTATATGAACTCTCTATCAACCTAGCATCACTCAATACAATGAACTCAGTCATTGTCGTGCAAATGACTCGACTGACTCGACATACACCACATATACAACAGACTGACACCAAACAACCTAGACGTAAGGACCTATGGTCCGCTCACAATGACCCTCCGCCTGTCGGCCTAACCTTGGAGATCTTACATTTTCGGAATGTTCCCCAGCTTCTTAAATGCCTATCCGATTGCAGTTCGTTTGCTCTCTCTCCGGCTCTGTCTGCCACCCCAGTTTTAATAGCCATAATTATGCCACGACTCGGCATGACTCTATCTTATGGCGCTCCTAACCACCACAAGTACCTTTCATTAGGTCATCCCGTGAGAACTCACCACATAACCACTACCGTGGGTACCTCTTGGCTACTATTCCACGGCAGAAACATCACATAACCACTACGGCTGCCTCTTGGCCCCGCAGGAACTCACATCCCCCGCAAGTACCTCTTGTCCTGCAGGTCCCTAACTATAGACACCACCCTTTATTGGTGTCTCAAGCAGGACAACAAACATGTTCATTAACTCGATATACACATTCTCATTCTCATTCTCTTTCTCATTTTCATTCTCATTCTCATTCTCATTCTCATTCTCATTCTCATTCTCATTCTCATTCTCATTCTCATTCTCATTCTCATTCTCATTCTCATTCTCATTCTCATTCTCATTCTCATTCTCATTCTCATTCTCATTCTCATTCTCATTCTCATTCTCATTCTCATTCTCATTCTCATTCTCATTCTCATTCTCATTCTCATTCTCATTCTCATTCTCATTCTCATTCTCATTCTCATTCTCATTCTCATTCTCATTCTCATTCTCATTCTCATTCTCATTCTCATTCTCATTCTCATTCTCATTCTCATTCTCATTCTCATTCTCATTCTCATTCTCATTCTCATTCTCATTCTCATTCTCATTCACATTATTAGTTCTTTAACAACCTAGCGTGTCTAGGTCCTTTCATCACATCACACATCTCATACATAACATTCATCAAAAGACACCAATTGTCATCTCAAACCAATTGTAATCTTCACTATCACCATAGGCGTGCAATTCTTTCTAACAACTTGCGTCTCATCTCAATCATCACATAAAATCAGATCAACCATTCACAAAAGCAAGGAAACATTCATCATCATTCATCACAGCACACAATGCAGTCCATTAAGTCCTTTAAAATAGTGCGAGGGTTCTTATGCATCATGATTCATTCATCTAACATCCTAACTCTCATTATGATCTATCAACCTAACTTTCAAACAGGGTCTAACCAGATCCTAATTCCAACATAAAGGAATATAGAGATCATGAGAATAGATCTAGGTTTGAATCACCTAACCTTAGATTTAGATCTGGATTTGGATCTAGAGATCTGGAACAAGGAAACAAGAGAGAGGCAAGATAGGGTCACCACCACAACACCACCACTTGGCAACCACCACACACGACCATCGACGGCTGCTCAGCAAGGAGAGAGAGAGCTACAGAGAGAGAGAGAGAGAGGAGGTAGAGAGTGACAGCGAGGAGAGAGAAGAGAGAGAGAGAGAGGGAGATGCATGAGAGAGAGAGAGAGGAAAGAAGAGAGAGAGCTTGACAGCTAGGGCTTTTGATCCCCGGGAATTCTCTGCAGAGCTTCGCTTCGCTTCGAGTTTCTGATGAAGAAACATAATGGATTGCAGGTCTATTTATAATAAAAAGGAGAGAACCCTAGGTTTTTCCCTAACGGGCCGTAGACATGCCCGTTTTCCTTGGAAAAATTTTGGGGTGGATTTTGGGATATTACACAAATGCTCGTCTGAGTCCGGCGAGACCTCACCTCCAAATATTATTGTGTATTGTCCTACTGCCGCATGCGCAAACACGCTTCTCATAGAAGGTATATCTCCTTCAGTCTCCACTTCGGTCCACTTTTGAGTAGTAGGATCAAAGTAATGCACAAGAGCATACTCATAGTCGTTTTTTCCATTAGGATCAGGCGAAGTTGCAAAAAACCGTAAATCACCCAAATTTTCCCTTCCACCACAATGAATCCAGCTCCTCCTCTTCTCTCGAACCTAGGGAACTGCTCACCAGGATCATGTAGCTGAGCCTACTTCCCATCAGTAATGTTATACGCCTCAATGGTCCTGAACCTGAAGGGGGTCTTGTTAGTCCCAGCTTTGCTCACCCCACCAAATACATACACGTGGTTTTCATCTTAGCCATTGAATGGTAAGTACGAGCCTCAGGTCCTCCCTCTTCATTGAGATTGGTGAGGAACTTCCACTCCTGTTTCACTATGTCGTACGAGTAGAAGTCGTAAAACTATTTATTCTCATTTAGGCCTCCAAATAGATAAAGCTTAGTTCCAACGGCCACCATGCGGATGCCCAAGGCCTGGACGTTAGGGGCTTGTCCGTTGGACAGGGCGATTGACCATGTGTCAGTGTTGAAGTCAAAGATGTAAAGGTGTTTATCGATGGAAATGTTTGGCATTAACTCACCCCAAAATGTCGGAGAGATCATTGTGACCAGAAGTGCGTTGTAGTTATGAGCGTTGGACCTATCCCACTTGTCCATGGAGAGAGACTGGAGGGAGCTGTCATCGCAATTCATCCGCTCTCCTTCTTTACGCGGTCAAGGATATTGTTTCAAGCCATTTTTGACCAGGCTCTGCCATTGGTTTACTGGCCAATTTACACCAAGAAATATAAACAAAGGAGTCAAGGTCGTGGCATAGAAAGAGGCATTCAAACTTTGGTGAAAAGTCTTAGTCCATATTTTGATTTTTCATTAAAATCAAGTATTTCTTGTTAGTTCTTAAGTTTTTTATTTGTAGCACAATCAGTCTTGTTGTCTACATCTTTTGTAACCTATATAAGTGTGGTCGACCTGAATAAAAATCAATCACTTTTTTATCAAAAAAAATTCTTTACGAATTTGGTGATTCATTTCTTTTTGTGAACAACTTGATTGTGAAGGTGTCTGAACCCGGATCAATCAACAACCTCTCTTGTTCTCTTGATGTGTCATATTCAGAGACAAGAGAGTGAGTGAATCAGGAGCCTTCTGCAGCTTTTGTGTGACTCGTTCAATCCATCTATCAAAAGTGACCGGGAGAATCTAGTAGCTAAACGGCGAAATCTATCCAATCATCAACCAACAATCCATCAAATCACAAGTTCATTAATCCGATCCAACCAAAATTAGAGTGGTCATTCTTTGGGTTTCATCATATGGGATCAACAAACAAAAGGAAAATTTCAATAAACTTTCTCATGGGCTGGAAAAAAGCTTTTAGCTTTCTATTTCGTTGTTGAAATGTTGAAAAAGAGATTAAGCCTTCGCTTAGATATAGAGGTATTGGAGACAGTGGGTTTGTTAGTGATGCTACCAGAAAAAGCAGAGAGAAAAGAAAGATGTTTTTGGTTTCTTTATGTCTGAGATTTTTTTCTATATGTGTTCTTTTATGTGAATTGCGTTGAGTATATTCTAAGAAGAAGGCCTTACTTTGGCGAAAAAATCACATGATTAGTTAATAATTGTAAAAAAACACAGTTGCCATTAATATAATTTCTAGAAGTAGTTTTAAGGGAAAATTGCTGAAACGGAACCAAAATTTGGAATGGTTGTTTCTTTGGTATAATACTATTTTTTTTTTCATTTTATCTCTCTTTCACCCTTTCCATTTCTCAAAATTAATAAAATAAATAATTTCAAGAATAAAAAAAAATCTAAAAATATAAACAATAAATAAAATATCCATATACACAAAATGGTATATTTTTTGGTTAAAAATTTTGATAAATAATTTTTTTTAAATTATGTTCTACTAAAAGTAGAATAAAAAGGTTCATCTACTTTTTTAGAACAAACCATCTACTAATTGTAAAGATATATATTTTTCTCCAGAATGTAGTTTCTACTTTTATTAAATATAATAAAATATATGGAATGCGAAAGAGAAAATTGCCAAAACATAACCAAAATTTAGGATGGTTGTCCCTTTGGTATAATACTATTTTTGTCCATTTTATCTCCTTTTTACCTTTTTCATTTCTGAAATTAATAAAATAAATAGTTTCATGAATCAAAAAATTATTAAAAATATAAAAATTAATAAACCATCCATATACACAAAATGATATTTTATTCTGGTTGAAAAACTTGATAAATAATTTTTTTATATTATGTTCTACTAAAAGTAGATTTTGCCTCCTACGGAAAATGAGTTAGTAGAAAACGAATTCTAGATTATACAAGTTCATCTACTTTTTTTAGAACGAACCATCTACTAATTGTAAGGATGTCTACTTTCCTCCATAATATAACTTCTAATTTTATTAAATATTCTAAAATACCTGGAATGCAAAATCTAGACACTACTCATACGTCTACATGAGGTAGAAATTGCATTCTGGATTTTTGTCATCGTTCTACAAAATGTAGAAGGTGCCTTCTACGGATAAGAAAATACGTTTTGCGAAAATTAAGGAAATTTTAGTTAAAAATATCCTAAAAATATTTGAACTTCCTAAAACGTGTTTTGATCGAATTTCTTTGTCAAAATATCAAAAAAAAAAAAAAAAGATTTTGCCTTTTCTTCTTCTTCAATCTATAATTTCTCCATACTTTGTCTTGTGATTTCTCAAACTTTTGTTCTATGATGCATATCTATACAATATGGGGATATTTGGGATCTTTTATTGTTGTTTTTTATTTAAACTTCTTTATATTTATTTTACCTTTCTAAAACCTTTTATTTTTATTTTTGTCTTTTTCATTAAATATTTTAAAATTCATTTTAATTTGTGTTTAATTTGACTCATGAAGGGTTAGTTTTGGGATTATGAAAAATATTATACTATGAGGACAACTTAGTGATGGTGTTATACTAAGGGGAGAACTATCCTAAATTTTGGTTCCGCTTTAGCAGTTTTTCCCAATGTGAAATCTAGACACTACTCGTACGTCTACATGAAGTAGAAATTTCATTCTAGATTTTTGTCATCGTTCTACACGTTGTAGAATTCTAGAAGGTGCCTTCTACAGATAAGAAAATCTATTTTTGTGAAAATTAAGGAAATTTCAGTTAAAAAATATTCTAACTTCCTAAAACGTGTTTTGATCGAATTTTCTTGCCAAAATATAAAAAGAAGATTTTGCATTTTCCTCTTCATCAATCTATGATTTCTCCATACTTTGTCTTGTGATTTTCTCAAACTTTTGTTCTATGATGCATATATATATATATATACAATATGTGGAATATTTGGAATCTTTTGTTGTTTAATTTTTTATTTTTTTTACATTTATTTTAACTTTTAAAACCTTTTATTTTTATTTTTTTCATTAAACTTTTTAAAAATGATTTTAATTTGTGTTTAATATGATTAATGAATGGTTAGTTTTGAGATTCTGAAAAATATTATACTATAGAGACAACTTACTGATGATATTATACTAAAGAGACAACCATCCCAAATTTGGTTTCGTTTTGGCAATTTTTCCTAGTTTTAAATGGAATGGCAATTTTAGTAATATATCACATCAACCTAAAGTTATTTTTAAAGTGTACTTCTCTTTTAATAGAGAAGATGCATTGGTAATTTTAGTAATATACCATATCAATCTAAGATTATTTTCAAGTGTATTTTTCTTTTAATAGAGAAGATATATCATTGTTAAACATGTGGAAAAAGAGATTGAGCCTTCGCTCAGATTTTAAAGGTATTAGATCCAATGAGTTTGCTAGTGATGCTACCAGAAGAAGCAGAGAAAAAAGAAGGATGCTTCTGGTTTATTTCTATCTTAGTTCTTTTGTGTAAACTGCGTTGAATATCTCCTAAGAAGAGGACATTATGTTGGTGAAGGAAATCACACAATTAGTTAATAATTGTAAAAAGACACAACTGTCACTAATTATTTTTTTAGGAATAGTTCTAAATGTAATGACAATTTTAATTATATACCATATGTATCTAAGGTTATTTTCAAAATCTTCTCTTCATTTAATAGAGAAGATATATTATCTCAATTTCATATTCTTTTGAACTAGACGTAAAAGAGAAGCATTTTCTTTGCATTTCCATGCAAAAACACCATATCTCTTCCTCCATATCTCCAGTATATGACTAACCGTTTGTTGCCAGACGCTTCTCTCTCTCTTTACTCATTTTTCTTTACTCACCTCTCCCTCCTCTTCGTAGCCGTCGTCTTATTTGGGTCCCTTGTGATGGTCTCGATGTCGGGGGTTCCTAGATCTGCTCCGGGGGGACTAGATCCGGGGGCTGAGTCTTGCTTCTGGTGTCCACACGCGGCGGCAAAGGTGGTTGTGGAAGGTGGGTTGGTGTTTTAGAGTGTGGCTTTGAGGGTTTTGTTTTCTCATTTCCGAGCTCCTCAGAGTTATTGTGGTGGTAGCGCGTGAGTAAGAGTGAAATCTCTCTCTGTTTTTCAAGGTCCTCATTCCATCTTGTTGCTTGGCGTAAAGTGAAGCGTCGGGTTTCTCTGACTTGAAACTTGGGGTCTTGCTTCGATTCTTGGTTTTGCTAGCGCTTAAAAGAGGCTTAAGATATGTTGGTGGAAGCTGTGACTGATGTGTTTGGAGGCTTGTGCTCGGTTCATTGTGTTGATGTGTGGTGGCGGGTGAGCTGAGGTGACCGCGCATGGAGCTCAAGATCTGTGAGATTGATGTATCGTCTATGGCCTATGCATCTTCTTCTCAGTGGTTTCTCTCCCTTTGTTTCATCTCCCTTATGGTTTGGTTCAGGTTTCTCGGGTCATGTGTGACTACGTGTCTTTCATGTCCGCTTTGGTGGCTCGCCATCATCTCTCCTGGGAGAGTTAGTCTTAAATCGCATAAAGGTTTATGGATCGGGATTTCTTATTCGGGCCAAGGAGTCACTTAGTTTCTTCGATTCGGTCAATCGGGTGGATGTGCAGCGAGGAGACCTGGTGAGATTTTGGTCATCCTAGTGTTATGTTGGCTACTTGGTCCCCGAAGCAGATTCATGTCTCTTCTTTTTGCATGATTTGGAGCACTTGATCAAATGAGCTTTCACTGCAGCTTGATTTTACAGGTGGTTGGGTACATTTGCTGCTCTTCGGATCATCGAGCTTATTCAATCCCCTCCTGTTGGTGTCTAAGGTTTTGGTATGTCATTATAGCCTCTCTTTTCATTCGGGTTAGTTCTTTATGTCGGTGAAGATTGCAAGCTTGAAGCAATCATCAATTACTAGCTACTCTTTTGATAACACGATAAGAACCAGTATCGAGGCAACGAGGTAAACCTTACCCTTCAAAGTGGTTGTCCTCGATGGCAGAAAACGATTATTGATTTCAGTAGATATCATAGCGTTTTAATGGAACGTGTCAATACTGTGGACGAACAAATCATGTGCCGTAATGTTTGAATTAGAAAATTTTGTTCAAATCAAACTGTAATCAATACTTCCGGATTGAATTTTTATTCTTTCGGATTGATGAGATGAGAGTAAATATTTTTTTTGAGTATATAATATATGTTTATTACTTTGATCAAAATTAGTAGTCGCGTATGTATGTGAAATTGATAAAGTAAATGCAAAACGTGGGATCAAATAATTTGACTTGACCGTGATGGCTACGCTGGAATTGTTGGGGAGTCGCTACAAGCTTTCACACCTACTTTAGAATCAATTATTTGTTATTAGTATTGTATTTAATTATTTAAATCACTTCTAGTGAAATTATTTGTAGTATTTTTCAAGAAAAGGTTCATACATTTTTTTCTTGGTAAAACAGGTTCATACACTTGTTTGACTTGATTAAACAATATGTAGTTACTCTAAATTCTAATTAATCGAACTTAGGTTAGGTGCAATTGAAAGAAAACATTCGAGTTCTTCGTTTATTCAGTGGAACTAAATTGGAATCTTTTTAAGAAAAAAAAAAAACTAAATTGGAATTTGAAACAAGAACAATATTAATATAATCGGATTATAAACCCAACACATCCTCTGATCTATTATTTAATTAGATATTCTCGCAGTTTTCAATATATTGATTAATTAGTTTTTGGCTTTATCCTGTAACATGTAACAATATGTTTGTTAGCTGTGACGTATCGTATTGGCTATATGGTAGAATTATACAAAATTTGACATGTCATATTATATTTTTTTTAAAAAAAAATGTTTAAAAAATAAAAAAATAATAAAAATTATAAAAAAAAATTGGCGTTGCTAACACTGTCAGTAAAACCCTAAATCATAAACACTAGACTTTAAACCCTAAACACAAAAACCTAAACCCTCAAAAATCCTAAATCTTAAATCTTAAATACTAGACTCTAAACCTTAAATATTTGGGTAAACCCTAAACCCTTGGATAAACCTTAAATCTTTGGGTAAATCTTAAACCCTAAAGTAAACCATATTACTACTATTTAGGGTTTACCTAAGATTTAAGATTTATCCAAGAGTTTATGATTTACCCAAGGGTTTAGGATTTACCCAAGGGTTTAGGGTTTACCCAAGAGTTTAAGGTTTATTCACGGGTTTAGTGTTTAGGGTTTAGAGTTTATTATTTATGGTTTAAGTTTTTACCGACAGTATTAACAACATATTTTTTTTTTCATTTATGCTGTTTTTATTTTATTTTACCTTTTTAATTAAAAACTAGATTTGGACCCGCGTAACCGCGCATGTGTTAACTTTCATTTTTATTTACATAGATATATTATTTTTATTTCAAGAATAAGGTATATTCAAATCTGTATATTGATTTTTCAAATATAGTATGTGATTTTTCAAATAACTTTCATTGGTTTTTATCAAATTAATTATTTTAAAATGTAACATATATTTGTATTTTTATATATTTTTATTTGTTGAGATAATATTTGATTATTGAACTCATGAACTTTTTAAATCTAATTTGGTAAAATATAAAATTATTTTCACTTCTAAAGATATTGTAACATTTCAAAAAAATTTAAAGTCAAACAAAATTAAATTTATATATCTTAGATTATAAATGTAAATTACTAATTAAACAATAATATTTGTTTTTTCCAAAAAATGTACTATCTAAGTATTTAACAAATAACATATATATTTTATATGTATTTGTCGCTTTATTATATATTTAGCATTTAGTTATAGAATTTATTTTGTATTAAATTTATGCTCAGTTCTGACCCACCGATCTTTAAGCCAAATTTTCTTTTCGCAATTTTTTACGTTTTTTCATTTTAAATAATATATTATTATATATACAAAAGTCTAAGATAAATCAATTTCTATACATGTATTATATAGTCTGTGAATGTTAAGTCGTTATGTCATCGTATTATATTTTAGCATAAATATTTTATATTTATAAAAATAAATCTATAAATTTATCAATTTAATATAACTTTATCATATTTAGTTCACTATAATAATTTTATTTTAACATGAATTGTTCTTATTATAAGATATATAAAAATAAAATAGAATTTTATTTTAAAATTTATAAATGATAACTTAATATATATTTATGCATCATAATAGTTGATTTCTAATTACAAAATTAGTTTAAATATTTACATACACCTTTTGAAAATTAAGATACTGTTAAAATATTTTTCAAAAGATTTGTTAGAATTTTGAATATATATATATATTTATATGTTGAAAATGAAAAGATATCATGATTAAAAGATTTTATATTATTAGCTTTAATGAAATATATGTTAAGATTTTATACATGTATTATATAGTTTGCTAATGTTAATTTATGTTGCTAATGTATTATGTTTTGAACAGAAATACCTATGAAATGAAATATAAAAATTTAATATAATTTTATTATATTTAGATCAATATAAAAAATAGGATAAAATTTACATTTTTAATTTTTTAAAATATACAAATGTATAATAATGTTTCATAAGTAATTTCGAAGTTAGTGAAAATATTTACATATAAGTTTAAAAATTAATATCTTGTTATAGTTTTTAAGCAGATTTGTTAGAATTTTTAAAAAATATATATTTATATTTAAAATGAAAAGATATTATGATCAAAAGATATCAAAAGATATTATAAATGATATTATTAAGTCATATTATTTGTATTAAATGAAAATAATTAATTTCTAGTGAGGGTCTATTTTTACAAAAATCACACATGAATCAAGGTTGTGACTTCTGTTTTAATATATAAGATATATTATGATGTGGCAAATTTTGATTAGATGATAAACCTAGAGGTTTACCCTAGGGGATGAACCCAAGAATAACTCAACGGTAAAAATACATGTTGTAGTGGTTCATTGTTCTATTTGGAAATTGGAATTAGGTTGCCTTTGTAACTTAATTATGTTACTTTTAGATAAAAATATTCAACCCAGAAGAATCTCTTATGTTAAAAAACATATGAGATTCTCTTTCTTATAGTGTTTGCTATATATTTTTTTTATACCTAATAAATATTGTTTCTATTTGAAAAAATAAATTAATACTAGTAGACATTTTTTTTTAATCAACTAGTTAGTAGATTCTAAAAGTTGAAATCCTATGAGCCTCTTCGGTAAAGTTTTGTTTTCGCATTTGTGAAATAAAAATCCAAATAGTGTCATGTTTTGAAGTCAACGAAAATATTTCCAAATTGGCTCAATCCTTCCATGTCATAAGGACATATTCTTAATAGTGGATGTAAAATAGCTTTTAGCTATAGCTTACAATGAGAGAGTTCACCCTAAAAAGTGTTTCTCCCAGACACAGTTCCCGAGAGAGCTGCTCTTTGCCATCCTGCTCGACGCCGGTAACACTGTGGTTTGTCAGCGTCGCCTTTTTCCGTGTAGTTCGCTTCCGCCATAGCTGTATCTGTTATCATCACTTTTTCTTTACAATTTCAAAATTTGTTTTCCGTGTTTTGATTTTTTTTTACGGTTTGAGATGACTCTGTTTGTTTCTTGTGGTCGTCCGGAGTCAACCGAAACTGCTCTGTTCATCGGGGACTCCCGTTTTGCTTTCCTAAAAGCTGATTCAAGTGTCTTTCCTCTACTGCTCAGATATGTGAACCAATACATCTCAATCAACGTTTCGAAGTGGGCCTTGGCTAAAGACCCCCAGCGCCACCCACCTTCCTCACCATTGCAATTCCTTCTCTTTTCATCTGTTCTCGGAGCTCCAACGACAATTGGCTGTGGGATTCCACTTTTGTCCCGGCGTTTATCCTTCGAAAGACGATGTAGCGTAAGGACGAGCTCTCCTCAAAAAGCTTCCGCCATTACCTTCACGAGCAGACCATGGCTTGCAGACCTCTGCTGGGATTCCGGTGAGATCTGTCACCGTGTGACCGTTTTTCCTTCTTCATTTGTTACGAATCTCGACGCGAGACGAGACTGCTCCGACAACCCAATTATGCCATCATCTGACGCTCTGTATCTCTCAACCGGCGGTTCTCTCTCTATCTCCAACAAGTACCCTAAACGGTACCGGATCAAGCGACCTTCTCTCGATAAACAAAACTCTCTTTCTACTTGGGCCTGTCCCGTTAATGTCTTGGATTCTGTTATCACACAGAACAACCCATCATCTCTAAATTGGGTTTTTCTCAGTTCAACAGTTTCAACAGTTTCACAGCCTACTGGTTTGTAGGGGAATTTAGTCTTTTTGATTATATTTCTAAAGATTATTGGTGGATTCACTGAAGTCTTTACTGAAACTGATATACACACAATGATATATCTCTCTTCATTGAAGATTTTATCCAGTTTACCGGTGGATTCACCGGGCTCATCATCGTCATCATCAGTCTTTTCGTCTGAGAAGCAAACCGTACCACCAGTTGTCTCTTTTTATAAGGAGTGATTTCCCTCTAATCACTATATGAAGGTGTTTATCCATATCCATAGCCATCTTGTTATCTTGTGTAGCGGTTTGTATGGGGCCTAAAGATGCAGCGGAGTTCGTCTTGACGATCTTACGAGATGCGGATTGGATACTAACGTCACAATTCAAAGTGACTATTTTTCAAGTTTTCGTTAGTGTCGTGAACCTTGTCTTGACGCATTCAAGCTTTGCTCTGAATTTGTTGTCGTTTTATCGTAGAGATCTCTCTACATCTATCTATTATGTTGTATTGTCCTTTATTGGTAGAGTTTGGTTAAACTCCTTTTTTATTTGTAACCCGAACATTTGAGAAGTAGTGAAAGTTGTGTTCCAAAAAAAAAGCTATAGGCTACAACTGAATTTAATTTAAACAAATGCCTATAGAGGGAGATAAATAAGTAAAGGCCACAAAAGAAAGATATCTATTTAGTCTAAAAGTAATGAATAATGAAAGCCTTAAAAAAAGATAATTAGTATAAAAGTATAAAATCTAATTTAAAAAGGAGATAAATATCAAACTGATTTCAAAACTAAAATACCGAATATGTTAATATATACTGGTATCAAAAAGAGATAAATATCAAAAGTAAAATACCGAATATATTAATATATACTAAAAAACACATAACCGACGTGATAAAGAAAGAGAGTCGCGGCTAGGTCGTAGTCGTGCTCTCGTTTTGCAGTTCACGTTTCCTTCTTCACTCTTCATACTCTCTCTCTCTCTCCGGTTCTCTTTCTCACTCTTACGTTTTTTTCTATCTTCACGGGTTTCTCTCACACTCCGTTAATAAACATCGAGCGTTTTGCATTCTCACCATCTTTAATCGCATTCCTCTGTTTCTCGTCTTCTCACAGTTATCAGGTGAACAAATCTCTGTTTCTCTCTTTATATTCTCTAAAAAAAAATTATGTGTTTATAATCTGTTTCGTCTCTGGGAAATTAGCAGTACGAATTACGGAGTTAGGATCATCATCAATCTTCTCAGTTCTTATCAGGTTTTTCTTTCACTCTGTTTATCTAGATTGAAATCAGATCACAATACATTTCTCTAGAAAATGATCGGAGTTTTAGTCAATTTTGATGACTTGTTTTTACTATTCTTGGACTCATTGTTGTGTACTCTGTTCTGCTCTTTTTTCTATGCAACCTTTTTGACTTCATTGTTTTTAATGAATATACGTTATATAGGTGAACGTAACAACAAATATTCTTATTGTACTCATTTCATTTGAAAATTTCATAAATCTCAACTTTTCTTCTCTGTTTCATCTGCTCCAGGTTATTTTTTTGGCAAATAATAAATGTTTCAGAATTTGGTAGCCTTGACATGCTTTTGTTTGTAATCAATTTTTATTAGTTCCTTTGTTTTGAAGCAATCTCTAGCAACAACTCCATGGTTTCTAAGTTCTAACAACTTATTTTGTGAGTTTTTTTTTAATTGGGTTTGGTCTGAAGTCTCTATTTGAGAAACAAAACATTTTGAAGTCTTCCAATGACAAGTTTGTCTGGAGTCAGAAGTCAAAGAAAAAGCTCAAGACCTCTGTCTCCAGGAGGTAGAGATATTATTACTCCCAACACTAGAGATCATATCATATATCTGAGAAAGAGAAGTTTTGGAATCTCATTTTCCTTAAAAAAACTTGCAGATATGGATTACTTAGAACCCAAAACAAAGAGCAATCTCAAGGGAAAGCTTCTCTTACTAGCTTCACTCATAATCTTAGCCATTATTGTGATCAATAAAGCTTCAAGTTTCACATCTCAAAGCGTGGTACTCCACCAACTCATACTCACAAAGACCCTTAAAATTTTCACGTTTTGTTTATGTTTTTCTGCGATTTTTTTTTTACCTTTGCGTTTAGTTTTCTCGAAGAGAGGAAGGAGTGACTCATGTGTTAGTCACTGGTGGAGCTGGCTATATCGGTTCACATGCGGCTTTAAGGCTTCTTAAAGATAAATACCGCGTAACCATTGTGGTAAATAAAAGTCCTTTTTCTTCTACAGTAAATCTCAGTAACTTGTTGATGACATCTGAACTTTCATCTCTCAACAGGACAATCTTTCTCGTGGGAACCTTGGTGCGGTTAAGATTTTACAGAGATTGTTCCCACAAACTGGAAGACTTCAATTTATTTACGCTGATTTAGGAGATCCAGCAGCTGTATAGTTTTATAACTTTTGATGTTTTTTAGCTTTTGAAGCAATAGAAGTTTTTTTTTTTTTTTTTTCTTAAACCGATCGTTACAATTTCAGGTAGAGAAAATCTTCTCAGAGAACGCCTTTGACGCTGTGATGCACTTTGCTGCCGTAGCTTATGTTGGAGAAAGCACTCTTTATCCTCTGAAGTATACTCTCTTCATTCTTCTAAATGCAGTTTTAAACATCACTGCCAGAACTTATATTTGGTCTCAATGTTTGTTGTAGATATTACCATAACATTACATCAAACACATTAGGAGTTCTTGAAGCTATGGCTAGACATAAAGTGAAGAAACTGATATATTCTAGCACTTGTGCTACTTATGGAGAGCCTGAAAAAATGCCGATTACTGAAGATACTCCGCAGGTAAAATTAAGATAGTTAATTCGATATAAATTCCTTTTTTCTAATGGAAAATTATTTGATTTAGGTTCCAATTAATCCTTACGGGAAAGCTAAAAAGATGGCAGAGGATATGATCTTGGATTTCTCTAAGAACTCTGACATGGCTGTTATGATCTTAAGGTTAGGTTCATTGGGCACTTTCTTTAACCTTTTTTGTTACTCTATGATCAATGACACAATTTATAGAAATGTTGATGAATCTTTGAACTTGCAGATACTTCAATGTGATTGGTTCAGATCCTGGAGGTAGATTAGGAGAAGCTCCAAGACCCGAGCTTCGTGAGCAAGGACGTATCTCCGGTGCTTGTTTTGATGCCGCTCGCGGTTTCATTCCCGGACTGCAAGTAAGAAACAACATGTGGTTTCAAGATGCATAATGTTTTTTCTTTTTTTTTTGGGCAAGAACTTTTACATGATATTGTTTGTGATAGGTGAAAGGAACAGATTACAAAACATCGGACGGGACTTGCATTAGAGACTATATAGATGTTACTGACCTCGTGGATGCTCACGTGAAGGCTCTTGAGAAAGCTCACCCTCATAAAGTCGGTATCTACAATGTTGGAACCGGAAAAGGTACTTTAACATTATCATTATTAAAAATAAAGAAAAACTATTTCTAAGTACCTGCTTTCATGTAACTATTGTAACATTATCGTTACCATAATTTGGTTTCATTGCACAATCTTATAGTTACAGTTTGACATTATATTAGCCGTTTTTTTTGGTTCGGTTAAACAGGAAGATCGGTTAAGGAATTTGTGGAGGCATGTAAGAAGGCGACAGGAGTTGAGATCAAAGTAGATTTCCTGCCCCGACGGGCAGGAGATTACGCAGAGGTTTATAGTGATCCAACAAAGATTTTGAGAGATTTGAATTGGACTGCTCGATTCACTAATCTTCAGGATAGTCTTCAAGTTGCTTGGAGGTGGCAAAAGATTCATCCTCATGGATATGCTTCTTATTAGAAACAGAGGATATAACAATACTTTAAAATTTGTTCGCCGTGGATATGTATACAACCAAGAAAACTCATTTTTTTATCATTTGAACAAAAACAAAAGTTTTTGTAAGAGCTTTGGGAATTGAAAAATATGTGGCAAGAATGCAAGATGCTTGAACACTCATACAACATATGTTCTATTTGGAATTTGTTAATTTTAATATATACATTTTTCTAAATTAAAATAGTTTATGTTTGAAAATAATTATGATGATTTTGATAATTAAATATACAGAAATTCATAATATAATTAAGTGAAAGTTGTATTGATTTTTTTATTTTCTTATATTTATATCAAATATATTAGTAAATTTTAAAAATATTTTTAGAGACAATTAACTGAATATACATGATAAGAGCCAAAATTAAAAAAAAAACTACCCTAAAATGCTGAAAGATAAAAAAACTCATGTAGCAAAATCAACCTAAATTGACTAATTTGCCTTTCTTGATTTAATACGTTAGTATGAAAAAGTTAGTTCATTATTTATCAATTTTTTCATTATTGACTGATATGGGAAGATCATATGGTGTCGTTGTGATGAAGATAGAAGAGAAGAAGATGGAGGGAAATTCAAATAAATGAGAAGAAGAGAGGCTGACACGCGTATGGTGGAGGATGAGAGTTTGATAGAGCTAACAAACTCGTTATACTCTGTTTCGACACCATTTTTACTATTCTCATTCAGAAACATTGTTAGAACCTTCTCCCTCTTGAATTATGTAAAACTTGTTATCTCATTCTAGTTAGAAGGTTGATTCTTTGGCGACACCTTCGACTTATGAGAAGGGATCGTTGTTTGTTACGAACATCAATTCCTATTCTATAAGATTTCCGGTTTATCTCTATCAAAGGTATCAGAGTGTTGTCTTTCCTTGGAATCCATGGCAGAAACCAGATCACAACATTTGTTGAAGGAAGCAGTTGTTCGAGAAACTTCGGAAGCACTCGGTTCACAAATCGATAAGATGGAAGAAATGATTGCGGAACAAAATAAGAAGATCGATAAGAGCGTAGATGATATGTTTGAAGCGATCAGGCTCATATCGGAGAAAACGGAGAAGGCGATCACGCTCATCGAGAGATCACAGCGTGATACAACTCCAGGTGTTTCAGTAACGCAGGAAATTCTTAATACAGTCACCGATCAACCTCGATCATCACGAGCTGGTATTGTTCCTCACTTTAAGGGAATGACGGGATTAGGTCAACTAGATTTTCCGTGTTTTAATGGTGATAAGATCAGAGACTGGTTGTTTACGGTTGAAGAGTTCTTTCTTATTGACAATACTCCTGAAGACTTGAAAGTTAGAATTTCTTCAATTCACTTTGATGCTCCGGCTTCTACTTGGTATCAAGCAATTATTCAATTGGAGTTTGGTACGGAATTGTTGATAGACTGGATGAAGTATAGGAACTTGTTGATTGAAAGATTCGAAGAAGTTTTGGATGATCCTATAGCAGATCTGAAACAGTTGCAGGAAACGGATGGTATTGCGGAGTATAATGAGAAGTTTGAGGTCATTCGTGCACGCATTAAACTATCTGAGCAGTACCTACTCAGTGCTTATTTGGCAGGATTGAAAACTGATACACAGATGCATACACAGATGCATGTGAGAATGTTTCAGCCTCAGTCAGTACGCCAATGCTTTGTGCTTGGAAGGTTATACGAGATGGCACATCTTACGAAGCAATCAGCTTGGTCAGGATCTAAGATTACATTCATTAAGAGTATGGTGAATTACAAGAAAAGTTGGCATGATCTACTTCTATATTGTAAGAGTAAAGTCTCTTGGATGAAAAAGATGAAGAGGTGTTAGATTCAATTTAATTGATGGATGAACGATTAAGTAAAGTTGGCATCTCTTGTATCAAGATGGTCCGACATATAATCTTTTCGAAATCGATTAAGCCTTCACATTACAAATAATCGGCGGTAGCAAGGGATCCAAACTTAAAGAAGCGGCTGATGGCTAAAGATCGAGTTCAACAAGTAGAAATCTTGGAATCAATAAACTGTGGAGGAAGGGAAGAGAAGTTGTGTCAATGATTCATGGTCGAAGTACACCGGATGTGACAAAAGTGAATTGGCTGGTGGAACTCAACAATGAAGATCCATGTTTCCTTCATGCCACATGTTTTCTTTTCTTTTTATGAGTGTACACATATAAAATTTGTGCTTATCCAGACTTGTATCTTTGACGGACAAAAATTTATTATAGACCAAATGACCAAAATAAAATCTACAACCACCTAAAAAATTATAGAGTGGATTACACAATAGGCCACTTTTTGTCTTTTGTTTGCACTCTAGATCACATGCTGCACGAAGCATACTTTGTGGTGTACGAGTGGTTTTTAAAGACTTAAATACTCTTAGACGGGACGCGTGGATGTATGAGGAGTAATGTTTTTTTTGTGTTGATTTAGTTAGAGAGGATAGAATCATGTTAGTATAGTTATCTTTCTATGCATTTATTAGGTTGGTTTCTTGATTGTTGTGCTTTCATAATGACCACCCGATGAGAAAGCTACTTTAACATCTGATGGTTAGATTTTTAGATAATTGGGCTTCTATAAGAGCCACATGATCATTAAAAAATGTTAATCTGACGGCTCAAGCTAAAATCAGTAGTCTAGTAATTGGCATGAATCCATATTATGTGGATGTGGATGTTATTGTGTCCACGAATACATGTTTCTATGGTTGTGGATGATTTCGTATCCACGTAAAAATGTTATGGTTGCTCAGATTTGTGGATGAGGGAATAATAGAAAATACATAAATGAAGAAAAATAGACAAATATTACGTGGACAGACGAGTTGTGGATACAAAAATAGTGGATATATAAGTTGTGGACATAAGTTTGTGGACAAGCAAATATTAAAAAAATGAGTTATAGTCGAGAATAATACAAAGATGTGGATACAAAAATAGTGAATGCATAAGTTGTGGACATAAGTTTGTGGACAACCAAATATTAAAAGAATGAATTATTGATTCAACTTACCCACGGCGGATCCCAAACTCAACCACATCCGATCTCGATCTCAACCACGGCGAATCCCAAGCTCATCCACTCTCTGAAACTCCATCGCAATTACCCCGAGCCCACCCACAGCAAATCCCAAGCTCACACACATCGAATCCCAAACTCATCCATTCTCTGAAACACCACCATAGCTATTCCGAACTCATCCACAGTGGATCCCCGAGCTCACCGACGTCGAGTCCTGAGCTCATCCACTCTCTAAAGCAAAAGCGAATCAAACCCTAGAAACTCGTTGCTTTGATTGCGCTAGAAATTAGCGGAAATAATCACAGAGAACCGGATGCAACAAGATCTACGGACAGAGAATGTCGAGAGGAGGTAATTTCCATGATACATAAGGCTGAGAAAAGGCGAAACCTCCATATCTAAAACCGTAAAACTCGAATCAATGGATTTTAAAGGACGACGAAAGAAGATGAAAGCTTCCTCTCATTACAAAACAGAGACTTTCCGACTTTAAACAAAGATTAAGGAATGGTGGAGACTTTCAGGGGAGAATATGGTGCGTCGCCGTCTGGATAATGAAAGAGAAAAGAAGTTTTTGATATGTTAGTATGAGAAGAAAGAAGGAAAGTGGGCCCAAGTGAGATAAGGTTAAGAAAGAAAGAGAAATCACTGTTGTTACTAAAAAACTGAAGTAGAAGGGATTAGGTTCTTCTTCTAGTTAGTGGGCATATATGTCTTTCACTCCGTAGAATGTATGTCACAAGTTAAAAGTGGCTTTAGTTGTAATACAAAAGTGAGAAAGTGGCTGAGAGAGTAAAAAAATCAAAATTATATATGGACCAAGGAGAGGAAAATAATTTTTTTGACATTGATGAAAAGATGACATAGCCATTAGATTATGTCATATAGTTTTAATCTTCACCACATGATTTTATACTTTCTCTTCTCTCTCATTCCCGTTTATTTTTTTTTTTTTTTAAATCTTAACCACTTACAGCCACACTATCTTTTTTATCTCATTCGACCGGGTACAACTAGTATAACTCGTACAACTAAATATATTAAAAGTTATATAATTGGTATATAAATGTTATAATTTACACATAAAATAAACAAGTAAATATTCTAACTATATATGATGACATTTTATTTGAGGTTTTTCATTTTTTTTGTTAAATTATTGCATTACACTCTTAATTTTACATTATATACTTTATATTTTTAAGGTTTATTAACTATATTAGTTGTATTATTATGATAAACAAACATCGAATATATTTTTACAATAGCTATGATGTGAAAATATTGGTACAACCCCTTAAACTAGATATATAAACAATTGATATATATTTTTATTATATATTAAACGAGTATTACTAGTACAACTGGTAAACTTTGATATTTCAGAAATTGATAAAACTAAGTTGGTATTCCATATGAGAAAAACAATTAAATATCTCAATTGGTATATACTCAGAAAGTTTCTCTTAATTTAATTTGAAGTTTTGGAAAATAAAATAAAAATTATAACACAACTTCATAAGTATACATGATCTACCTTATATTTTTAAGGTTTGTTAACATGTTTGACCACATAATTTTTTGGAAAACATACATGAATGTATTTTTACAAAATTGATGATTTCATTATAACTAAGCAAAAATATGTAAACATAACTAAGTGGTACAACTGAGGTAAATGTATTTATTATGTGGTACAACTAAATTTCTTTTATTTTACTGCCAAAGTACAAATCAAACTAGTACAACTCAAAAACTAGTACAATTATGTACAGTTAGTACAACTAGAAAACTGGTACAACTACTTGTTATATTTAGTATTGTTTTAAATGTTGATCGCATTTAAATGTGTATCATGTTTTAAACATTATGGTTGAACACTAATGTCGAGTAGTTCTACTAGTACCATCCTTAAATATTACTCCATAGTTGAATATGTTGTATTAGTTATACCAAAATACATGTACATTTAAACTAAATACAATTTTTCATAAGGAATATATGTTTCAAAAAGAACATAAGTTTTAATAGTTTCAAAAGTTATAAAAAACAATTTTAACATCAAAATGAACATAAATTTTGATACCAAAGAAACATAAGTTCTATAAGGAACATAAATTTATAAAAATAACCCCCAAAACTATCAATTTGGCAACAAAGGAGACATTAGTTGAACCCCCTATTAAAACAATCAAACATTTTACAAAAGGATTTCAAATTTAATGGTTTACCGTTTTTGGCACCTCTTTGTCATTTACTACCTTGTGAATCTCTGTTGTTAGACCCAATCTCTGCATCGTCTTCTGTCCTGGCGTGGTTTCGAGCCTGTTTGGTTGGATTCAAAAAGTACTCTCCCTCCTTCTTTTTCTTTTTCTTCGTCGCTGGTGAGTCACTCTTACTCATCATCGATGCTCTCTCCTTATTCTTCTTTCCACTGACTCGCATTTTTGAAGCCATGATTGAAGAATTTTCTTGTTCTGCATCTAGTTTTTTGGCTTCGAGAGCAAAAAGATGAATATGATTTTTTTGAAAATAGTACAACTAGTATAACTAGTACAATTTGTACACAAATCATTATCCAAATAAAAGATTATTACAAGTATACAATACACGTATTTGACACATGCATACGAGAGAAGATTAGACCAACATGTCTTATTTGTTCTACATCATACTCTTTTCTACCATCTTCATACGCTGAAAACAAAATGAATATCATCATATTAATTGCAAAGTTGTACTAGTTATACGCATTTTACTTGTACCAGTTATGTTGGTTATACTCAATCTACTTATACTAGTTATAATTGATTAAATATGACTATGAGTTGATCGATTTGGGATAAGAAATAAAAAATTGGTCGATCGTTGAATGTTTTTATTTATTATTTTGTTCTAAGGTGAAATAACTTTGATGGAGAAGAAAAGGGAAAGAAGAAGAAGATTTATGATTAGTTGGTATATATATGTATGCAATATAAACATCTAAATTCATTCTAAAATGGCTTAAATAAAATAAAACAAATAATAAAATTTATTAAATTCATGAGATAATTTTTGTGTAAACAACTTATATTACTAGTAGAACTAATATAATTTCTTACACCATCACATAATTTTCCATGATGTACCTTATACTTTTAAAGTTTGTTAGTTGAACCTGTTGTATTAGTTATACCAAAATACCTGTGAACTTTTGGGTTGATTTGATGATTTCTGGAGCTCACTAGTGGGCATAGATGGACAAGCCGTTAATGGTTCTGGGTAATGATCGTCTTGAGGGTCCGGTGGAGATGTGGTTTCTCTCTCGTGGTTATGAGCCCGCTTGGTTGGATTTGATGAGGACCCACTGTGGACACTACCGTCAAGCTTCCTCTTCTTCGCCACGACTTCACTCTTCTTCGCTGCATCTCTTTTCTTCTTCACCGTGTCTTCTTCTTCTTTACGACATCTCTTTTTTTCACAAAAGAGTCTTTCTTTTTCTTCATCGTTGATGAGTCTCACTTACTAATCGCTGACGCTCCATTTTTTTTTCATTGACTCGCGTTTTTGGAGCCATGACTGAATATTTTTCTGACTCCACATCTACTTTTTTGGCTTCGAGAGCAAAAAATATGAAGATGTTTTTTTCGGAAATAGTACAAATAGTATAACTAGTACAACTTGTAAACAAATCATTATCCAAATTAAATATCATTAAAAATATACTATTCATGTATTTGATATATTCAGAAGGGGGAAGATTATACTAACATGTCTTGTTGGTTCTACAATATCTTCATACCTTAAAACAAAAAATAAAAATCACCATATTAATTGCAAAGTTGTACTAGTTATATATGTTTTACTTGTATCAATTATATTGGTTATACTCAAACTATTTATCCTAGTTATACTCATTTTAATTGTACTAGTTGTACTAATTTGAGTTGTACTAGTTGGAGTTGTACTAGTAATATTGTGCGCTCTTTTTTATCTTGAATTTTGTACGTAAAAGATAAAATTTGATTTTAGATAATATATAATTGATTAAATATGACTATTGATTGATCGATTTGAAATAAGAGAGGAAAAATTGGTGGATGGTTGAAGAAATTTTTTTATTTTTTTTTTAAGGTGAAAGAACATTAATGGAGAGGAAAGAGGAAGAAGAAGAAGATTTATGATTAAAGTTGGATTGAATTTTGGGTCTAAAACCAGGTCAAATTTTGGATAGGATAGTAATAACATGAATTAGTAAATAAGTTGAAGTTTTTAGACTTCATGGTTTTTTCTTTATATTTTCAAATTATTTTAATTCATTTTTAAATAAAAAAACAAGAGGTTCACATCCGTAACTCCAGATTTTGGAGCGCTCAGTTTGGTCGTTCGATCATCCGGCGAAGTAACTTGCCCTGCCAAATTTGCTGATTTAGCCAAGTGTTTCTTATTTACCACCAAAGATGTCGAAGTCAAAGAGTTCAAAGATGCTTCAGTTCGTCAACTACACGATGCGAGTAACGATCCAAGACACACGTCACCTCGTTGGGAAATTCATGACCTTCACCAAATGAATCTTGTTCTCAACGACTGCAAAGAGTTTCAAAAACTTCCCCCTATGAAAGGCGGTAATAAGATCAACAAAGAGAGAGAAGTTTGTTCTACGCTCGGCATGGTTTTGCTTAGAGGCGAAGAAGTAAATTTGATGACAGTCGAAGGTACCCACCTCCACCCGACGAATCTTGAGCTAAATCATCCTTTGCAACCGCCGTAGCTGGTCCCAGACTCGTCCGTGCTACCGGCCGTGCTGTCGGCCGTGGAGTACCGGCTGGTTCGCTCTTTCAAGCTCAGCCTGGATTATCTTGTCATGTTCCATGAGTTGGTGGATCTTCTCCTGGAATGATGCAGCCTCATACTATTCGTCCTCCTGGCAAATGCCACCAACTCCACCAGCTTTTACCAGTCAAGGTCCTCCTCCGTTGATGGTGAGAGGTGTTCCTCCTCTAACTTACGGTAGGAGGCCATCTCCTCAGGTACTCCACCACCTAAGTATGGTGGACAAAGGCTATTAGGAAAGGGAATCCTATAGATAAGGATTACCTTTGTCTTCATACTTATCTACTTAGGATATATGTTAACATTCCTTTTCTGTTAGGGTTTTGGTCACATACTAGTTGTATATATTCACAACTCTGTTCATAAAATTAATACAAATTAATAGTTTACAATAACATCTCAACTTTACATGGTATCAGAGCGATAAAATTCTGAGACCTAAAAGTCTGTTTTTCGTGTCTTGTTCTTAGTAAGAACATAAGTCTTTAAGTCATGGCTGACGGAGAAGATTCATCTGCTGTTAGAAGCTCGAAAGTCAAAGCCGAGGAGAGAATGTCATTAACATGCCTACTCCGTACTCATTGTTCGCATCCGACAATCCAGGAGCTTTAATCACTTCTGTGATTTTTACGGGTGAAAACTACAATGAGTGGTCTACGGAGCTGGTGAACACACTAAGAGCTAAACGCAAGCTATGTTTTATTGACGGGACAATTCCGAAACCATCAGTCAATGATCCCAACTTCGAGCTCTGGTCATCTGTAAATTCTATGATTGTCGGCTGGATTTGTACGTCTATCGAATCCAGAGTTAGGTCAACTGTCACCTTCATCTCTGATTCTCATAAGCTATGGGAAAACTTGAAGAAGCAATTTTCGGTTGGAAACAAAGTTCGGATTCATCATCTCAAAGAAAAACTAGCGTCGTGCAAACAGAACGGGCAGTCGGTGATGGAGTACTTTGGCCGGCTAGCCAAGATGTGGGAGGAGCTTGATATGTACAAAACTCTCCCTGCTTGCACATGTAACGCGGCTTCAGAGTATGATAAGGAACGCGAGGAAGAAAAGGTTCATCAATTTATTATGGGTCTTGATGAATCAAGGTTTGGTGGTGTCTTCCAAGGCATAATTGCAAATGATTGTTCAATTGATCTCGGAGAAGCATATGCAAAAGTAGTACGCAAGGAACAACAGCTCAACTCTGCTAAGGATCGTGAAGAACAGAGTAATGCCGCTGGTTTTGCTGTAAAGAAGGAATCATCTGAGTCAACTAATTCCGGACAGAACCATCGAGGAGTTCCTCAATGTGCACACTGTGGTCATCGTGGTCATGAGAAAGCAAACTGTTGGCAGTTGGTTTGGTTCCCGGACTGGTGGGACAAAACACCACCAACTCGTGGTGACAACAGAGCAAGCCGTGGAGGTCGTGGTCATGGTTCGTCTACCTCAGACCACAACAGAAGCAACGGAGCTCGTGCTAACAATGCTCATGCAACGTCATCCAACTCTTCTGCTTTTCCAGCTTTCACCGAGGAACAATTGCGAGTGCTTACTCAGATAATCAATGAGAAAACTAGATCATCTGACAGGCTCACTAGTAAGAAATATGGAGATCTCATCTTAGACACAGGAGCCTCCCACCACATGACGGGAGAGCTGTCGTTTCTAGATAACATAACCAGTATCCCACCTTGTCCTGTCGGATTTGCGGATGGGAACAAATCATATGCAACACATACTGGAGTGTTACATCTGTCCAATAACATAACACTGTCGAATGTGTTATTTGTTCCTAATTTAAACTGCTCGCTTATATCAGTCGCAAAGATTCTACGTCAAACTAATTGCTTCGCTCTTTTCACTGATACCTTATGTGTTTTACAGGATCGTTTCACGAGGACACTGATTGGAGCAGGTGAAGAGAGAGAGAGAGATTGGGTTTATTTGTTTGAAGATGTTATGGCTGCACGTGTTCAAGTTGCTGATAAGCTCCTTACATCGGTTGATCAGTCTCTTTGGCACAAACGGCTAGGACATCCTACGTTTTCATTATTATCATATTTACCTATGTTTTCTGAGTCAAATAAAACTGCTACTCAAAGTCTTTGTGACACTTGTTTTGAAGCCAAGCAAACTAGAGAAGTTTTTTATGAAAGTTTAAATAAAACTAAAGAGTATTTTAAGCTTATTCATTGTGATGTCTGGGGACCATACTGAACTCGTTCATCCTCAGGAGCAGTCTATTTTCTGACCATTGTTGATGATTTCTCTAGAGCAGTTTGGACATATTTACTTCTAGAAAAATCAGAAGTCAAAACGGTTCTTCAAAACTTTGTCAGGATGACTACGAAACAGTTCTCCAAAGATGTCAAGACCGTTCGTAGTGATAATGGGACCGAGTTCATGTGCTTATCTCAGTATTTCAGGGAGAATGGAATCATTCATCAAACTTCCTGTGTAGCCACACCTCAACAAAATGGAAGAGTAGAACGGAAACATCGTCACATATTGAATTTTGCTCGATCATTACTCTTTCAGGGAAATCTTCCAATCAAATTTTGGGGTGAGGCGATCATGACTGCATCATATTTAATAAACCAAACACCTTCAGCAGTACTTCACCATCGGTCTCCTTATGAAGTTTTGTACAAAACCAAACCAAGTTACTCTCAGCTCCGAGTCTTTGGCAGTTTGTGTTTTGTTCATCATAGAGCTCGTGACAAGGATAAATTTGGCAAGCGCAGTAGGCGATGTTTGTTTGTTGGCTATCCACATGCTCAGAAAGGATGGAGAGTTTATGATCTTGATAAACATGAGTTCCTCATATCCCGTGATGTTGTGTTTCAAGAAACTCAGTTTCCATTTGCTGCCTCAGACATCACACCATCTAATCTTCCGGCTCCTCTGCCTACAATCGATGATGACTGGGATATCTCACATGTACCTATGTCTGTCGACAGGGGGAGTTTGTCTCCTACTGTCAAACCTACAGTTGGTGTAAGTGGTGACTCACCTACCGAACCTTTGGTTGTATCCTCTAATAGTGAGTCGTTACCAGTAGCAGAAACAGAGTCCTCTCACATTATTGTTCCTACTGATCCGGTTTCTCCAATCTCATCGTCACCAACACAACCAGAACCTGAGTCTGAAACAGGTCGGGGACAACGCTTACGTCAAACCTTAGTCAAATTAAAAGACTATGTAATGTACAATGCTATCAGCCTTGAAGACCCATCTCTCGCGCTTCACTGCTCTGCATCATCGTCTTCTGAAACAGTCCAAGGTAAATCACTCTATCCCTTAACCGATTTTATTACTGATGAGAATTTTTCTGCATCACACAAGGCGTTCCTTGCGGCAATAACTGCTGGAGTCGAACCACGCTCTTACTCACAAGCTGCTAAAGATGACATATGGCGGGCTGCAATGAAACACGAAGTTCCTGCACACGAAGAGAGTGGTACATGGGACATCGAATCTCTTCCACCAGGAAAGAAGGCAATTCGTTCTCACTGGATATACAAGTATAAATATAATGCTGACGGCACTATAGAACATCCGAAGGCGAGGTTAGTTGCAGATGGATATAATCAAGTTGAGGGAGACGACTTTGCAGAGACTTTTGCTCCGGTTGTTAAGATGGGTACCATTCGTGCTCTGCTTGGTCTTGTTGCTGCAAAAGGTTGGGAAGTCCACCAAATGGACGTCCATAATGCATTTCTCCACGGTGATCTCCATGAAGAAGTTTACATGAAGTTACCTCCTGGCTTCACACATTATGATCCTACGAAAGTATGTCATCTACGTACGTCACTATATGGTCTTCGTCAAGCTCCTCGTTGCTGGTTTGAGAAGCTGACTAATTCGCTGAAAAATAAGGTTTTCAGCAATCTTACTTTGACTACTCACTGTTTTACTACACCAAAGACTCCAAGGAACTTCGTGTCCTAATTTATGTCGACGATCTGGTTCTCGCAAGTAATGACCTTGACCTTCTCACCAAATTTAAACAGTACTTGGGACAGTGCTTTAAGATGAAAGACTTGGGTAAACTTAAATATTTTCTTGGAATCGAAGTGGCTCGATCAGAGGAAGGGATCTTTCTATCTCAGCGAAAATATGTTTTGGACATAATTGCAGACACTGGTATGTTAGGATGCAAAACAGTATCCATTCCGTTAGAACAGTACCATCAACTAGCTAACGACAAAGGTCCAGCTCTGGCTGATCCAAAGAAATATCGACGCCTAGTTGGGCGCTTAGTGTTGTTGGAATGAAGAAGGAAGAAGCAGTAGCTGAGAATGATCAAGTCTCTCTTGTGCAATTTAGTGCAAAAGAAATGAAGCACAAAGATTTTGCACAAGGAATGCACAAGAAAGATCATGAAGTGCAAAGTTCGAGTTGTTGAGATGAAGAACTAAAGAGAAAGGATGAAACAATCTGGTTGAGATGAATAGAATTAAGCTAGAGACTTATAAGGTTTTATAAGGAGGCTTTATAAGGCTCACCAGACTTGAGAGAACTTTGAATGCCAGACTTAACGTCAATCAAAAGTCACGTTGGACGTGGATAAACTTCTGTACAAGTGGGAACAAGTGGATAAGCTTCTGTACAAGTGGGAACAAGTGGGGAAGCTTCTGTACAAGTGAGAACAAGGTTGAATTTGAATTAAAGTAGATCTGATGCAAATAGAGTTGTTGGGTCATAATGCACCCTATTAACCAGTGTGTTGTTACTTTCTTTTCTCTCTCATCTTTACTTTTAAATATGTTGTAAGCAACCATATATTAATTAAGTAAAGAGGAGTTCTCTTACTTCATCACTCTCTATTCTCTGGTTACTTGAAATCTCATAAACTCTCTCAAATACTCACTAAAACTCTCATTCTCTCTTAGTCTCCTTCATTCTCTTGCTTCTCCACACGACCATACTTTGTTTCTCCTTTACTCTCACACCCTATTCTGTTAATTCTCACAAGTGTATTTGTCAATCACACGTCCGGAGCTTTGTTACACTATTCATCTCCTTTCTCAGTTTATGCAAAAGCCACTTGAAGCACACTGGAATGCAGCGCTACGCGTGGTTCGCTTCCTCAAAGGTTACCCTGGAAAAGGAATACTACTCCGAGCTAACAGTGATCTTCAGATCTTGGTGTATGTCGATGCCGACTGGAGTACATGTCCAGAAAGTCGACGATCCCTCAATGCTTATATAGTACTCCTTGGAGGTTCGCCAATTAATTGGAAAACTAAGAAACAAGACATTGTTTCCATGTCTTCCGCTGAAGCTGAATACAAAGCGATGGCTACAGCTACTAAAGAAGTTAAATGGATCATCCCGCTAATGGCTGACTTGGGACTTGCAGTCGATCAACCCATCAAGTTCTACTGCGATAACAAAGTTGCAATTTACATCGCCTCTAATCTTGTGTTTCACGAACGTACTAAACATCTCAACGTGACTGTCATAGCGTTCGTGATGCGGTCAAAGCAGGCCTCATTTCCGTGGTTCATGTCTGAACAAAAGATCAACTAGCAGACATTCTAACTAAAGCGCTCGGACGTACGCAGTTTGAAGCCTTATCTTCCAAGTTGGAAATTCAGGATCTTCACTCTCCAACTTGAGGGGGAGTATTAGGAAAGGGAATCCTATAGATAAGGATTACCTTTGTGTTCGTATTTATCTACTTAGGATATATGTTAACATTCATTTTTTGTTAGGGTTTTGGTCACATACGAGTTGTATATATTCACAACTTTGTTCATAAGATTAATACAAGTTAATAGTTTACAACAACATCTCAACTTTACAAAGGCCAATGATTCCTCTGCCTGGTGGTATGATGAGAGGACCTCCTCCACCTCATGGGATGCCTCCGTCTTGTCCTGGTGGTGTTCCGGTCTTTGCTCTGCCTTGTCCTCCTCCAGTTCATCTCAATCAGCAACAATGATTACGTAATTGTTTTCACTTGTTTGTTTAGTGTGGTCATGTGTAGCTATTGACTTTATAATGTATGTGCAACTTCGCTTTATCTCTTAGCTTCGCTTATCTCCTGTGTAGCAACTGAACTCTTAGCTTAGCTTGACGATTTTCTTGTCTTCCGTTTCGTTCTTATTGTGTTTTCTTTAGAATATTTCTAACCTCACTCCATATTTTACATTAAAATAGAATTTAAAGTTAAAAATATTCTAACTCTACTTTTATTTTTTTTGTTCAGTATTCTATTTTTCATTTCCAAATATAGTGTGGTTGGAGTAAAATCCAATTCCAAAAATGAGTAACTTCATTTTAAAAGAAAAATTGAGTTTTAGGATGCTCTTAAAGCATGATTTACTGGAGGAAGAACATCTTGCCCTATAACAAAATATGACATAGGGGGTGGTATTGGATTGAAGAATTTAACTGATTCTTCAAGAATTCAATTGAAGATATAAATAATTGATTTTAAGGTATTTTAAAGGATTTGATAAATATTTTAATGCATTTGTCTACTTCTGATGCTTTGGATTTTAAAAGAATTCAAATAAATTTGATACATATCAATTCCTCTAAATTCTATGAACTAATTTTTTTATATGAAGAGAAAAAGTTTATCAAAATTTGATAAACAAAAACTTTAATCACTTTTATTCAATATAAAAGTGAAAATTATGTAAGAAAAAAATTGAATAAAAACTTGAGTAATTGAAAAATCTATAGCTCGGCTAAATAAAAACTTGACTAGTTGAAAAAATTGAATAAAAACTTGAATAAAATCTATCTAAGATTATAGTTTTAACTAAATAAATATATATATGTATATATGTTATCTATTATTAAATATAATTTAAATAAAAATAATATTTTATTATAATTTTATGTTGAATTAAATCAAAATTATATTAAAATATCAGTAAGAAAATAATAAAATCTAAAATAGTAATAAAATTATTTTAATTTAATTTTAAAATTTTATAACTGCATATGATGCAGAAAAACACCTAGTTATGTGTACGCTCAAGAAATAGTTACATGAAATTAGAAACATACATTGAGGCTTGTTTTAATTTGAAATTATACCCTTACTATTAATGCATACATAGAGTCGGGCATGTGAACCTTTTTGCAAAACTTTTGAATGGCCCCCTACTTTACAGTGGCTCCATTTAAATAAGTAATTATATATGCATATGTAAAAAAGTTAAGGTCAAAAATGAAAAATTCAATAAAAATGAGACTGGAAAGTAAGAAGAAGAAAGAGATGAGAATAGGGAAGGGGCTCTTTCTCTCCTTTCTAGAGAGAAATAATTCTCTCTTCATATCCTCTTATCAAACTCATATTTTTCAGAGGGAAGACGAGATTTGTCCTATTTTTTGATGTAAAATAACTTTGAATAAAAGATCAAATTTTTTGTTTTGCTTTGATGATTTTTCTTTTCTTGTTGAAGAATTAGTTTCGCTTTAGGCGATTTTTGTTGTGTATTTTCAAAACTGGATTGGATAGATATTCATGTTCTTCAAGCTTATGCTTTCTTAACTTGTTTGAAATCAAATATGTCAAGTTGAGTTTTTTCTGCTTTGAATATTTATGTCGGTTGATTGGGAGGTTGGATTTTCTATTTGTTAGACAAGCTTGGCTCTTGAATCGGAAGTGGTATCAAGTAGAGGTGTCAATTGGACGGTCCGTCCATGGGCTAGACCTGTCCAATTTAGTTTGGGTGGACTATGGACACAACCAATTAATAAATGGTCCAATTGGACAAAAGACCAATTGGTCTATGATCTAAGTGGGCAAGACCAAATGGACATTGAGTGTCCATGGGTCTCCTTAAAACATAGTTTAATGATTTGAAAAATATAGTTCTATAATTTATTTATGGGCAATTCTCTTAAATAGTCCTTTTTAAGTTTTTGTCACAAAAATAGTCCTAAAAAAATAAAATGACCAAAATAGACTTTTTTTTTTTTGAAATTTTGATTTTTTTTATTTTTTTTTTTGAAATTTGAAACCCTAACCCCAAACCCACCCATTTACTCTAAACCCTAAAGTCCAAATTAGTTAACCCTAGGGGTATAAATACATATAAATGAATTTTTTAGCTTCTAAAAAAAACATTTTGGTCATTTTCTTCCTTAAAAGCTATTTTTGTGACAAACAAACTAAAATGGGCTATCTAAGGGAATTTCTCTTTATTTATTGAGAAAATATAATTTTAATAAAAAATTAAAACTTTGTAATTTTGATAGAAAAACGTAAAATGTAATTTTATATTTTTGGCGAAAAACATAATTTTCGGTTTTGTCGGAAAATGTGATTTTCGATTTTGATGGGAAAACATAATTTTTGGTTTTTTGCGGGAAACGTAATTTTCCGGTTTGGCGAGAAATGTAATTTCTCAGTTTTGGCGGGAAAACATAATTTCTCAGTTTTGGCGAGAAAACATAATTTCTCAGTTTTGGCGGGAAAACATGATTTTTGGTTTTGGCGGGAAATGTAATTTCTCAGTTTTGGTGGGAAAACATAATTTCTTAGTTTTGGCGGAAAACATGATTTTTTGTTTTGACGGGAAATGTAATTTCTCGGTTTTGGTAGGAAAACGTAATTTTTTAGTTTTGGCGAGGAAATATAATTTTTTGTTTTGGCGGAAAAACATGATTTTCAGTTTTGAAGGGAAAATATGATTTTTGATTTTGGCGGAAAAACATGATTTTATGATTTTGACGAGAAAACGTAATTTTCAGTTTTGACGGGAAAACATGATTTTTATTTTTGACGAAATTACAGATTTTATAAAATTTAAATTAGCATAAATAAATCATTATGAATAATATGAATATAAAACATATAAGTTAAATTCAAATATAAATTATTGGGTGTTCATGGACTTGACCATTTGGAGATAGTTTTATTGGTCTTGGAAATTTCTTTTGGACCATTGTCCAAGATGGACCACCCAATACTGCTCATAACTGAAATGGTCTATTTGGTCTTACTCAAATGGGCAATGGGCTATAGACGGACCATTTGACAGCTCTAGCTCTAGTATCAAGCTACGCTCCTGTTTAGGCATAATCTCCAAAAAGATCAAGAAATAAGATTTGGATCACGTTTTGGAGGTTCAGAACAAATGCTAGATGAGTCGGAGCTGCCATAAGGGTTAGCGTTCTGACAAGTTTCTATCCCTTTTTTCAGAAGCTCTTCCCTGGGATCAAAATATAACAATTGGAGAAGATCTTGTTTGTGATTAACAGAGATTGAAAGTGGAAGAACATGCAAGCAGGCTCACACAAGTTCGAGAAGGGGATTGTTGGTTTTCCAGCTAAGATTCAGGCACCGCATTCTTCATTATCGTCTGAAGAAACGCGGCCACGTATCGACCATTTGTCAACAATGCTTCATTGTTATCTATTTGGTTTAAATGAGTTTTGTTACGAGCCAAATTTAAGTTGGGTTTGTTTTTAGATTGTCTACTAGGCTTCGTTTAATAAAACGAAAAGTTGACAAAAAAAAAGAAAAAAAAACAAGAAAGAGAAAGAGATAAATGAACACACTAATCTACGAACAACTTATTTGTTTATAATCTCTGTAACTCAACATAGATGGAATGGACAGCATCTACTCACATCTTCGGATTGCTATTAAGTTTTTTAATTAAATACTCACACGCTTATACAGAATAACGAACAAAATGATATTAATAACATTGTAAGTGTTTGCTTAGTTAAGTTGTAATTAAGGTATAATGAACATAAATATTAACTGTAAATTATAAAATGATTAAAATTTTGTTTTATAAAAATGATAAAAATATATTAGATGAATTTTAATTAAGATATAAATAAATGATATACTATAAAAATCATGAATTTCTAAATAAAATTATATTTGTAAAGTTTATAGTAATATTTAATATTTAATAAATATTTTTCCGAATAAGGCCCCAAAAATCTCAGGACACCAAACTTGTCAGATTGACTATTCTCACCTTATCAAGATCTTAGTCGTAACAACGAATTTATGTCCGTGACATGAGGTTCATGCCAAGAAGCTCATCAAAATCCTTTCATGGCGTTAAACTCAACATCCCAAGACATATTTTGAGAACAAGACAATTTGTCGTTCATATAAACAAGAAAAGCATGACATGAAATGCAATAGAGAGAAAAAGACTACCAGTTGCAAAAGCTTGCCTCCACTTCTCTTTCACCTCCTCTGTTCTCCTAACACAAGTTCTTCTAAAGGCCTTCCCAAAATCCACCCCCATCCCTTTGTTTCCTTAAATCAAATGGATAAAAAGTTGATTTTCTTCTCTATCTCCTTCATGTTTTCCTTATTTGTCGACAATTGGTTCTGCCTTGTCTTCATGAGCTTCAGCGGAGAAGATGTACATAAAAGCTTTCTTAGTCACATTCAAAAGGAATTTCAAAGAAAGGGAATCATACCTTTCATTGATTATAAGATCAATAGAGGATGATCCATTGGTCAGCAGCTCTTACAAGCAATTAGAGGATCTAAGATCGCGATAATCTTGTTCTCATAGAGCCTTCTTAGAGAGCAAGATAATCGCCATATTATTCCTCTAATCGCCTATAAGATCTCAGTATCATTTTCTCTATTGATTTCATTATCAACGAAAGTGTGATTCCTCTTCTTTGAACTCTTTATGAGTGTGACTTAGAAAGTTTCTGTGCACATCTTCTAGGGGAAGCTTATGAAGACATGATGGGACAGTTGTGAGATAAAGAAGGAAGTCATGAAGAAGAAGATGACTTTTTGTTGTTCTTATGGAATCTGAATTTTCTATAAACCACCAAACAAATTACATCCAAAAGAGTAAATACGCTTTTTGTAGGAGCAACCGTCTTATGGAGAAAAGAAGAACCCACTAGTTTGATGGAAAGAAGAACAAGATCACAGCGCTTTATAAAGAGAGATGTGGAGGAAGACTTACCAAAGAATCTTTCTACGTGTTGATACTAGCCAGAGAGGAGGCTTCGTGGAAGTTCATGGAAACTTCATTGCACTAACTCATTGTCCCTATAATGTATCGTAGGCTCCACCATTCATTGATTTTTCTTTGCAACCTTTCTTACCTTATCTCAAGATATAGTTTAACCATATTAAAATATCAATTTAAGTTGAATAATCACCACCTTACAAGTGTAGAGAGAGGCTCCCTTTGCAACTAAAGCCGCCAAACTAGCTTCTGCTGTCTCTTCCTTCACCAGCCTTTGCTAGTGAACCCTATTACCATACACGTAGTTAGGAAGAATTTACAATCGAATCCAGATTGTTTATTCCTGCCAAGAGCTTACAGAAACACATTTTCTGCTCAATATAAAGAAGGTTCCATGTTATCGTGATTGTTCCTTTTATAAAATCTTTGGTCAGTTATAAAATGCTTCAGCCTTATCTTGTCATTGGCGCTCTGAGAATTTTCCGGGTTCATGTTCGTGATTTCTCTAAAAAGAAGATATTGATATTAGAATAATGGACTTATTAAGTTACAGTATTTCTCTACTAATACAATGTGTAAAACAGCTTCCTGTATGGGTTTTGAATGGCAATCCTAATAGCCGTGTCACTCCAATCTCTCACTGTCCTATGGAATCAACAACTTCTGAAAAGTCTCCCCATGGTTTCGTTTCATACACCACCTTCCACTGCACTAGTCTGCAAGGTAACAGTTCTTACTTCTGTCTCTCCCGCGATCACCACTGTGCATCTGTAATGCCAAAAGGGAGGATAGTTTATATACACCGACTTACCAGTGGATTTAATTCTTATGGAGAAACTAACCTGGTTTTGATAACAAGTCCATGGTCCACAACACCATCCATCGTATCCAGGCTTTTAGCCACGTTAGCTGCATAATCTCGCATTGATCAACCCATATCGACCAGCAATAGAGAAAATTTTACAAGTTTCAATGCTTGCACAGTAAAAGCTATTACCGAGGCTTGGAATAGGAGTTGTGAATATAACATCAAGAATGTTGTGACCATCACTGGTGACTATAGGAAAGTCTCCTCCAAGAGGGCCCGCATCTCCTACAGAAGCTCTTCTCCACACCTTTTCCACATATGCACAAAGCAAAATACAATTAAACAAGTGAGGATCAATAGAACTGAAACCATGAGAAAACATTTGCAGAAAACCAGATTCATACCTCTGCATCTCCTAAATACAAGTCATCTATCTCCTCAGCTACAGCTAACCAATTTAGCTGCAAGCAAAAAACTTCAAAAAATCATTTCTTGATTTAAGAAAAAAAAAGAATTCTTCAAACAGAAGTTTGCTTACAGAATGAACTAAGACAGGTATAGATCCTTCAAGGCCGGACTTGTACTGTTCTTCCTTTATCATGAAGACTGCCTCATCAGCTGCTTTTACAATAGACTGCATTGTGAATCTCTCTTTATAAGCCAAAAGCTAAGCAATGAGTTTGTTCTAAAAAAGACTGCAACTTTAAGAGGAAACCTCACTCGCCTTTTGTCGCAGAATATAGTCATCTTCCTGTGCTATTCTTCTCCTCCCTATAACTGAGACAAGCGTATCCTCTTCTACAGCATCAGCATCATGGAATGCAAAATCAATCTACATAGGAAAGTTACAGTGAAAGTATTATATCCCAAGCTGAAAGAGATAGACCGAAACCGGTTAAGAAAATGCAGGGATGGGGAGGGCTACCTGAAAATCATCCCGGAAATGTTTCAAAGGGACTCCATACTTTGCTGCTTCGCTGGCACTTCGAGCAGACCTGAACAAGAAACATGACAAGCAGCAGATGGAATGAAAGATCATGATCCAAGGACCAAGAATCAAATCATAGTTTGAAGAAGAAAAGCAAAAGGACTCACATTGGTACACCAACAACACCTTGTATAGAACCAGAACGAAGTTGGTGACCCAAATAACGTATAGCCAAGTCTGAAGCTTCTCCAGATCCTAAACCAATAACCATACCACTCTTTACGTAACTATCCACCTGAAACAAAAATCACCAAACTTTGTATTCATTTTTCTTTAGTTTTATGAATTGCTCCACAAAACTGATTATCAACAGTCGCATTCGTACAAAGAGAATCTCTTGTATTCAAAGTCTTCATCTTTATACAAATCACAACACCCAATTTCGTAATGATTTATCAATTCAATACTTACGGTGTGGTGAGCAGCTCGGAGAAGAGGAGAGGTCTCCGGAGAAAGAGTGGCGCTTACTCGAGGTACTGAGCTACGACGGCGCGTGAAAACGGCGGACGAGAGTGAAAATGGAGTGGATGGTGCTGCAACTACCATTTTTCTTACACGATTTGCGTCACCGAGTCACGACGACTCGGTGGTTTTGCCGCTCTTATCTCGTCCTCTTGTTTCGCGTGTGTCTGTGGCATACAATTTGATTAACTTTTATTGACAGTTATCCCAAAAGAGAAACTCGAAACACCAAAAACGCAATAAAATCGGTTTTAGTATAGGACAATTCTCTTAAATAGTAATTTTTTAGTTTCTGTCACAAAAATAGCTCTAGAAACATAAAATGATTAAAATAGTATTTTAAAAAAAAACAATTCATTTTTTTAATTTTATTTTTGAAATTTGAAACCCTACCCCCAAACCCATCTCTTAACTCTAAACCCTAAAGTCTAAATTAGTTAACCCTAGGGGTATAAATGTATATTTTAAAAAAATTTAGCTTATAAAAAAAACTATTTTGGTCATTTTTTTTTCTTAAGAACTATTTTTTGTGAAGAACAAACTAAAAGAGGTTATCTAAGAGAATTTTTCTTTAGTATATAGTATTATTAATCAAATCAAACCAAACCATTCAAAATTTGAGCTCTCTTAAACCAAGCAAATTTCTTGCAATCCCTCTTGAAATATTTTTAATTAACAAAAATAGACTTTCAATTAGATTTCTGTAAATTAATATGAGAAATTTTCTAAGATAGTTTTTTTTTTAAGTTTATTTTCACAAAAATAGGTTTCAAAGAGGAAAATGAACAAAATATTTTCTTAAAGAGGTAAATATATACTTATAAGTTAAAACTATACGGTTAACTAATCTAGACTTATAGTTTAAAGTTAAAGGGTAAAGTTTTGAGGGTGGAGTTTCAAATATTAAAAAATAAAAAATAAAAAAAGTTATTTTGATCATCTTCTTTTTTTTATGGCTATTTTTATGATAAAAACTTAAAAGAGCAATTTAAAAGAATTGTCCAACTAATATTGTTATATTTATAAATGAATAGGTTTGTTAATTTATCAATTTTGAACCATATATATACTACAAGTATCACGAATCTCCGACAACTGATCTGCACCATAAGAGACCAAGTCCATTATATTCTTTTAAAATATTGATTTTTAAATAGAAAATAAAAATAGTGAAATAATATTTTTTATTGAATAAATGTTAAATTTATTCAGAGAAAAAATACCTTTGTACCATGATTGTGATTGTATCTGAAGAGTATGCTAAAAAAAAGTTTAAAAAGAACTTCAAAACACCTAACTGAAAACCATGTTTCCATAGCCTCTATGTGTTGTCGATCTCCCATGAGTCTGAGACTTGAGATTTGATTCCTACTAATTTGTCAATGCACTGAATCAAAGCAGTTGGATTATTTGGACTCTCACCATGTTTTCTTTCATTTCTCTCTTTCCAGATGATAAAGAATGTAGCTTGAAACACATATCTGAGCAGGAAAAGTTAACTTTTATTCCTGGTTTTCTTTGTTAACAGCCGAATGATCTATGTCCATTCAGTTGTGTAATCCAAGGATAGGAACTTCTGAGTAAGGCTCTTCCAAACTTCCTCTGAGAATTTATAGTAAAAAAATAGGTGGTTACGGGTTTCAGTCTGCTCAGGGCAAAGTCTGCAGGCTGCAGAAGCCCCTCTATACCAATGAAAAATTCTATTTCCTGTAGGCAGTCTGTTCAGAGTCGCGATCCATACTATAAAAGAGTATCGAGGGGGATTGTATGGGAACCAAATCCCACAATACCATTCAACCTTTGTGTGGGATTGCCGAGTCAGCTTCCATGTATCCTTGGAGCTAAAATCTGTTATATATATATCATCTCTTGTTTTCGAGAGCCACTCGTCTTCATTCTGAGCCAGACCTCTTGTGCGAACAGAATGAATCTCCTCTTTTATGATGTTGAAAACTTTTTCTCTGAGCCTTCGTCTACGGTGAAACATCACTACCTATTCCAGAAGAAATAATATTTTTTTAACATAAATAAGAAAATCATGAAGAACTTTAAACTGTCAAGGTTTTTGAATTATAGCCAAATCTGTTTGTTTTTTTAATTTTAGCAATCTTTAACACAAAAATATATTAAAGTAAAAAGAAAAAAATGAAAACAATTCAATATCATGTATGATACTTTTAGTTTTTGGTGAATAATAACCACAAAACTATTACTCACATCAACAAGAAATTTTTTGATTAAACAGAGAAATAAAAATTATCATAAACTTTAGAAAGAAGAAAAGTTTCAAACAAAAAGTAAGTTATAAGTACATCAGCTTACAATAAGAGAACTTCATCAAAATATGAAATAACAAAGTAACAACCAAGATTATCGCTATCAAATTTTTGTATGAAACATCAGATATTCTTTTGATTGAATATTATCTAAAGATATTTTAAGAGAATGTTGTTAAATACAAGAAGCTTAGGCTACGAATGGTATCCAGATAAAGAAAACGCAAACCAAATAGAAAATGCATGTCAAGTAGGACAAAAATAAATCAAGTAGATTATGCAGAACAAATGCATATCTAACTAGTTAAACTAAGTTATCTAATTATCTTATTTTACCGAATGTTGGAAAATTATTTGTAAGTTAAATATCTAAAATAAATATATATAATATTAAATTAAATAGATGATTAAAATGCATGCATATGTTATAATATATTTGTAGAGAATAAGTTAATTTTTATTAAGTATTATTGAATATTAATTTTATTTTATTTCTAAAAAATAAAATTTCCATAATTTATTGAAATAAAGAATAATGTACCTTGATTTTTAATTGTTTTTATGTAGATATATGAGATAACCTGAAAATATGAAAACCCAGTTTTGTTTTGTTTTTTGACAACGAAAGACTCTTCTATTACTCAAGCTTGATGTGGCATGGGTAACCAGACCGGAATAGAACAACCAATAAAGTAAAAATCTCTATGGAAAGACCTAGCCGTCCTAGCTAATGAATCTGAAATCTTATTTTGCGCTCGTGGAATATGAATAATCTTGAAGTCCGGAAAGCATATTTGCAGGGTCTCTATTCTCTCCAATTTTGTTGTAAAACTTGGCTAAGCATGGGGCTCCTTGATCATGGTAATCAAATCCTTACAGTATGTTTCAAAATTTTGGCATGCTGAGTGTTGAAGCATACTTTCCATCGTCCAACACAAGGTTTCCACTTCTGAATGCAAGGCAGGCAGACTCTCGATGGATATAATTTTGTGCTCCCATAAGTTGAATGTTCCCCAGACTATCCATCCAGACCCATCCACACCCTCTGAAAAGTGATGTAGATATTCCATATATTACTCAAGCTTAAGACTTGAGAGTCTTCCATACTATGATCTTCAGGAGGTGGCGGAACCATCTCGTTTGCATTGAACCAGGCATGACACTCACTTTCTTCATATCGAACTAGCTCCAGAAGATCTCTATCAATTCTCCTAAAAAATTTATCATTTCTTGCCTTCCAAATGTACCAAATTATCCAGGGATAAGGATATTTGTCTAAATCGGGCTCAACAATATTGTTTGTTCTCCATAATAGGTAGTCTATATTAGCATAGATACTCGAGATAAGGAAGATATATGGACTTGAAGGTGTCGCTGATAAGGACCAAGCTTGCAGTGCTGGTGGACACTTAAAAATTACATGAGTAACAGATTCTTTGGGTTTTCCACATCGTGGGTAATAGTTATTGCATCTCATGTTACGCTTTATCAAGTTATTTTTTACTGCCACATGACCTGTTATCAATTGCCATATAAGATGACATATCTTCTTTGGGGTTTTTAACTTACAAACAAAGGCTTGAAGCTTAGTTATAATGGGCTCCAGTACCTCCTTTTCTTCCTCAGCTTTCAACAAATTGCGAGCTACCCAATCTCTTGATTTGACTGTGTATTGGTCATTCTTAGTGTAATTCCACCAAATTCTTTATGAAGGATATATCTTTTGGGGCAACATATTCCGCTAGTAACCCAACATCCCATTCCCTTGATTCATGACTCATATGAAAACTCATTAAAACACAATATAAAAAATATGAATATATATATATAAGAGTGAATACAAATTATATTCAATATTTCATTGTCTAAAAATATTAAGTGCTTATAAGAAATAAATATTAAAATTTATAAATACATGCAATCAATACCATGCATGGTTATATTTAATTAATTTGTATAAAAATATAATCAGATGACATTATAGTTTTTATAAAATATATTAGTTATTTATTTTAATTATCAACAACAATAGAAATGAACGATAACCTATATGTTTGCTGTTTATTAATATTATATTTTATTATTTAGTGTAATTATATTTTTTAATATTAAACAAACAATGATATGTATAAAACGTTCGACTCCAAAATTATATAAAATATGTAAATAAAACATATATAAGTGTTTATGATATTTTATAAAATTTAATATATATATATATATAATATCATTTTATATATTTATAAGAAAATTCATCTTAAAATTCTATATAAAAACGAAAAAAAAAAACTTACACTTAAAGAGGAATTTTGATTTGTGAAGAAAAGAAATGAAGATATGACATATTTATAGGCAAAACGGAAAAAATAGTTGTTAAATGCATTATACCCCTTTGTTTGACCACTCTATTTGTTCCTATTATCTAGAGAGTAAAATTTTTTATTACGTAAGTTATCATGCATGCAGTTTTCTTTATTTTTAATATTTTAATTTTTTCTACACTTTTAATATTGATTGGAGATCAAATGTTGACCCATCTGTATATAAGTTTTTATGCATTTGTACTCCATTTATCATGCATCATATTCAAACTCTTGTTACATGCAATCCGCACGTAGTTGCGGACAAATACCTAATTTATCTAATAATTTTTAATAATTATTTTTCAAAAAATTCATAATCTTCAAAAAAAATATATTCTGAAATAGAAAATTTTATAAAATCCATAGAAACTTTTTCTGAAATATAAACTTTTCTAAATTGAAAATTATTTTGTTTTATTTTTAATAAAACAATTTCATAATTTTAAAAGAAAAATAAACAAAAAGGAAAAACAAAATAATTAAAGAGAAATTAGATTATATAACCATAAAATATTATCATTTAGTAAATGACCATAACGAGTCATATGGTATGATATTCTGTATATATTATGTATTAATTACCATGTTATCCTTTTGTATACTTATAATTTCTTATACAAGTTTAATTACTTACAATTTCTTTAATTTCTTTAATTACTTACTTATATTTCTTTTTTAAAAAGTTATTCAAGTTTACAAATTATACATAAGAATGTAGTTTCTTTTTTTGTCTATGATATGTTTTGAAAATTTTAAAACACATATATATTTCTACAAAATTTGACAAATCATGTTAGATTAAGAAAATCGAGTTTTTAAATCTATACTATATTTTTAATTCATATACTATAGTATGATTTATTTACTTTTTCAAATGATAATTGGATATATATATGGAAGATAGAATTCGATGACCAAAACTCTAAATGTTTTTTTTTTTAATTTTCAGTTTGTTCTCTTCAAACAATCGATTGTCTAGCGTACTATAAATAATATGTATTATTCTATTTTAATAGAATAATATAGTATGTTACAAAAAAATTTATTCCTCCTCTTTTTTTCTTCACCATTTTCTCTTCTTCTTATTTACTTTTTTGGTCAATTTTTTTTGGTCAACTCTTCTTCTTATTTATTTTTTCTTAGTTCTCACCCTTCATTCTTTCTCTTTCCTCTTTCTTTTTTCAATTGTCTTTGTTCTTCCTCATCCCTCATCTCTTTCTCTCCTTATTATTCTTCTTCTCCTCCCATTCTTCAGTCCACTTGCTCACTCTTCTTTCGCCTTTTCCTACTTCTCCTCCTCCTCCGCTTCTTCCACGTTTGTGTTCTTTATCTTAATAAATTAATTATGTTTCTGGATATACTATAGAGAAATATTCTAAGATAGCCTTAAAAAAGTTTTTGTCACAAAATAGCATATAAAGAAGAAAAATGACGAAAATATTTTATTAAAAAAGTAAGCATACACTTATATTTCTAGGATTAACTATTATAGACTTAGGATTTAGAGTTAAGGGGTGGGTTTTAGGATTATGATTTCAAATTTGAAAAAATAAAAGTAAAATATTAAAAAATTTAAAATAAAAAATACTATTTTGGTCATTTTTTTCTTAAAAACTATTTTTGTGATAAAAACTTAAAATATTGATATTTAAGAGAATTACCCTATACTATAATATAGACTAAATATTATGTACTATTTAGTTAATAAATATAGTATATTATATTTTGTAAGTTTCATATTATCATTTTCACGCGCATATGTTATCAGAGAGATTATGGTTATTTTTATGCACTAATTGTCCTATCTCTGGATTGAAACGGTAGAATCGGTATATTCATATTCTTGGTATTTGAACTCCTTAGGGCACCATTAGTGGTAATACCTTATTAGGTTTCTCATGACAAAAAATAAAAAAAAATATTGAAAATGCAAGAGAGAGAATAACAAAACAATACTCCCTCCGTTTCGAAATGATCCATATCCTAGAAAGAAAATTTGTTTCAAAAAGATCAATGTTTTACATTTTCGATGCATGTAATAATTATAAATAGTGAATTTCAAGAAAATTAATTATGTTTATTGATTTTTGATTGGTTACCTCTTATAGGGAATAGTTAAACACAGAAAATAAGACATTTATAATCAACATTTAAGATGTTTTATTAATATGTGTGAAAATTCTAAAATATGTATCTTATTGAAACGGAGGGAGTAGAAGCGATTATTTATTGAGGTACTGCTACAAGTAAAAGCACAATTTTTCTACAGTTGTTGTTTTATTAGTGGTTGCATTATTTGTAAATAATAAAAATATAATTATAAAAATATATAGTATTATTTTGATTTATTGAGAGACGTACCTGGTTTTTAGTAGCTGCTCATGCTCTTATGAATATTAAAATTTTTGCCCCATAATTAAAAGGAAACAAAAAGAAAACAAAAACAAAAAGGAGAGTCCCTAGAATTCGATCGCACTTATGAGTCTTGTCATCTGCTTTAATCATGTGGGAACCAAGTACGTGGTATCCACTCAAACGGGCTAACAATTACTCCAGAATCCAAGAAAAAGGTTGCATATTCTCGTGTGATTATTCACTTCTTCCTGCAGCTCTCTAATGGTACATAGATAATATATATAAATACGCACTCTCCTTTCACCGACCTCCGACACGAAAAGGCAGCTCCTTTTTATGTGTTTCTGTCAATTCCACTACTTCACCATGAATGCTATAATGGGTTCTTCTTCTTCTTCTTCTTTTGCAGCTTTCTTTAATTATCTCTCTTTCTTGGTGGGGTTTGAGTTGTTTCATGACTCATTCATTCTCTGTACAAAACCTAGTGGTGGCAACTGCAAAAAGCCCTGTTGTTTCCACTTTCTTGATTTAGAAGGAACAACAAAAAAATGGCTAGAGTTATCTTGGTGAACTTTGGGTTTTTATTACTAGTGATGATCTCTTTTGGGTTTCTGTCAAACACTTTGGGACAACAACAAGACGATGATGATGATGCTGCTGTTTACATTGTCACACTTAAACAACCTCCTTTTGTTCATCTCTTTGAGGAAGAAGAGCTTACACAAGTTAGACATAGACACCAGAGAGCTAAGCATGGCCACACTTCTAAATTCAAACCAAAATTACAACCAAGGTACAGAAAATTTATTTATTTTTATGTTGTCAGTAGAATTTCTGTGTAGCTTTAGTTAAACCATATTTGTATTAATTTGAATTTCTTAATAGAAACATTTCCAGGAAACGTCATGGCAGGGGGAGGCCAAAAAGACCACCATCTATTGCTCAAACTCATGACTCTTTCTTGAGAAAGACCCTTAAAGGAGAGAAATATATAAAGCTTTATAGCTTCAATTATCTTATCAATGGATTTGCTGTCTTTGTTAGCTCACAACAGGTACATATGTAGTTCTTGATCATTGTATAATAAGAAGTAAACTATATATATTTAGTTCTTGATCACTGTATAATAAGGACTAAACTGACATTGATTTCATTTGATTCTTAAAGGCTGAGAAGCTTTCAGTGAGAAAAGAAGTAGCAAACATAGTATTGGATTTCTCTGTTAGGACAGCAACAACATATACTCCACAGTTTATGGGTTTACCAGAAGGAGCATGGGTCAAAGAAGGTGGATATGAGATTGCTGGAGAAGGAATGGTTATCGGATTCATCGATACTGGAATTGATCCAAATCATCCTAGTTTCAGTGACAAAGACATAAACTCTCAGCATTCATATTCAACCCCTAAGCATTTCTCAGGTGTTTGTGAAATCACACCAGATTTTCCATCAGGATCTTGCAATAAAAAGCTGATTGGAGCTAGGCATTTTGCGCAATCGGCTATAACTAGAGGTATCTTCAACTCATCTGAAGACTATGCTTCTCCATTCGATGGAGATGGTCATGGAACGTAAGTGTAACTATTCAACGTGTTGAATATGTTAATACAAAACAGAGTTTGAAGATTTAAGTCTGTTACTTTTTGATATATGTACAGACACACAGCTTCGATTGCTGCTGGTAACCATGGAGTTCCAGTGATAGTTTCTAACCATAGCTTTGGAAATGCTAGTGGAATCGCTCCTCGTGCGCAGTAAGTAAACAAACAAAACAAAACAAAAACTGGATCAATGGTTAAATAAATACAAGCTAACTTAAGCTTTTATATTCAGTATTTCTGTTTACAAGGCATTGTACAAGAGTTTTGGAGGCTTTGCTGCAGATATTGTTGCAGCTATTGATCAGGTTTATAAACTAAATCTAACTACAGTTTTCACTTTTTCTTCCAAATATGAGATTTTTTTTTAATAAGTGAGTGTGAATTTTTCAGGCAGCTCAAGATGGAGTAGATATATTAAGTTTATCGATTACACCGAATCGAAAACCTCCTGGTGTTGCTACTTTCTTTAACCCTATAGACATGGCTATACTTTCAGCTGTAAAAGCCGGAATCTTTGTAGTCCAAGCTGCAGGAAACACCGGTCCATCGCCTAAAAGCATGTCTTCTTTTAGTCCTTGGATTTTCACAGTTGGTGCTTCTTCTCATGATAGAGTTTACTCCAATTCCATAACCCTAGGCAACAATGTCACTATTCAAGGCGTAGGGTTTGCAAGTAAGGCTATGTTCATTTTTATATCCAGACACAACATTTGGATGCTAATATTCAGATGTTGTTCGTTGGATAGTAATGCTTCATGAGTTTTAAATATGTGTGATTTGTTTCTTTGATATAGGTCCTACTGATGATGGAAAGATGTACAAGATGGTCTCAGCTTTTCATGCCTTGAACAATAGTACTTCTGTAGATAAAGATATGTATGTAGGTGAATGTCAAGATTATGAAAATTATGATCAAGAACTTGTCTCCGGGAATCTCTTGATGTGTAGCTACTCTGTTCGTTTTGTTCTTGGCCTTTCGACTATAAAACAAGCTTTAGATGTTGCCAAGAATCTATCAGCAGTTGGTGTTGTGTTCTATATGGACCCGTATGTTCTCGGATTTCAGATCAATCCGACGCCAATGGATATGCCCGGAATCATAATTCCATCTGCAGAAGATTCCAAGGTATAAGAAAATTATAACCAATTAAATGTTTTTGTGGGGTTTCTAATGAACTAGTTTTTTTTTTCGCAGAGTTTACTTAAGTACTATAACTCTTCTATTGAGAGAGATGCAACCACCAATGACGTTGTTGGTTTTGGAGCTGTTGCAGCCATTGAAGGCGGTTTAAACGCTAACTTCAGTAACAAAGCTCCTATGGTTATGTATTACTCAGCAAGAGGACCTGATCCAGAAGACAACTCTTTTAACGACGCTGACATATTGAAACCCAACCTCGTAGCTCCTGGAAACTCTATTTGGGGTGCTTGGAGTTCGGCTTCCATAGATTCAACCGAGTTTGAAGGTAACTATTATTACACAAGTGAAAACAGAGGATTGTTCTGTTCTTACTCTGTTTTTGTTTTTTACTCTGTTGTTTTAGGTGAGAAATTTGCAATGATGTCCGGTACAAGCATGGCTGCTCCTCATGTAGCTGGTGTGGCTGCACTAATCAAACAAACTTACCCGAACTTTAGTCCTTCAGCAATCGCATCTGCACTTTCAACAACCGCTCTTCTTAATGATAACAGAGGAGGTCCCATAATGGCTCAGCGTACTTTTGCCAATCCTGATCAAAGCCTCATTAACGCCACACCGTTTGATATGGGTAGCGGTTTCGTGAACGCCACGGCAGCTTTAGACCCTGGTTTAGTTTTCGATACTAGTAAGTTTATATTCAAAAATTGGCTTTACATAACTAGACTTTTTCTTTTTACCAATTCAACAAACTGTATTGTTCTTGTCATGTAGGTTTTGAAGACTATATGTCATTTCTTTGTGGAATCAATGGCTCAGATTCAGTGGTGTTTAACTACACTGGGGTTGACTGTTCTGCTAACAACAGCTCAACAATCAGTGGTTTTGATCTCAACTTGCCATCAATCACAGTATCAACCCTTTATGGCACGCAAGTTTTCAAAAGATGGGTGAGAAACATAGCAGGAAATGAGACGTATAATGTTGGTTGGAGTCCTCCTTATGGTGTTTCAATGAAGGTAACTCCTACTCAGTTCTCTATAGGATTGGGAGAAACTCAAGTACTAAGCATAACCCTCAACGCGACAAAGAACAGTTCAAGTTCTAGTTTTGGAAGAATCGGATTGTTTGGAAAGACAGGACACGTTGTTAATATTCCTGTATCTGTCATAGCTAAAATCGTTTTTAGCTGATTGATAGATAGATAGATAGATAATATCTTCTTTCTCTTACCATTCAATTGTTAAAGATACAATTTTTATTATTTTGATGAAATGTAAAACCATAGAAATGTTTTTGAGCATAAGTAAACTGCAGTTTTTCATGCGTTTCCTCCATCTTTGTTAAGTTTACTTGGGGAAGAAGGTAACTTCTCTGTTTCCTCTTGAGCTCCAGATGGGTTCGTTGGGATGTTAGGGTTAACCATTGTGAAAGGTGGGTGGAAAGGCCAGCCCATTAATGGAAACTTGTGGCTGAAGAATCCAGCAATCATGGACTTTGCATGGTCGATCATTCCCATTGGAGATGAATCATCGATTATGGTTTGAGGTGATGCTGGTTCTGACTGCGGTTTTAGGGCACGGAGTGAGAATGCAGGTTGAGAACTGAGGAAGAAGACCACTAGGAGGAGTAAACAGAAAGAAGAAACTTTTGAGATGTTCGACATCATTGTTGCTTGGTGTTTTTTCGAGCTCTTGCTTTTGTGATATTTTTGTGTGTTTATAGGCTTTATGGGCGGTTTATTTATAAGTGGCGATTTTGAGTTTGGACAAGAGAAAATAGTAGGGTGTTCTTAACGTTGGGTTTCTACTTCTCACCTAAACAAGCACTTTTCGAATTGAAGCTTCATGATTTGAGCATGATCCTGAGAAATGAGTTATGGGTTTCAGTATTCAGATTTTAGTCCACATGAATCAAAGCCTCTAAGGTTAGCTAACAAAAGTAATATCAACATCGTAGAGATTTTTGATTTATCATTTACAGTTTGAATCTAATAAACCAATAATCAAAAACCATAAGATTCAAAAAGTGTATGCTAATTTATTTGTATTTTTATGCAAGGCGTTAGATAGAGTTATTTGTAACTGTATTTTTTTTAACAACAAACAACCATTTTATTACTCAAACTTAAAGTAGTTTAGATAACCAGACCGAAATAAAACAACTAATATTAGATAGTTTTATGTGAAAGACTTCGTAGTCCTAATTAAAAAATATGAGATTCCATTTTACACCCTTGGAATGTGAGAAATCTTGAACCTCAGAAAGCATATCATCGGAGTTACTATCATCTCGTTGCAAATTTGGCTAATCCACAATTTTCTTATCATCGAGATCAAATCTTTTCAGTTCGTTCCCAAGTTATGGCATGTCCTGAAGTTCTAGCATGTAACTGTATTATACTACAAGTACTAGTAGTGTTGTATAACATATAAGGTGATATAAACACGGTCACGTATACTTTCTTTTCCAAACAGGTACGAGCCATGCATGCAGTATATGGATGATAATGAGTACAGACGGTGAATCAAATCAGATTATAGTCGGGTCCATCACATTTAACAATAAAGACGAAGCAAAAGAAGAAAGTTTACTAACATAGTAACTGACAAGGCTAATGCTTAGATGCTTATACAATCACTCAAGAAAGCAAAGAATTAAGAAACAGGTGGTGAACGAGACACGTATGTGTGTGTAATTTTGAGGTGGCGATGTTTTCAGGGGACGACGGAGGGAGATGCTGCGGCGGTGGAGATGGAGCATTTATTAGGCTGAACTAGACGAGAGATGGATACGGCGGAGATAATGAGCATAAGGACCACGCCGGCGAAGGCTGCGATTAATGCTCCGGCGCCGTGATCGCAGTAAGTGGCGAATCTGTCACAGATTTTGTTCCATCTCGCGTGTTTGTTCCCATTCTTCCCCACCTCCGCCATGAACGCCGCCGCGTTTGCTGCCGCCGATATCAGCGTCACATTCAGCTGTTTTTACAGTTTTTTTGCATAAGCCAAGAAGAAGCCAAGTCAGCAAAAAATTCTAAAAGTTCATATTTTCTAAACTAATATTCGACTAAAACAAATGTCAATATTGTTTAAAATATATTGCATAATACATCCAAAAGCTATAAAAATGTGAAAAGATTTATAACTCTGATTTTAAAAAGGTCAATTCTCTTAAATAACCCTTTTAAGTTTTTGTCACAAAAACAGCCATAAAAAATAAAATGATCAAAATAGACTTTTTTTTTGTTGAAATTTTGATTTTTTAAAAAAAATTTTTTGAAATTTGAAACCCTAACCCCAAACCCACCCCTTAACTCTAAACCCTAAAGTGCAAATTAGTTAACCCTAGAGGTATAAATGCATATAAAAGATTTTTTTAGCTTCTAAAAAACATTTTGGTCATTTTCTTCCTTAAAAACTATTTTTGTGACAAACAAACTAAAATGGGTTAACCAACGGAATTTCTCTTTTAAAAATGCAAAGAAAAAAAAACATTAACATCTACCAGTCGACCTTCTCCAAGTAGTTGGTCTGGTCGTTAACAACTAAGGACTTCTGAAAAACATTAATATATTCATATAAGTATGTATATGTATTTTGAACAAAAAAAAAAGTGTAGATTTGTCGTTTACGCCGGGTCAAGTTTTTTCAGGGGTTCGTGTGCAAAAAGAGTTATAGGACCTTTTAATAAAAATTACAATATCTTGGTTTTGAAAACAAACTTAAATTAACATAATTTTTACAAGATTATGCTATATGAGATTTTTGATAAATTTAGTTACGATATATATAAGAAAAAAGTTTAGTTAAAAATATATGTATGTCTACTTCATAAAATAAATCTAATTCAATATTTTTTCAAAATAAATTAAATAAACCAACTGATATCACTACGTACTCAGACCACATAGTAAAAGCTGGTACTGTGTTTACCATGTCGAGAATAGCAATGGAGAGAAGACGAAAACCAGTGAATTCCGTCTTCCCTCCGAATAGCTGCAGAGCAATCATCAGCAAGTTATGGAAGCTAACCATTGCATTAGCCACTACAAAATATCTTTTCTCCCAACACAAAAACCATTAAAAAATATTAGTCTAAAAATTAACATTTGGAATTTGAAAACTCTTAACTTAAAGTAATAAAAGCTTACACAAAAGCTGGAGTGTGTTGGAACTTAGCAGTGAAAGTAGCTTTGATCGGAGTATTTCCAACGTTGCCCACAACAAAAGTCTTTGTCTCTTTGTTCAATCCCATTACAATTGCTGCTGATAACGTAGCCAAGAAGGCAAGTACTCTTAGCCCTAAGAGTATTTTGCTGCTCTTACCGCTCGTAGCAGCTAAAACGAGCTTTGCAACCGCCATTTTTTTGTGATGAAGATGGTGAAATTTGTGTTGTGTTATAAGGTGCAGAGAGTATTGCGTATATATTAGTGTTTGGTCTTTTGTCTGACCATCTAACTTTGGAGGGTTAATTTTAGGTTATGGTGGTTGTGAAGATTTCAGTGAAAAAAACTCTGGATTTGATTTTTCTTCTTTTTGTATTGTTTCTTCTGTGGCAAGTTAACTTTTTATTGGGATAATCTCATCTACCCAAAGCTTAAAGAAGTATTGACTTGTTGACTTTTCATTTGTTTCTTTGAAATATATGAAAATAATAAACAAAAATTATTTCATTTTGTTAGTATTTATTAGTGTCGTTTTTCAAATGAACCAATAGCTGTTATTCACTTCAAACAATTTTCTACGCTGAACGTCATAAAATAGAATATCACAAGAATTTTTTTTCTTTTTTTTTTTTTGTAAAAGTTTGGCAATTGAATTAGCCAAAGTTTATGCACTGAACCATTTTGTAATGTTGGAGCTTTTCACCATTTTTCTCACAACACACTGATTTAATCCAAACTATAACCGGTTCAACTGGCCAAGACAGATGTAATAGCCGGAAACAAGATTAAAGACGAACATTACAGCTCAAAAACTCGATAAAAGCAAACCAAAACCCATCGGTTCTCAAACTCATTAAAACAGAGATCAAGAAACCAATTCTTGGGGGTTAAAAAGAAAAGGAACCATAAAGTTCAGAGATATAAATATATCTTTTCCAATGTTACATTTTAGTTGTATGCACAAAATCAATCAAACAAAGAAAATAAGTCTCCTCTTGATTACTTTTTACGGGTTGTTACTCCAACCACAACATTGCTCACCTGCAAGTGTTTTTTGTCCTCATTGGTCTTCGACAAATCTATATACGTTAGTACAACTACAAGGAAAAGACGATTAGTAAACTATGTAATCAATGCTGACCGGTTTTCCACTTTCATCCAAGGACATGGGATTCTCCACAACAACTGTTTGGGTCTGAGAATTAACAATGAACAAAATAAGCACTCTTTTCTAGGAGTTTTCAATCTCATAGCTAGAACTGTAATTGGTAACTCACAGTTGATGTGGAGGGTATTGTCGTTAGTGGAGAAGCTGTTCCATCAGGTCGGTTCATCGAGGGAGGATCCCTTCCACTGTTCATCTACAGAGGAAGCAAGTTTCCAACATAATCAATAAGATTCCGATAGGAAATACTCAGGCAACAGCCAACAGTGGTTTAGTTTTATAGGAATATATTATATACTAACATTAACATTAGTAACGTATTGGCAAACAGCACGTTTAACGGATGATGCTCCATAAGGATACATGAGTATTATTCGACAATGCCCACAGTTGATATGCGCCGTCTGATTTGAAGGTGCTGCGAGTTACAGGATATACAGAAGAAACAGATTCAGTCATAAAAGCAATCAGACATTTCAATTTTCAAATGACTACAACTTTACTTGAAACTATTCTACGTAGACTATGGCTCAGAGGTTATCAAAATCTTCAGACTTTGATTCTATTAAACATTTTAGACTCAAACAGGAAGGTTCGCAAGCTACAGTTTCAAATACGTAGAAGGTAGAAAATGCGAAGGTGAAGCGCAGAAGCTTCGGTGAACCAAAGCACCTTTAAAAAAATTAACCGTGAAAAAGCAGACGCTCCTAGTATTTTTACTAGATAAAGAACCCACACGATCTCATTCATTTTTATAAATAAATATATCATAATTTATATTTTATATAAAAAAAATAATTTTTTTTTCGTAAACATTCTCATATCAAAACGTAAAACATATATGTTTATATTTATTTATAGATAATGTATATTTTATAGTTTTAAGTTACAATTAAAATAGAAATACATCAATACTAATAAAATTATACATCTTTTATTAATTTAGGTAAGTTAATCTAAAATTTTAAATTATATCACTTTATAATAAATAAAAAATCTCTTTTTTAAACATAAAAATATTTTTAAATAAAAAAATATATCTTTTACGTTAGACGATTGTGTCATCAACAAAAAAGTACGAATTCTTTGTAACATAAGAGGTACGAACACTTCGTAAACTAAGAGGTACAAATGTGATGTGATTCAAGAGATATGAACTTGTTTCAAAGGGGAGGACGAATTTGTCTTGACCGAAGGTATGAATGTGTCATGACCGAAGGTATGAATGTGTCATGACCGAAGGTATGAATGTGTCATGAGTTAAAAGGTGCAAACGGACCGTGCACGAAAGAGTGTGAAATTAAATTGGGATCCAAAAGATAAAATAATTTTTCGATGGGTAAAACAGACAATCAAATAAATATTTAGAAAACGATACGTTTCGATTTCAATAGATTTTTATGTTGTCCAGAATAGGCATGGGCGTTCGGGTTTGGATCGGTTCTTTCGGGTATCGGGTTTTCTGGTTTTGAAATTAGGTCTCATTCGGGTATTACAAATTTTCGGGTTGGGTTCGAGTCGGATCTTCCCGAGTCCGGGTGTGTTTGGTTCTTATGTATAAGAACCTGAAAATAACCAAATAACCAAAGTATCAAAAACATGTTCGAATATTTATACCCAAAATAACCATAGTACCCCGTTTGGTTCTAATTTTTATATTCATATTACCTAAATTTACCCAAAAATAACCAAAAAATCTATTAGACATAGTTTTGTTTGAGTATTTTTTTTATCCAAACTATCATATTTTATCTGAAAATACTCAAAAGTACCAAAAATAAGTACTATATTTAATTTAAAATTCTAATTTAAAACATTAAAATAATTATAAATATAATTATAACTAATATTTTTATATATATATATTTACATTTTGGATATCTTTGGATACTCATTCAGTTCTCAGTTCGGTTCGAGTTTGGTACTGGTTCTTTGAATATAGCAATTTAGGACCCATTCGGATATTTACCCCATGTCCAATCGGGTTCGGGACCCTGATTTTTGGGTTGATTCTTCGGGTCCGGATTTTTTGCCCAAGCCTAGTCCAGAAAAGGTCATACTCGTATATCACCAACACCATGGTTGACCTTTAACATTCTCTCGGTGATGTCTTGTTCGCAATTTTTCAGTCACGTTCCATTCTTACCTCTTTGGTCATGATCCATTGGCACTCGTTTGATTACTAATCGTTCGCAACCTTCCAGGCATGTTTAACGAAGCGTTCCATCATATCGGTCATCATCTGTATCTTTGAGGCCGTTTCTGTTCCCGGGAGGGTTTTCATGTGTTGGCGGTATTATCTACAACAATTGTGATTGATTCTTGGCATTACTTTCAATAGTCCACACAAACAGTTATAACTGTTTAATCTTAATCTGGTGTTATACTGAAAGTAGGGGTGGGCATTTTACCCGAAACCCGAACCCGAACCTGATCCAAAAAACCCGAACTGAAATCTGAACCGAAGTAGCAAAATATCCGAACAGATATTAAATTAAGAGAGATTGGATATCCGAATCCGAACGGGTAGTATCCGAACCCGAATGGATATCCAAAGATATCCAAACATATGGATACTAAACCATATATTTGTAGTTTACTTATTCCATTTTATTCAAAATATTTATATTGAGTTAAACTTTTCAAAACTGTTTTTTTTTTAACTTACAGTGTGAAGGATACAAGAAGACTTTTTATTTTGTATCATCACCTATGTCTGGAAGTAGAAACTTTTTTAGCTTTCTTCGGTTTGTTTGTTTAATCTACAAACTTTATTGATATTTTTACTATGTTTTTGGACGGATTATTGTTATTGTTTTTTTTCATTTCATGTGTTCTTAGACTATTTATATTATCAAGGACGATTTGAAGACGAAATAGAACATGCATTTCAATTTTTTTTTTTAATGTTTGAAGTTCGGATATATCCGAAATTATCCAAACCCGGAGTGAAAATATCCGAACCCGATCCGAAATGAGAAAATATCCGAACGTGTTTTATATCCCTATACCGAAATACTCAAACATCTGAAATACCCGACCCGAACCCGAATGGATATCCGAACGCCCAAATCTAACTGAAAATAGACGTAAATTCGATAGGAGTCTGATTGAAAGACGTTTATTGATGATCATGAAGTGGTCACAAAGAGATTATATGTGTTTGTGGTATCGAGAACAAATCAGCAAGAACAATAGTAACTCTAGCTCTTGTGTCGTGTCTTCCAAATGTTTGTAAATGACATTTTTTAACTCCAATCTTCTCCTTATATATCAGATGATTTTTTTTCATTCTGCCCTTAAGTTGGCATAAAACTCTAACGGAGTTCTAACTGTTGGACCAAGGTTTGTTTATTTAATGAACCTATTGAGGGATATTAATGCATCTCTAACACATTAGTATTCATATCTTTAATATAATTAAAATATATAATCAAATTAAAAATGCTAAACCTATTATAAAACAACAAGTAGTATACAGAGCCATGCACACCATTTAATCAAAAAGGCTTTTGCCACATGTTCCTGATAAATATAGGTATTTTAAGGTCTCTGTTTAGATAATATTTTTTATAGTGTAGTGGTTAAATGATATGGGTTTCTGAGCAAAATACCCCATGTTTGATCTATTTTTCTCTCTTTTTTTTTTTTTTTTTTGAGATTTGCCTTAGGTCTCATTTGACCTACGCACGCCACTGGTGGTATATAAATAAGTTCTAAAAGAGTTCGTAGAATAAATAAATTGGAGTTACTCAAATCTCTCTTTCTTTTAGTTTTTACTTTTTCTTACGTAAATACTTTACCACATATCCGCAAACCGCAATGGGCAGGCTTAGTCGCTGTCAAAACATGTTGTCATCGTTGAAATCTTTCCGTGACCAGTGATCACAAAACCAAGTCATACACTGATACATTACTTATTTATTTTCAACCACAACAATGTTTGTTGATTACAAAACCAAGCCATACACTCATACTCTGTTTAGTTACAACCACAACATTGTCCACCTTATCTTGAGATATCTTCGCCTCATTGGTTTATGGGGATTCTATTCTGTTATAACACAATCATTATATGAAAGGAACGTTTATGATCTGACATGTTATTTATAATTTGTACCATTAGAACTCTTAATTTCTTAGACATATTAATGATAATATTGCCAAATTAATTTCTAAATCGTTAATTTAAAAATTAACAAATTAAAATACTTATATATCTTTTTGAGTTAATTATTAAATAATTTTTTTTGGTTTAACAAAATCTTGCAGTACTCGGTTTACTATCTATTTTCTAAATATTTAAAATTATTTTAAATAATGTTAAAATATAATCAAAATTATTGTTCTATTAATTCAGATTAAAAAACGAAATAGTCAAATCTTTATATATTCCATAAATACAATTACATTATTAGAATTAATAATAAATAAAATCAAATAAATTATGTAAATATGCACATAAAACAACACACATTTGTGTTTTTCAAATACACCTATATTTAGAAAGTAAATGTTATAAACCATATATTTAAATTACTATCATTTAAACTTTAATTTATAAAATGAAAGTTAAAATATTAGAAGCTAGAAAAATATATGTTTAACTTAACAAAAATATTATTTGATAATATGGTGTGTCATATTATAATTGATGTTTTTGATGTTTTTATAATTTCATTTTTTCATCAAATATGCAAAATATTTAAATAAACATAAAGAACGGATTATCTTTTAATTTACTACACACATTGAACTGTATCCTGATTCTCTGTAAAGAACAAAACTTGCATATTTTTGGAATTTCCAATAAATATGCGAAGATATAGATGTTTACTTTTGGAGTAACTAATCATATTAGTGTGGAAATCTAAACTGCATGTATCCTAATTACTTATATATTATATATTAATCCAAACGATATTCTCAAATGTATCATTCTCAAAGTAGAGGTTTATGTACTTACAAATTCATAAAGTAACCCATAATCACATCCTCAAAATAGAGGTTTATGTACTCAAATGTATCTAAAATAGTTTATATTGTGTTATCCAAAAAATTATTTACATCATAATTTTTTATAAAAATAAAGATAAATCCCTATTTATATATTTTTATATAAATTCATGTATACATAATTGTATTCAAGTTTATTTTAAGAAGTAAAATATAATATTATTTTATAATAAAACTGTCATATATAAAAATTTAACATTTAATTTATTACTAATTTTGTTATTTATAAAGATTTCTTTTTAAATTTATTATTAAATATTTTAAACGCATGAAATAATTTATTCTAATGATTTTTGAATTAATAAAATATACATTTATAAAATTATTATGTTTGCATATACTAATAAAACACCTAGTTGTCTATAAATATGAAACTGCCATCCCCTGCTAGTCTTACAATACAAGTACCATAAAAATAACACATCATATCTTCCTCTCCTTTTTCTCTCTCCCTCGATCAAATCTTTTGCACAAAGTTAACGTTTTTGAAGGTAATCTTGCCGAGCTCTGTCTCTCTGTCTATGTAGATGTTTCTTTATTATAGAAGAAACTTATATTCTCTCCAAGTTGAGTAATTTGCTTATTCGTATGTTTTGTTGACATATTTTGGTGTTGCGTCTCTTTTTGCCTTGATCGGGTAAATATATTTATAAGCGTTCTTGTGATGCCTTACGGCAGAGTGATGCTTTGGTAGTTTTAGTTTGCAGGGTCCCATCCACCTTACATGTTTTTGGTTTATGCTGCTTATATTTCTCTTAAGATTTATTAAATAGATCGAGATAACGAAGATATTATTAACTAACGTTAAGTAATCTCTCTCTTATTGTGTAGGAAGCAAAATGAATTTGTGGTTTACCATAGTTGTAATTGTCTTCTTTGCATCTATACTCGTCGTAAAGAACAGGAGAATGACAAAGAAAAATCTACCTCCTGGACCACCAAGACTTCCTATAATTGGCAATTTGCACCAATTGGGATCGAAACCTCACCGTTCCATGTTCAAATTGTCTGAAAAATATGGATCTCTAATGTCCCTCAAGTTTGGAAGTGTGTCTACCGTCGTGGCGTCAAGTCCAGAAACAGTGAAAGATGTCTTGAAAACGTTCGACGTTGATTGTTGTTCACGACCTTATATGACTTACGCTGCAAGGCTTTCTTACAATCGCAACGATCTCGGCTTTTCTCCCTATAGTAAATATTGGAGAGAACTGCGAAAGTTGACAGTTATGGAACTCTACACCGCAAAAAGGGTCAAGTCGTTTGGACATATCAGAGAAGAAGAAGTTGCCTCCTTGGTCGATTTCATCAAACAATCTGCCTCATTGGAGAAACAGGTTAATATTAATCTCAAGTTGTTGAAACTGTCAGCAAGTGTGATTTGTAGACTTGGATTTGGGATAAGTCTTGAAGGGAGTAAACTTGAGAGTACTTATGAAGAAGTTATTCAAGGGATCATGGAGGTTGTGGGGAGTTTTGCAGCAGCGGATTGTTTTGCTATTGCTGGTGGATTAATCGATAGACTCACAGGGTTACATAGTAAATGTGAGAAGGTTTTTAAAACAATGGATGCTTTTTTTGATGAAGCTATAAAGCATCATTTAGAGGATGAGAGTATTAAAGATGATATCATTCACTTGCTCCTCAAAATGGAAAGGGGAGAGATTGGACTTGGAGAGTTTCAACTTACCAGAAACCACACCAAAGGAATTCTTCTTGTAAGTAACGAAAAACTTCTAAAAGTGAAGCACATTCTCTAATTTCTTATTTTCTTTTTCTTTTTATTACAGAACATTCTTGCTGCTGGAATAGACACTTCTGCCCAAACTGCAACATGGGTGATGACACATCTGATTGCAAACCCCAGAGTTATGAAAAAAGTGCAAGCGGAGGTGAGAGAAATGATCAAAAACAAAGATGATATCACAGAAGAAACTATAGAGAAACTGGAGTATCTCAAAATGGTGATTAAAGAAACATTCAGGATAAACCCACTTGTGCCACTTCTGGTTCCAAGGGAGGCTTTAAAGGATATGAAGATTGCAGGTTATGACATTCCGAAAAAAACATGGATCCATGTCAACATTTGGGCTGTTCATAGGAATCCAAACGTTTGGAAAAATCCAGAAGCATTCATTCCTGAGAGGTTTATGGACAATGAAATCGACTATAGAGGTCTAAACTTTGAGTTGTTGCCGTTTGGTAGTGGCCGAAGGATGTGCCCTGGTATGGGTATGGGTATGTCTTTAGTACACTTGACTCTTATCAATCTTCTTTACCGCTTCGATTGGAAGCTCCCAGAAGGAATGAGTCCAAAAGATGTTGATCTTGAAGAATCTTATGGACTTGTTTGTCCTAAGAAAGCTCCACTTGAGCTTATCCCGGTCATTACCCATTGGACTTGATTATATATATTATCATTTTCATACGATGTAATTGTTGGAAGTGTTTTTGAAAGTCTTATCATTATTAATAAGAAATTGTTTGTAAATCCACTTTACAAAAACTTTTCTGGTAACTACGACGTTTTATGCCCGGTCTTGCTCAAACTAGTGAAATTAATATAGTGGATCATTTGCAAAAACATGAGAACATTTTTTTTAGTATTAACGATTTTATATATAATATCCTAATCGGGCATAAGCTTCAGAATACAACGAGAATGGAATAAAATCTGTATGACCTACACTACCCTGCTACACTTCTATCGGACACGACAAGTCACTCTGCCAAAATCCAGGCACAACATAAAGAAGGATACATTGCCGAGCCACTTATCATGACTCCGGGGTGATTTTCATGTTACTGTATGGCTCAGTTAATCGGGGCGGGAGACGAGTTTGCTTTCCTCTCACTGTCTCTCTCTTAGCAATCTGGGGCGCTCGACCTTACCAACAGTGGATGGTTAATAAATTTTTGTTATTCTTCCACAAAATAAGAAAATTATTTTTGTTACTTTATATATTAAACTTTGCCGATTTATATATAGCCTTACTATCTCATATATTCCATTAAATAAAGTCTTCATGTTTGGGTGCTTTGTATTACTATGATATGTTATCGGTTAATAGCATGATAACCCAAATTATACATACAAATGATATGTAGTGTTCAATTATATAGTGTCAGTTAAATATCTTTTTTTAACAAAATGATTCATCTAACAAAGATAAAAAAACATCATGTATATTGAATTAGTGATGGAATTAATTTTTTTTATTAGTACCATTTTATATTATCTGCCATTAGTACGTTGTATATTGTTTAAAAATTTATACTAATGAAATTAATATGTAAATATTAATTTCTTAGTATTTACTATATTATATTAACAAATAAAAATGTTATTCTATCTTAATTACCAAAATATTGATTTTTCTTGTTCTATCTCAGTTACTAAGAATATTATTGTATCTATATACCAATTTGGGAAAATATAGAAAATCTTGAATTATGATTAGTTTTTTTGTTTGAAAAATACGAGAGTGGAAAATAGAAAATGAGGGGAAATATTACTAGCATAACTAGTAACACTAGATAGTGTATCACAAGTACAGTTAAAACGTGTGAGAAATAAATTTTTGTAGTTAATATTACTAGATTTTGTTTTTGTTTTTAATATGTGAACGATGTTGTAGAGAAAGATGATGTAGAACCAATAAGACAAGTTGCTCTAGTCCTCCTTTTGCTTCCATAGCTTGAGAAGGTATCTGCAAGACGGAAAATATATGATTAGAAACACATAATTTACAAGAATATTCTAACAAAGATCATAAGGAATGATTGAAATGAATTAATTATAATTGGTATTTGGAACAACCAAATTCACTATTGATATCGTCTAACTTGAGCTGGGAGCAAAGAAATGTTCTGAAAAGTTCACTGCAAAGAACATTTATAAGGCACAAAATTAAAAGAAAAGTAGTTTATGTGAAAAATAAAAAAACATGTCAATCGGAGTAGAAAAGGAGAAACTGGTACAACTAACCTCAATCTAGAACATTTGGTACAATTAAGGGAAGGTATGTATGAATGATATAATTGGTACAACCGGTACTATTAGTGTTTTAAACATGACGATATTTATATCATACATTATTTCTACTAGATGTACCAGTTATATTAATTGTATATCGTACATGAGTTATACCAATTATACCGCTTGATAACAAGTTTGGTGGTACTGGTTGTACCAGTTGTACTATCCTCATCAAAGCACTTATACTTAAATGTCATAGTAAACTTTAAAATTAACTCATTAGGCTATGTGGATTTCTAAATAATTTAGCCAAATCTGTCAATTTTTATATTTGAAAGTGGTTTTATATAAAAAGGAAATACAAACAAGCTTTAACTTATATATAAAAAAACTTTAACTTATATAGAAAAACATGTTATACTAGTTCTACTTGTGAAATGAGTAATCCCAGTTCTACTAGTTGTACCATAGACAAAATGGTTTTTAATCTTTTGTGAAGTTATGTAGAGCTGGATTTCAGATTGTATGTGGTTTTGAAACATGTGTTAAATTTTAATTTACACGCTTTTGGTATAACTAGTAATATTGGTTCAAATATTTTAAGTGTAGTATGAATTTTACAATTGGTACAATTAAAAGAACATAATAACACATAGTTGTACCCGTTTTTTAGCTATACCAAGTTAAATGTAGTTGTACTTTTGTTGTAAAATTGAAAAAACTTAGTTGTATCATACACAAAGTATAATCATATACAATTTTCTCTCTTCTTAAGGCATCCACATCATCACCTTTCTTTGTTATGGTGGGTCCTACATAACCAAATAAATTGACTATATCGTCGGCTAGGATTGTAAATGTGTATTGAGGTCATTGGTGTTTTGATGGTCATGATTCAATTGCCATTAATGAACCCACTTTACGAAAGCCGAAAAGTTAGCCTTACAAATATATTGCATTGTCCAAAATATACTATGAAGCCTATCTAAGATTTGATTAGGCAATAACTGTGGAGTTTATTAGGTCATCGTTAGTATTTCCTCCGACGATGAACCGTTTCTCTCTGAAGTCGGAAACAGTGTAATTTTTATCCCTCTCCGTTAATCTCTTCATCTCCCACTATCTCTCCATATCCCCAATTTTCTTCACTCCGATGATGAACCGTACTTTCTCAACCGATGCAATAAATACTCGGTTAACATTCTACTATTTATCACCCATATCTCTCGATCTCCCCTCTTTACTATCTACATTAAAAATTTAAACGTTTCAAAAGCAAGAACAAAAAGATCCCTGTAAGTAGTTTAGGGATGGCGCCTGAGCTGAGAATCCAAACTTGCGTTCATAGATGCTATTAGTTAGTCAGTGGAAAATTTAGAGTAAGCTTCGAGGCAAACCCCAATGCAGTTAGAGAAGATGTGAGAAGGTTAAAATGAGTCAAGATTTGTTTTCCGGCCACATTCTGTGTAGGTGGAACGATAGCAAGATAAAACCGTGAGTGCTCTTGCTCACCACTCTAAATTCAAATAAAAATAACTTAGAGGTGCGCCGATTTTTATATTTTGTTTCATATAGTGATTGTAGTTATTTAGCAGACTAGAAATTTACCGATTAAAGTCTTCTCTTCGTATGTTTATCATTACCAATACTATTTTGATCTCGACTTTTCAGGTGTTTTAACCCTCCACGGCTTCCACTCGACGTCAACTTCCACACAATGTTATATATCTACAATACGCTTTTAGCCCTTTCTTCCATGTTTTCTCTGCATGAGCATATTCATATGTGCACAATGATAATCTAGGTGTGGGCTGTGAATCTATTTTGATACAGAGCTTCTACACCTGGTTTATTCTTCCACCTCTACGGCTGGAATAAATATGTTTTTTTATTTCAGTGAAAATCTAATGTTATTTGACTTATTGGTCGTCTTTTAATCTCCCATATTCTTTCTTGAAGGATCCAAGAGAATCTGGGTATCGCAAGAGCTCTAGAATAGCAGCAAGGAGAAAAAAAAATCATTGTTGTAGTCATATGAAATGATTCACATTAGTTTCATATTTCCTCAATGATTGGAGAATGCAAAATCCAAAGCGACTGGAAGGTGATGTTTGCTTTTAATATATTTCTTTTATGTCTTCTCAACCGAAGTACATAGTATCAACTGGTTACTGTTTCTGAAATCACTTTTGAATAAAGAGCAAGATATATCTCTGATAATACAACTCTAAACATGTGTCTTGGGGTTTCGATGCAGTAGCGATGTCAGATCAGTCTAAAAGTAATTTGGAAAACTCTGTTGATGATGAGGAAAATTCAAATCCCAACCAATCTTCCCTGGATCCTTGTCATGTTACAATATCAACACTCAGAACTTGAATTAAAGATAGCATAGAAATGTTGCATGTAGCTAACTTTGTAAACCTAGGAATATTGTTCTTGTGTTGACCTTGGTTGACTTGTGCAGGTGGAAGCAACTGGTGTTGGGAAGCTTAGAAACAAGAGATTAGTAAGTTTGATTGGTAAGTTTGGTTGTTGTTACAAAACAAAAAAGAATGGTAAGTTTGGTTGTTGACAAATAAAGTAAGTTTGATTGGTTGGTTGTTGCGCAAAACGAGACGAGAGATTGTTGGTAGCAGAGTATATGCCTAACGATGCTCTCTTGAAGCATCTCTTTCACTGTAAGAGCCTTGTCTTTTATTAATTATGAGATCCTTTTTTAATCTTCTTAGATTGTTTACTGTAATTTTATGTCTTTGTATGTACGGGAAAAGCAGCCACTTCCATGGGAAATGCGTGTTCGAATCACAAACTATATTGCACAATCACTTGGTCACTGCTGTAATAAAAACCAAAAGATATATCATGATCTGAATGCATATTGAATCATATTTTACGAGAAGGTGATCCTAATATTGTTGATTTTATATATTTAACATGTTGATTTCATAATATTCAGCACCAATGAGTAATGTATATGTGGATGAAACTTCATTTGCAAAGGAAGTCATACTAAAACTTTGTTCACTTACTTTAGATACAAAGTGCAATTTTTTGATGTTAACTAACATTTTTTGACATCAAATAACACTTGTTTATAGTATATATAATTGTATGTTATACTACAATTACAATATTTTGACAAATAAAGTCATTCACAAAAAGTCAGAACCTTTAAAATTTGTATTTGTTGAAATATATTCCCAATTCAAAAAATAAAAATAATTATCAACACACCATGGAGTTATTGAGCCTCTAACCCATTATAGATCCCAAACGTTTCAATATACATAAGTTAAGATGACCTATGAATAAGTGTCAATAACATTTGCTTTAATGTGCATTTCACTTAACTCATGTGACCAAGAAGCCATGGCATCACACAACTGCAGTAGCTGTTTCTATATACATGAAATCTTCCAACACATACTAAATGAATCATACAAGCAACCCCGTAAAACAAAACTACCTTATCACTCACGCTACATGGAGTCAAGCAACGCGGATGAGGAGACAAATATAAACAAAATGAAAATCCCCGGCTTGAGCGGGGCCCTGCCCCGAGTTGAATCAATTGTACCACTTATTTACGTGTATACTATGTTTAACATATTTTGGAATCATTTTTGTGCAAAAATAAGTTTTGTGTATGTTTTACCAAAATAGTGTGGCTAAACTAGTAAGCATTCATTATAAGTATAAGGTATATAATAATGTAAACTTATTGGATGGTGTAATATTTTTCAAAAAAAAATACAAAACTTTAAATAAATTATGAGAAAACTTTTGACAACTTAACAATTTGAATATTTGATTGGTTTTCATATGGAATAGCCAACTAAATGTGTCAATTTCTGGAACAAAGTTGTACCAATTGTACTAGTGATGTAAGTCTAATATATTATGAAAGTTATACTAGTTCTGCTAATTACAACAATTGTTTATATGTTTAGTGTTAGGGGCTGTGTCAGTTGGATCACTTTCTAACCTTTTTTTGAGTTTTTTTATCGATTAATAGAATGTTTTTGAGTCTTTTATTCCTTTATAAATTATTTTAGTTTTTCACTGAGTTTTTTGGGTTTTAGGTTGCTTTGGAACAAAAGAAGTTGAATTAGATGCAAAAGAGCTGTTAAAGAGGCATAATTGTGTGAATGTGTCAGAAATTTAGATTTATATAGAGGACTCCCACTGTGCAATTGAACTCAAATTCAAACAAAAAATAGAGAGGTATGTAAGCTTTCTAATGCCACCGGTTTGAGGTCGATCCAACAGTTATATTGAAAGTTATGTGTGTCATACTGAAGACTAGGCTGCTGCCGGTTCAATTCGAGAACAAAAATAAAATTTCAGTTTTCTTTATTTTCGGTTTGGTTTTGTCTAAAATTCGACCAAGACGTGATATTTATCTATATCTATCATTTTCAGCCATTTATTAGTTCTACACCTTTTTATCATACTTTTAGGTTTTAGATTTTTTGGGAGACAAAGTTGTATGAACCCTAATTTTATCTAATTATGTTATTATGCATTCATCATCTTTTTCTGTTTTTGTTTCTCAAGTCATGTCTTAGTAGGTTTTCAATTGGGTTTTAGTCTTTGAAAAGGGATTTAATGAATTGTTGATTTAGCATTGTTAGATAAGGATTTATCAATTAGATTCTTCATTTAAGTTGTACTTGATGCTAAAATTAAACACATGGCCTAGTTTCTGATTCTTAGGTTGTTTAACGAACCGAAAATGATAGTTTACACGCCTGAAACAAACTTAGATGATACAAATATTCTTATTCAATGGAAGGTATGGTAGGGAGTTTTGTGAACCTATCAAACTCGTTCTTTATGCTTGTTTAGAATCTGAAATTTCAACATAAGTTAGTCTCTAGGATTTTAATACATCGTGTTTACCATGCGGAAGTAGGTTAAGCTAATTTCATTATTTAAGTTTAAAAATGGTTCTTAATGATATAATTACTATATCATATGTTTCTGCATATTTTAATCCATGTGAATTCCCAGATGCCCAATTCTTCTCATTCATTAAATTTTTACATAATTACATACTTGCTTAGGTTTAAAAACCTTTGTTTTGTCTTAGCTTCACTCTTCTCTTTCAGACTTGTAGTGTAGTCTTGTTTCTTATGGATTTGATCTCTTAAATACTACTGCGATTCATTGTGCACGTGCAGTATATTTGTAAGGATAAAACCCCACTAAGGATGTCGATAAGCTTCGTACCGGTTTCCCATAAGGAGGAAACTGAATCAAGGGAGAGAGAGAGAGAGAGAGAGAGAGAGAGAGAGAGAGAGAGAGAGAGAGAGAGAGAGAGAGAGAGAGAGATGTCAAATCCATCGTTGGGTTTCTTTTCTCCAGCTCAAAACGTAACAATGCCCAAGAGATCCAAGAGGAGTCTAAAACGATCACATAGATTATAGCACTACATGGATCCTAAAACTCACACTAAAAATTTGTTAGTGATCATTTATAAAATTAGGAAAGAAAGAACGTGTGGACAACAATATCCTTAGAATAGTAAGTGGTGCTTGTAAAATAGTGTAATTCGATTCAAACTGACAAAAATGGATTATATATTAATATCAATGGGTTTTACAAGTGTGAGGGAAATAAAAATAAGACTAATTTAAAGATGAACAAGATAAGTAACAAGGTCGGAGTGTTTGGGGAGCGAGAGCTTGAGGTCTATGTGTATATGTTTGTGTGCATAAAATGGAATATCCCATTCCTCTCGCTCTCTCCTTCCTTTTATGTTTATTCAAGTTATTTTATGTTTCCGATATCTCCTCCTCTATATGCTCGTCATAATCCCGACAATCTTAGGGGCTCAGTGGTTGCTGTGAATATCGGGAGTCTGCAGAGAGTAACTCCTTTGAAAAGGCCTTATCATCTTCACACGAACTTGATGGCCATCGTCCTCTATACCCGTTTAGATCGAGGCCAAGCCCGAAATTCTATTGTCTTTGCAGCTCGAGCTCGATCTCTGAGGCTGAGCCTAAACTTCGTATTGTCTTTTTGTGAACTCAAAATGGATTCAAGATCCTAGTACAACAATTCCCCCTAATCCTTAGATGGGTTTGTGGCGCATTTAAGGACGAAATCCACCTCCTTATTTCGCACAAGGATAATCACGCCATGATTTACTTGGATATCCCCCAAATACTTTAATTATTCAGGCATAATTCTCGTTGATAATCATTTTGATATCTTTAGAGTCTTGGCTATAAATTCGAATGTTAAACTCCTTATTTATATATTATACCCTTCTTTACTTTTCGTAATACCTTATGAACTATTTCTACTAGGAACCAAGCTTCCAAGGCACCGAGAGGAACCATGCTATAGGTAGGTAGTGTAGGAGGATTGGATAGAGTCCGTTGTTGTTGTGTTAGTGATTCCCTAACTGATGGAGATATCCGGCCGTGTTGATACCGCCATTCCTTCGGCTTTTTCTATGGGCCGGTTGTGGTACTTGCCGCGATTCTTTCTTCATGCTTCTTTGCCAGGATTTTGATGGGTTTTGTCGTCTTTGTCACTCTTGTCATTCATTGTCCCCTTTGGTTCCTGCTTCTGAGAGAGTTTGGATTGATAAGCTGAGTTTTCTTTCTACTTCACTTGTGTCCATGCTCGGACAATACGTCCTCGATGGTTTTTCATTGGTATTTAGGCAGCTCTTTTTACATGTTCTTGTCGGGTAGCAACCCTCTCTTTAAGGCTGAGATAGCAGTCGAGGCATTACATTCTGGTATGGATACCTTTCCTGGTTGAAGTGTGCTATGTATCTATGTAGAGGTTTATCTTGGTGCTGCAGGATTTCGTAGAGGTCGCCAGCTGCCTTCTCTAGGTTCCCGCTAATCGCAATGTTACACAAACAAGTCGGTAAAGGTTTCAAAGCAACATATCAATTCGTTTGGCAGGTTGATATACATTGTATGGCGGGTCCAGTCAGGGTTGAGTCGAAACCCTCCTTGGACATGGTGGCTTCCTTGAGTTCATTATTGATCGTATAGTAAGAATTTGTTGTTTAGAGCCAAGTGATTGTTCGGGTCGTTGGTGCCATCGTATATTCTCATGTTTGGGAAGGAATATTTCTTTGGCATCTTTACCTGAGATATCTCATCCATAAAAGGAGTGTATGCATAGAAATCAGCAACACTTCTTTGGATTTGGGGAGCGGCACCAGGGAGCCTCTCTATCATTTACTGGGCGACTTTGAAACTTTTGGAGAAAACTTTCTCAATGTAGTTTGTTGCTGCAGATTTATTTGTTACTTCTGCTTCCTGCATCTTCTCGTCTGTAACCGAGTTGGAGTCATCGTCTTTTACCAGGTTCATTTGATTTACCCCGAGTGTCAGTCACAATTGGGTGGTGTTGCCGCTCTCAATCGGAGTTTCCAAGTGTTGCATTGGTCGGATACGGGTTTGGAACATGCATCGTTTCTTGTTTATCATGTTAAGAACTGAGCTTTCCTTTCGGAGAACCAGGTTTTTGACCTTGAGCTATGAGAGTTTCTCCACGCTCCACTCCAACAGCTTGGAGTGCTCATTCATCTTATTCAAAATTGAGCTTCTAAGAGGATTTCAGGGTTATCTATAGAGGCGTCGCTTTCCCAAGTTTTGTGTTACTCGGTGACTTGGTTTTGCAAAGCTGCAACCGAGCTCACAAGTCAGTCTCGATCGGAGAGGCTGAAGGCTGCTCGTTATGCTCGCTTTTTGCATTGTCATGTAGTCTTGATTATCTTTTCCTTCTAGAGCTAAATTGTTAGAGTAATTTTATGCAGGTACTTTGTTGATACTACAGAAACAAGAATAAAGTAGTAGACGAGCAGAAAAAATGATCAAGTGGTTTATTATTGATCAAGAAAACAAGGACTACAACGTATTGGATAGTAAACCCTAGTTCTAACTGCCTATTTCTAATTTCTAATATATAATAGTTAATCTCTTGTTCAAGGGTTTAATCTTCCTTATATAGGTTGCTTGTAGTGAAAAACTAGGTTAAAGACTTCCATTTTTTTAAAATGTGGAAGAACTTCCTTTATTAGAAGTTTTTTATTTTATTTAGAAACAAAAATGGAATCAGCTCTACATCAGAATTTCTCTAGATAGAGATTTAATACTGACGTCCTGCTCAGAAGCAAGAGTAATGTCCTTCTTAGTATTTATTCCCAACAAAAAAAAAATCTTTAGTTTTCTGTTTGTTTGTTTTTTGTTCAAAAAGTTTTATGTTTGTTTTGTTTTAAATTTTTCGTAATAAATCCACACAAATAATACTTAAATGTGAAAGGTGCTGACTGCACATGTTGAAGAAATTAAAATCTCATTTTCTCCGGTTACCTAATACATTTATTTAATTTTTAGCATAATCATCATAAAACTATACTACTAGTCAGAGTTTTTGGCTGTTTCATAACATACAAAAATATATATAACCCAAAATGTGTTCCGAAAACAATAAATAAAAATAACGGTGGATAAAGAAGGAATATTAAGAAGATCTGAACTCTGTAACGGCTACTTCCAGAAATACCGTTTCATTATTGTATTAAGCTAAGCACGCTCATCTATACACATTTACACACAGGAATCAGGAATAGAGAGAGAGACAGAGAGAGAAGAAGAAGAAAAGACTGCAACTTTTTGCCCTTTCTCATAAACACGTGGAGAAGGAGGAATTCTTTTTTTTTCCAACACGTCATGAACATTTTCAAGAAGTTAATTGCCATGAACATTTTCAAGAAGAAGACTACTCCCAAAGGTTAGAAAAAAAGCTAAAAGCATTACTCCATTGTCTATCTGAATTTGTTTTCTTTCTTCTGGAAACTTCATTTGCATCTGCTAAATTGCGAGGAATGGTATTATTTGACAAACAAATTTGATCTGACAAAAAGATGGCGCCTTTAATTGTTCTTCGTGCTCAAAATTGAATCTTAGAATGTGGGTATGTGCTTATTTTCTGGGTTCATATTGTACATAAAAGGGTATATGATTCCTTAAATTAGATTTGTTGTAGAAACTCTCAAAAAAGGAAACTAGTAAGTTTTCCCAGATTTGGTCCATTACAGTGCGTTGGTTTTGTTTATGGATGTTAACTTTATAAAAAAAAATTACAAGGCTTGTTATGATTCTATTGAGAAGTTGTGAGATTTTTTATAATTGCTGCAGATGCCCTTCGAACCAGCAAAAGAGAAATGGCTGTGGCTACACGAGGTAAGTATAGGTTCCTATCTTTCTTTTAGAGGATTCAAATTTATGTTTTTAAGTTAGATTTGTGTGTTTAATTGCCAATATTCCCAAAAAAAGAAAAATTGCAAATGAAATCCGGGACTTCTGATACTATGACATTCATTGCTACTAGTTGAAGTCAATTCTGTAGGTTTCATCTGTTTTTTGTAGCTAAGATTTGTGCTAGGTTGGCAAAAATATCCTAGCTTAAGCTCTTGGTTGTTTGAAATATAGGATAAGTTCTGATCAGTCATTGAAATATAGGATAAGTTCTGATCAGTCATTGAGCCCTTGATACTGTTGAAGTTGTGCTGCTAATATTTTACAACTCTTTCTTAAACTCTCTGCAATGTGTTCTAAATAAACCAATAGGCATAATAAACTAAGCTGTTACTCAGTTTTTGAGGCCAATTTTTATATATTCCAATGGTGTTGCAGGTATCGAGAGAGAGATTTCATCTCTTCAGCTGGAGGTAGATAATATATGTATACTGTGAGCACCCTTTGTTCAATATAAGTTTTCTAAGGTCTTATTAAATCACAAATCAGGAGAAGAGACTAGTTGCAGAAATCAAGAAAACAGCTAAAACTGGAAACGAGGCAAGAACCAACTCACTCTTCCATATCCTCCCAATCTCATCCATTAAAACATTAAATTTCTCTAGTCAAATGGCTTATTCCTTTTTATTCGACCGTTGATATTTTCATTTAACATTGTTAGGCGGCCACAAAGATTTTAGCACGTCAACTTGTTCGACTGAGACAACAGATTACAAACTTACAGGGTAGCCGTGCTCAAATTAGGGGTGTGACGACTCACACACAGGTTTACTTCCTCTACATTTGACAGCAGCTAAACTAATAGTTCGACTAATATTAATCCAGTGTTAGTGTGCTAAATCACTATTTTCTTTGGTAAGGCTCTGTATGCAAGCACTTCAATTTCTTCTGGTATGAAAGGTGCAACCAAAGCTATGGTTGCAATGAACAAGGTAACGTTAGTTTGTTTCAATGCGTCATTGATAAGCTGATGCTATATATTGTACTTTATAAAGCACAACTTCATTCCGCTACCTTGTATTTTCAGCAAATGGCACCAACGAAACAAGCCAAAGTGATTAAGGATTTCCAGAAACAGTCTGCACAGCTAGACATGACGGTAAGTGGTGATACATCTCTTTGTCTTAAGTGCTTAAGTTAGCAACGGATTTAGATTCTTTTGGACCAATGTTCTGTCAGACAATCCCATGTTAGTTAGAGGATTTGGCTTTATATGATTGTGTATTGCAGATAGAGATGATGTCAGAGGCAATTGATGAAACACTTGACAAAGATGAGGCTGAAGAAGAAACAGAAGATCTCACTAACCAGGTTCTTGATGAGATTGGTGTTGGAGTAGCGTCTCAGGTTAGTTTACTTCTTCTTTTCATTTTCTTGGCTTTAGTCAAAAACTAAAATGCGTCTCTGTTTAATTTGTTTTTTGAACAGTTATCTTCAGCTCCAAAAGGTCGGATTGCTACTAAAACCGCAGCTCCTCCTGCTTCCACTGCAACTACTACCAACAACAACAGGTAATGTCAATGTCTGAGACTGAGCTCATTTTGGGTCATTGTAAACTCTAGAGCAGAAATTAAGAAAAAATAAAATATGGTGTTTGTATATTTACTTGTAGCTCTGAATCAAGTGAAGTGGATGAGCTTGAGAAGAGGTTGGCTTCACTGAGACGAATCTGAGATTCACATATTATCAAGTTTTCCAGGGAAATGCATGATGTATGAAGAAAAAGAAAGTAGCTTCCTTTGTTTGCTTGTGATCTATCTCTCTGTCTATATCTGCTGAAACGCAAAATACTTTGATAAGATTTTGGTAATCAGAAAAAACAAACGGTTTTAGAAAGAACTCTAATTACAAACGATTTCTTTGAATAAAAAAACTCTGTAAAAAAAAAACGCTTTCTTTGACTTTGTGTATTCCCTAATATGTATTCATCCTCCTTTAAGTTAGATAAATGCTTTAACAATGCTAGGCACTTGTGTCTCAAAGTTCTATGCTTAGCATATCTCCCTCTCTGTTACTTTCTTGAACTCATATGACTCTGTTATAGACTTGTAATATTGTTATGCAATTTAAATAGAAAACCCTCTCTTCAGAAAAGAAAAATATGATATACATCCTGGTTCGTCTATTTGAGTAAAGCATCTACCGCTTTGATTTTTATTTTTTTTTATTTTTCTTTGAACAAATTAAAGTATCTACCGCTATAATCATGTATTTCTAGTTTGTGGTATCCATCTTTGACTTTTATAGACATGCAAGTGTCGGCGTGTGGCAGTCGGATAGGTGGCTCATTAGGGCTCATACTAATATACCCTATTGGATATTTGGATGTCTATGTTGGATGATGATGTAAACCAGTGCTTAAAACGCAAATGACCTGTCATCAATGTTTTCAACGCGAAACGATTTGTCGTCTGAGTGTGTTAAACGCAAATGACCTGTCATCAATGTTTTTCATACTTGACATCACAACATTACCTGTACTTGTGGTCAACATATATCATTTACAGGAAGGAAACTGATGTTCAGCTGGACCAATCAGATATATGTTGGCAATTCGAACAGCAAAAAAGCTAGTAGTGATGACTTTCATCTTCATAATCTCTACTCTCGCTTTCACCAGCATCTCTTCTAGTAGTCTTAAAGCTATTAAAGTTCAACCATTCTTACTAGGACCGGACATCATTATTCGTTACTCGCCTTAAACTTGCTACTTGACTTGTATCCGTCTTGAAAATTCAAGTATTCGGTGTTGTCAAGAAAAGTGACAAGTCAATAATTTTCATTACTTGCAAAACCAAGTCAAATATCAAGTATCATTTTTTTTTTTTTTTTGTAACACTAAATATCAAGTATCATTATTATTTTTAATATTTGACTCGTTACTTGTCCGGTTACTTGTCCCCTTATTTGCTAATTGCTACATGATCTATTAAATACTTGTTCGTATTTGTGTTTTCTTTTATTTGCATTTAAGATTAGACACAAATACTTATTACTCTTCTTATACTTGTTACTTGTTTCGTATCCATCTTGATTTTTAAATCTCATCTTCATCTAGTCAAATATTACATAGTAACAAGTATTAAAAGTTCAGTTATTAGCTTGTTATTCCCTATTACTTGCTTAGAGAAGACATTTCATCATCGTGAAAATTATTGATATATTTTTTATTTGTCTTCTTTATAATAAGAACAATATTTTATTAAAATATTTCACATGTTATTTTAAATAGAATAAATAAAACAAACTTTTATGTCTATTTCTAATAAAATATTATGTAGTAAGTAGTTATTAAATACTCAGAAAAAATCATAAATAGTTTGCAAGTACTCGAAAATATCAAGTAATAGAACGGGACAACTAACTTGTAAATAATTCATTTTTGATCGAATACTCTAAATAGAAAGTACTCATTTTTAACAAGTCAAGTATAAATCAAAAATATTATTACTTGTGTAAAGCAAGTCAAGTAGCAAATACACGCAAAATAGTGAATACTCGGCCTTATGCCCAGCCTGGTAATACAGATTCGAATTTATCATCTACAGGAAGGAAACTGATGTTCAGCTCCATCGAAAAGATACATGTTGGCAAATCGAAGAGTAAAAAAGCTAGTGGTGATGTCTTTCATCTACATAATCTCTACTCTGCGTTTCACCAGCATCTCTTCTAATTAGTCTCAAGCTATCAAGTTTCAAGCCTTCAATTCTATATATATGGAATGTATGAATGTTTTTCTTGTCAGGCATGTTGAAGCCTCGAAGCATGTTATTGGTTTGTATGTTAATGGTGTTCCAAAATTCCAAGACACTTTTGGGGCATTACCAAAGCATATATAAGAACACTAGCTACAATTCAGATTAAAACTGAAGAATATATGACATTTTGATTCTGAATACTCACAGAAAATGGTGAAAATATGATAAATAAAACTAATTGCAAACCAAATTTCAAGAGTTTCTGAATCATGAGGAACCCCAACAAAAAAAAAAAAAAACACCAAAAGAAGCAAGAACAAGCTTGCTATGGCTAATTCCTCATTCGAGAATAGTCTGAATCACTCCAGCACCAACAGTCTTCCCACCTTCTCTAATAGCAAACCTCATCCCTTGTTCACAAGCAACAGGCACGATAAGCTCCACAACAATCTTAACTCGATCACCAGGCATAACCATCTTCGACTCCTCATCCTTATCATTCATAATCTTAGTCACTTTACCAGTAACATCAGTCGTCCTCATGTAAAACTGCGGTCTATAACCCGCGAAAAACGGAGAATGTCTTCCACCTTCTTCTTTCTTCAACACATACACAATGGCTTCAAACTTAGTATGAGGAGTAATCGATCCAGGCTTAGCTAAAACCATACCTCTCTGAATATCAGCCTTTTGTATACCTCTAAGCAACAATCCTACATTATCTCCAGCCATTGCTTCATCGAGAATCTTCTGAAACATCTCAACTCCTGTAACAGTGTAGTTCCTAGTCTCTCTTAATCCAACCAAATCCACAGTCTCTCCAACTTTAACCATACCTCTTTCGACACGACCCGTAGCGACAGTACCACGACCGGTGATCGAAAACACATCTTCGACAGCTAACAAGAAAGGCAACTCCGTCTGTCTTGTCGGAATCGGGATGTAACTATCAACAGAATCCATCAACTCGTAAATCTTATCTACCCATTTGTTCTCTCCTCTCTTCACGTTAGGATCCGCAGTGAGAGTTTCAACAGCTAACAAAGCAGAGCCGGAGATGATCGGAATATCATCACCGTTAAACTCATAAGACGAGAGAAGCTCACGAACCTCAAGCTCAACGAGCTCTAAAAGCTCAGCGTCATCAACCTGATCCTCTTTGTTCAAGAAGACAACCATGTCGGGAACACCAACTTGCTTCGCCAAAAGAATATGCTCTTTTGTCTGGGGCATAGGACCATCGGCACCGGAGACAACGAGGATGGCTCCGTCCATCTGAGCAGCTCCGGTGATCATGTTCTTGACGTAATCAGCATGACCAGGACAATCAACGTGAGCGTAGTGACGATTCTCAGTCTCGTACTCGACGGTTGCAGTGTTGATTGTGATTCCACGAGCCCTCTCCTCCGGCGCTGCGTCGATCTCGTCGTACTTCTTGGCGACGCTGTTTCCCATGGAAGCTAAGGCCATGGTTAGAGCGGCGGTTAAAGTGGTTTTACCATGGTCGACGTGGCCGATTGTGCCGATGTTGACGTGAGGCTTCTTCCTCTCGAATTTTCCTCTGGCGGCGCGTACGGTGAAGGCGCGGCGGAGGGGTTGAGGGGAAGAGGTGGCGACGGAGAGGGAAGTGAATGGAGGGAGGAAGGAGGAGGAGAGAGTTAGGGAAATGGTAGGAGAAGGGGAAGAGGAAGGAGAAGCGTAGGGAGAATAAAGGAGTCTAGTGGAGGAAGAAGTAGCAAACGCCATGGGAAAGTATAGAGGAGGAGAGTTGAGAAGATTGTGTGCGGAGTGTTATTTGTAATGGGGAGAAAAGGTGTGGAGGCAAAAATGAAGGGCTCTTACTTAAGCCTATCCGTTGCAGTGTGTGACAAATCCTAATCTTTTTATTTACTTTTAGTTTCAATTTTTATTTCATTTTTTTCTACAATTAAATTAAAATGTTTATTTTGCGAACTGATATTAGGACATGATTATTGCATATCTCTTAAAGAGAATTTCTTTAAAATAAATAAGAGAAAATATTTTAGATAAGAAATTAAAAACGTTTTTTAGTTTTTTTTTAATTAAAAACTCAGAGACTGTATCTTATTTTCCCTAAAAAAACTCTTCTTAAGAAACCTGCAATAATCATGGTCTTAAAACATCCGAATGAGGTTCTAATAAAAAACTTTTAATATACAATATATATATTAATATTTAATTACAAATTCTTATAAATTACGAAAAATATAACCAAAAGTTTATATATATACACACATGTATTGTATATTAAGAAACTTTATTAGAACCCCCATTAGAGTGCTTTAGGAGCTTATTAGAATTAAAAAGTGAAAAATCTTAAATTATAACTCCATCGCCAATGTTATTATTATAAAATAATTGTATTGGTAAAGTGGTAAACTAGCTGATGTGTGTTCAGTGTTCGTGGCTATTTCTTACCTTACGTGTAGCCTCATAGACCAACAAAACTATACTGTTTGAAGAGAACAAATCGTGTCATTTTTTTAAACACTTGTTAGAGTTGACGTAGACACTAGGCAAATCGCATTCAGATTCAATCCATTCTGTCATTACTCATTTTTATAACAGACCTTAAGGATAGGCTTATAAGAATTGAGAAGTTTGATCCAAAAAAGGATTGAGAATTTGTGATTGTAGCCGGTTTTGTCACTGGAATGTGCAACTCGTAGCTTATATAATTTTTTTTTGTTACAAACAGAATAAATTTAATACAGAAAAATCTAGTAAAGTTGGGGTTTGAAGACCTTCAAAAGGAGCACCAAAAGAGAGTGATAGTCTATGTCGTGCCCAGACGCTGTCTACGAGTCGGCTCATTTGAGAATGCATCTCCAATCCAAAAGCTTTCAGTGGCCCAAAGTTTTCAATGCAACCTGAAGCTACACTTATGTATTCAACAAGTTCACACATTGACTGACATATCCAAGTAATCTTCGAAGTTTCATCGTGATGGGCTAGATCATTGAATCTCAAACATCGGACAATGATTTTTTTAGATGTTTGAAATGTTTGAGATTTTTTTTGTTTTAAATGTTTTGGGGAGGAACATGTGTTTGAAAAGTGGAGAATCGGATCTTAGCGACAAACGACTTAATCATACATGTGTAACTATGAACGAGAATCTATATTGTGGAACTGTGAATGACTCATTAAAGCAGTTATATTTTTTTGATGGTAACTATTATTCTGATAATCGTCGCACGCTGAAGCGCGCTTTAGGTGATACACATTCTTTAACGGATTCCGACTATCATGGCCACCATCATCCATTATGTCTACAAGTCTTAGAGATGCAAATGAAATGCTATATGTATCAATAATGTGATTGCTTTTTTCTTGTGTTTTAAGGTGGTGGAACATCAACAATATTGATGCTTGAGTTGTGGTCTTCTATGCAGCTTGAAGGTTAGGAAACCATGTGTAAATTTATCTTAACACCAATAAATTCCTACTTTATTTACAATTGGTGTCTTGAAGTATATGGGAAACCATATGGCCATTCCATCATCACCTTCTAGACGTCATGGCAGCAACTCACATACCACATCACGTTCTTGCTTCAACGACACACCACCATTATGTTATGTGTCACAGCCTCATGTCTCAGTCTCCCGCCATCGTCTGATACGTCTGATACAGCATTTGAAGCCACCACTTGTTGTCATTCTGTCCGATGAACAAGATCATCCTGATAAGCATCATACTTGTTTAGCACATACTTGTTTCACAAGCTATTACATACAATCTATTCTAACGACTTCTAAAACTTGGTCACCATAACACTTTCACTCTGTCAGCTCTGTCCATCTATTTATCTTTGTCCCAGTAGCTCCACGTCGACATGTTCCAATTTTGCACAGCTATTTGATGATCCACTTTGGCAGTTTATACAAACTCAATCAACACACCTCTTCAATCTTTCCCTTGGTGTCAAAGTTTTATAATCCAAGCACACACTTAAAATCTAACACTTTCAATATCAATATAATTGGTGAGAGATTCATCTGTAGAAAGTATAAACTCTTAATAATGATGATGACTTTATAAATCAAATAAAATAAACACGGGTAGTTACAAAGCACAAACCCAATGTGTTTAAAGAAAACATAAACAAAGAAGATATGTTGGACTTGGAAGACGAAACAGTCTACTAAATCAAACTTTACCAGCATGCGAACACCCTAACACATGTTCAGCTTTATTAATCCATAGAACATCCAGCATCAGAACATTCAAGTTTCCTTATCTGACAGTTAGATTACAGATAAAGATTTAGATCGGACAACCTTAGCACTGGGGTAGTAAGAAGAGGATTCTTCAGCTTCAACGCGATCCCAAACTTCTCCTCGACCTCCATTCTCTCTCCTTGAGGAAGTTTCCAGTCAAAAGAATGCAAAAGCGTAGCGATATTATAGAGAACAATTCTCTCCCCCATTGCCATTCCCACGCATATTCTACGACCAGCTCCAAACGGAATATAGTTGAAATCATTTCCGTTGAAGTCATAAGATTTATCTAGAAACCGGTTGGGATCAAACTCAAGTGGGTTCTCCCATGCATTTGGATTCCTATGGATCGCCCATACATTAATGAAGACCTTTGAATCTTTAGGGATAGTGAAGCCGCCCACCACGGTGGTTTGGGAAGGGCGGTGAGGAATAAGGAGTGGTGCAACTGTGTGAAGCCTCAGAGTTTCTTTCATAATGGCAAGAATGTATGGAAGTTTGGGGATGTGAGACTCCTCCACTATTTTATCTTTGCCTACAACTTCGTCAAGTTCTTGTTGAGCTCGCTCCATGATATCCGGTTTGTTTATTAGCTCGGCCATTGCGAACTCTATGACATGTAACGATGAATCTGTACCACCGAGCACCATGTTCTATATATAGTTGAGACATGATTTTTTAAAAAAACATTATTACATCAAAATTTTAAAAAACAATATTATATCTAAACTAACCGAAGTTGTACATTGAAATTAGAAACTATCTAAATCTAACTAAGAGCATGATTAACCGAAAGTTCTTAGGGTGAGATTTTTAAATGTTTTATTTAAAACCGGTTCTTAATTTTTTCTTTGTTAAAGTTAAGAACCGGTTCTTAAATTACGCTAATAACTCCACCCTAAGAACCCAGTTAATCATGGTCTAAGGTCTAAGAATTAAATCGCATACCCTAAAAATAATAAACTCTTAACACCCAAAACTAAAATATTTTTATTCTTTAATTTATTTAAAAAATCCTTTTTTTAGTTGACATGTTTTAGATAATTATTCCAATAATCCAATTACCCCTATTTATTATATATAGATCAAGCTGGTGAGGATTTATAATATATATAAGTAAAACAAACCAACTTTAATAAATCTTTTGGACGTTATAACACTCCATTAGAGAATGTCTTACGTACCATGAGCAAGGCCTTCACATCGTTCATGTTCAAATCTGTCTGCCCATCTTCTTCATCCTTGATTTTTAGTAAGACCTCTAGAAAATCTTCACCCTTCCCTTCACTTCCCTTATCCATCCCCAGCCGTTGATTAATGACCCGGTCAAACAGCCGGTCTATCCTCTGAGCCAGTCCTCGCATATGCTTAGCCAAACCCTGAAGATCAAACCGGCTTAACGCCGGGAAAAAGTCAGATATATTAGGCACCATGAGGAGGTCATTCATCTCTTGAACTAATTCTAAGAACTCGGCTCCAACAATCTCCCTCTCTTCTTCTTCAACCGTACCGCCCCACAACATCTGCGTTACAACATTTAATATCATCAAGAATATTTGTTCTCCCAAGTTAACCTGCGACCCGGCTCGAGCCTGATCCGCCAAATACCTAACTGTTCTTCTGGTCTCTCCACGACGTAGGCCAAGAGATGAATCCAACCTGACGTTGCTCAGTATCCTATTAACACATAGTTTCCTCAGCATCCGCCACCTTGGTCCATATGGTGACCATGCTATATCAATACCACCGTACGTGTTTATCAGAGCCACGGCAGGAACATCGTGGTTAGCGAAAATGACGTCGTTGGTTCGTAGAATCTCACGGGCCACTTCAGAAGAGCTAACCACAATGGCTAGTTTGGAGCCAAGCCAGAGTTTGAAAATGGGACCGTGCTCTTTAGCCAGAGCTTGGAAGTAGGTGTGAAGCTCTGGTTTGAGGAACGGGAGGTTTCCGATTATTGGAAGACCCCTTGGGCCCGGAGGCAAGGGATGAGGCTGCCGTTTGGACTTGGCGTAAAGCCAAATATACCATAAAACAGAGGATAGCGCGATCACTGTTATAGCATAGTCAACGTGGTCCCTGCAACTTAGAATCTTGAAGAGACTCGAGATGGTTGGCATTTTTAATCGAGTTGATGGATAGAAGAGAAAAGCCGTTTTGATGTATTTATAATTTCTCATGATGTAGGACTTAATATAATTTGGTTTCTTCAAAATTTTAATATAACTAGTGGTGACTTTTAAACCCAAAAAAAGAAAAAAAAAATCTAGATGGTGACTGGTGAACGAGTGAATTAATAATAATAATAATAATAATACATTTTCTTATGATCTGATCTTATTACAAACGATCAAAATCTCGTGACACTTGCCAATTATCTGGTCGATTAACTTCTTACAAGTAACTACTTAGATAATCGAGATTCTACAAGTAATCAATTGACTTAAAATCTATATTAAGACATATACTATATAACGTGTTACACTATTTTACAATTATTTTAAGTCATCTATTTCATGTAAACTTTTTTTTAAAAACGGGAAAACTCAACTATATGCTAAATGAGCAACAATTACTTATGTGGCAGATGTTTATTTAATTTTTGAAATTTGTAAAACGTAATAATAACCTTTAAAGTTGATTCTGTTTTAGTGTAGTGCTTCTGTTTTTGTCAAATCAATGTTTCACCGTTAGCTTAGGTACGCTTTGTTGAATACTGGATCAAATTATTTCATCAAGACTTAATCCATTGAGATCAAAAGTTTAAAAGAAAAAAAAAATCATGTAGTCTGCTAGCTAAAATACATGTATTTAACACGAATTCTGAATATGATGATATGTTTTCATAAATTATATGTATTTTTTTAACATATAAATTACATGTATTACCTAATAGAGATTCTGAAGATGATATGTTCTTACAAATTACATGGCTTAGGCCTTTTTACGAATCCACAACCTCCTAAACATAAAAACAAAATTGGTAGGACATGCCACGTATATATTATGTAAACGTCGTTTTCTAATATAGTTTTAAAAACATTTGTTTGTTTATAATATGGAAATACCTAGTTTACTTTTCTGCACTTGTAGCGTCTGTACGCTAAAGAAGAAAACAATTAGTTATGTGGCGGCTGTTTAATAAATTAGATTATTTGATAAACTATAATGTCTTACTAAAACAAAAAACAGTTATATAAAAAAATTACATTTACATGTGACTTCGATTTATACCAATAGAATTTAGGATGTTTTCAAAAATGACTTAAATTGTTTGGTAAAACACACAACTGCATCTTTTTTAAAAAAAAATAGACATTTCCATATTGATATATTAGATAGTCACGAAAATATCATTATATTATTTTCAAAATACATGAATATGTTTCCAATATCATCATAATTTTTATTTAGTTCCAAAAAATGTTGGCATCAATATCAACTACTACAAACAACCAAGAACTAAACAATAAATGTCTTATAATTCAATTTTTGCATTTTCTTCTTTTATTTCTCACACAAAACACATTTATTTTGCATTTCTTATCTCATTTTACCCTAAAACTTTCAAATTTTCATTTAACTTTCTAAATTTTTGAGGATTCTTGGTTATTAACGATTAATATCTTTCATTTATTTTGCCAGTCTAACCTTCAATTTTGGTCAATACAGTTTATATGGTAGTACGATATAGATAAATTATCACATTAGCCATAAAATTTTCTAAACTCGAGTCACGTAATTTGGTATTCAGTCAAGTTTATAGCACTAAGTGTGTCCCTCCTGAGGCTGATTAGATATGTTGATAGAGCATATCATAACATATATATATATATATATATATATATTTCTTTCATTCAGTCTACGTTAGAAGTTATTGGTGTTTGAAAAAGTTAAACACAAGTTCTCCCCGAATCTAAGCAATTATGTCCTTGATTTTAAACTTTTCAAATTGGTTTCATGAAGGATGCTTCAAGTAAAGTTTGATGGTCAATTAATCATTTTATGAGATTATGCAGCTCAATTGGTGACAGCTTGTCCTGTGAGAAAGCTGTTAAAGGGTGAGGTCATGGGTTCGAGACGCACCAACAACCTAATTATGGAGTTAGTAAGAACTCATAAGGGAGGGATTGGGATCGATGCGCTGCAGCGCTGTGATCCGGGGTCCACGGGACGGGTAGTTCCCACCGGACGGGTTGTCACAAGTTTATTGTGCAGGGATTATACATGAAGTATGTCTACATGTCATTTGAAGTCGTCGAAGTGTCACAAAAAGTAGGCTTAGCCTTTTTAGCATTAAAATATTTAACCAAAAATTAATTAATTAGTAAACTTCACATGAAGTCTCCTATTTTCAAAATTTATTATGAGATTTGGTCAAATCCTGATTTTAAGAATAGACTTCACTCGTATAAAATCAAACATGATCAATTGCAATAATTAACTTGAGTAGACTTCTCGCGACACTTCAAAGATTTCATGTGTCATGTAAAAAGACTTCAGGTGAAGTCTCCTCACAATAGACATCACCTTGAATATGTTTTGAAATAGTCAAATTCCTAAAAAAAAAGTTTGGTCAATTGAAAAAATGATTATCATAGTAGATTTTATGTAAAGTTTGATCTAAGAAACTCAAACTTTTTTTTTGAAATACAAAATAACCCAATAATTTATAAAAGATAAATTGAGGTGAAGTCTTCTTTTGTAACTTTTTTTGTTGCAAAATATTCTAAAATAAAAAGATTTCGCCTTTAAGTCTGCTTGGGAAAGAGGTCTAGAAGTCTCCTAGACTTCACGTGAAGTCTTCCTTTGTTAATTTTAGTACAACTAATTTTTCTAAAATTCAAATGAATTTAAAGATTTTTTGGTTCCTTTCACTTTATGTGCTTCATTTGTGTGTACTCGTAGGCGTCTGGCCTCTTAGCGGGTTTTGTCCTTGGTAAGCTCTCCTTGCCTGTCGTTGGGTTTATTGTTCGAATCTTCATTGTGAAGCTTTAGTGTTGTGATGTTGTGCCCTTGGTGTTAACCGACGGGTTTCTCCAGACTTTCTATTAAGAGACTGTGGAGCTTTATCTCAATTGCGTTGTGTCCTTGAGTAGTTGATTGCCAACCGTGTTCTTCTTCGGCTACTCGGGTGGAGATCCGTTTTCTTGTGGCTTCATTCAGATGAAGTTTGTTTTTGAGTGGCAGTTGCTCGTTATTTCTTGTCAGATTTTGATCTGGAGCCTTGCTCTCATCCCTAATAATTGTGTGACTTCAACACTTTCTCTCTCATTATGGCATCCAATATGGTCTTGCTTCGCTTCTTTGTTGATTCTGAATTTTTCTCTGAAGTTCTTAGTTCTTAGTCTTGTTTCGCCAGCTTATGGCTCCTGGCTCCGAAAGAAATTTGTTCCTTGCCAGCTTAGGTTTGTAATATTTGCATCCAACCAGTTTAATATAATCTTCAGATGAAAAAAAAAAAAGATACAGACAAAAATTTACCTTGACTTTATTAGTTTAGTACCTAAACCAATATCAAACAAGTTAAACCAATATCAAACCAGTTGGTATCGGTTTTGTTTGTTTTGGTTTTACTTTGAAAAAGAAGTTGCATACACCGGTGAAACTAAGCTAAAGGAATCCAATAAAATTAGTTTCAAATGATATAACGGAAGGTTTTAGGCAGGATTCTACTTAGAACTACAAATGAAACACAACACTTCGTAACATCACTCGATCACATAGTTTGGAGCAACGGCCAAGATCCTCTCATCTCTTCTTGGTTCTTCAGCTTCTGCGGCTTCTTGCCCATTGGCTAACACTATAAGGTGGCCTTCTTTACGTACCAAACTCTGTAATGTACATATACGTTCTGGTGTTAAGTAGAAACATAAAATTTGAAATAATGTTCATTTACAAAATTGTTAGATTTACCTCAATAATGGCTCTCAGTTTCTTGATATCGAGTTTGACTTGCTCTTGCGAACTGTATTTCTTTTTCTCGTTCTGCTGATCGATGTACCAGCGTATTAGCTCTTTTTGTCTCATTCCAGGCAATTCAGAACCTAAAAGAAGAAAAAGAGTTCATTTGTTGTACGAGTTGAGGAGAGCAAGTAATGGTTGCGAGAAGTGAAGAGTGCTCACTGTCTTTGTTAACAGTTTCTTCGTGTTGTCTAAGGCGAATGACTAAGGCCTGTGTGATTCTATCATATTCTTCTTCACTAATCACCAGCTTTGGAGCTGCTGCTCCATTATCTGTTGATAACATACCATGATGTTCGTTATGGTTATTAAATATTAGGTGACTCAGTAAAAGGAAGAGCATACACGGTGCTCAAGTACCTGCAGGAGCTGGCTCGGCTGAACCATTCTGTTGATCTTCATCTCCGTTAACAGGATTTTCAGCGTCATCTGCGTTGTCCATGTTGTCACCGTTAGCATCTTGATACTCCGAAAGATCGATATCCCCTGACTCAACACTGGACAAGAGAAACAAATACGTTACGATTAAGATTTTGGGAGAAATCAAGAGATAGGAGAGGCTTGAATAATTACCTAATAACTGAGGTCTTTAAGAGTCTGACAGCTAAAAGAACATGACTTGGTTTCACCTGAGAAACAGTTCCCAGATAAACCAAATTAATGACTTGTAGAAAAGTGAAAGAAACAGAGAATGGTTACGGATAATCACCAGAGTTTCTAAATGACTCCTAGCAATGGCTTCTGAGAGCCTGATCAGTGCCTCTAGCTGCCTCACTGTCATTCGATATGCGACTCTTGTGCCAGGAGTTGTATCGCCTCTGCGTAGAGCAACATAAGACTCCACCAGTAGCTTTCTTGCTTCTGGGCTTAGCTGCAACACAGATGAAGATACCAAAAAGATGTTAGCATCTCCAAAACAAGATCTTTTTGCTATAAAAAAAACATTTTGGGTTAGTTTACAACCTTTGGCTTTAACGTTTTAGCATATGCAATGTAGCGCTTGAGTTGTACGGTAGTAAACTCAGGCGAAAGAGCTGCTTCGTGTTTTTGGTGGACACGCACGATATGATGGGCGATGTGGTAATCCGTTACCTCATCAGGGTCGTCAATCATAACGTAAACAAGATCAAACCTCGAGAGAATGGCAGGTGGAAGGTTAACGTTATACTGAAAACAGTATGACCAGACAACAATTAGAAATATACAAAACAAAGAACCATTGAAAATCAACTTCGGGGATATAACCTCACCTTAAGTGGTTTAGATTTATCATATCGCCCACCAACAGGATTAGCTGCTGCAAGAATTGATGTCCTAGCATTCAAGGTTGCTTGAATCCCAGCTTTCGTAATGCTTATTGTTTGCTGTTCCATGGCTTCATGAATAGCAACCTTCGTGCCCAAATGTAAACAGTAATCTCAATCAGCCATAGTCCAGGAAAAATCAGTTCTTTTTCTGTAACAAGCGATGATGATCACTTACCTGATCTTTGATATCCATCTTGTCAAACTCATCAATGCAACAAATTCCATTATCAGCAAGCATTAACGCACCAGCCTGTTAAAGAACAACATGGTATAAACTACAATCGAAATATAGAAATCACAGTATCAAAGGAGACTAGCATTGCTCAAACCGATCTACAAAGTTTAGGTTACTTCAAAGATTCATTGCAAGCAATCTATGACAATGCACATTATAAAAAATTACCTCAATGCAGAATTCCCCGGTTTCTGGTTCTTTGGCCACAGTTGCAGTTAACCCAGCAGCAGAAGAGGACTTCCCAGATGTATACACAGATCTTGGTACGATGCCTGCAGTATACCTGCAAATATTAAACCAAAACTAAGGTATCAGAATTCAGAAGAAGAGATGGAAGACACTTTCGACTTTCAGTGAGAATCAATACTTGAGGAATTGGGATTTAGCACAGCTGGGATCCCCAACTATACAAACATTGATGTCTCCTCTAAGGTTGATGCCTTCATGGGTGGTCTTATGCACACCACCTAGTAGCATAAGTAAAACTGCACGCTTGATGTCTTGATGACCAAAAACTGTTGGTGCCATGCTTCCAACTAACTTATTGAAGTAATCAGGAGTGTTCCTCATCTGCTGAATTTCATCTAGCTCTTCTCCCTACCATGTTTTAACAAGAGCCAATTTCAGTACTTGTGTATATAGTTACCATGTGAGAGGTCATATAAAGAGAGCAAAACCAGACACTGCGGAATAATAACCATCTCGATTCATATATGTAATTTCGTCTAAGCCTTACCGTGAACTGCTGCTGATCATCTTCATTAGAATCATTTTGGCGGTTCCTCATGTCAGTGTTCCTGCTACCATCAGCTATCTGAAAGAAGAAAACATTCATTGAGATTGGGTCGACACGTCTCACATTGAGTTTTGATTTGACAATTAACCTGCACTGAGTTTGCAATAAAGGCAAGCCGATACGAAAGATCTCGTACTCCCAGAGCCTTAAGACCCTTGACACCTTCATGTCCAGCAGTGGAACTTTTCTGCTGGGATGAGTCACGGCGGCATTCAGCTCTCTCTCCAGGTGCTGCCAACGCTGATATGTCCGGTATCACAACTACCGTGCCCGTAAAAATAACCCTGCGAGGACAAAACCCCAAAAGGATTCAAAACGAATGCAACTCTTGATCCACTTAGAGAAGAAGCGCAAGAGGGAAACTCACGTGTCACCCGCTCTGGCCTGTTCAACAATCTCATGGCGCAGAATGACATCCAAAGAGCGTGGCAAGGAACCAGCAGGTATCTCTTTAGAAGTCTCCTGCATTCGAACTCTTTGCCAATCCGCAAACTTGCTCTCTTGTCTAAGCAGTGCCCATCTTGCTCTGTTCAAACAAGTTGGGCTCACACAGATAGTAGGCTGCATCAATACCATGAATGACAAAAACAAAAAAGTTAAACAAGGAATTTCAAGCTAAGAGCGTCTTAAAAAAAGAAGGTACCTGTGTGTACTTAAACTGTTGCTCAACGTTCTTAATAACGCTGCCACAATCTAAGCACTTGAAGGTTCCATAAAGAAGCTCAGGTCTGACTTCGCTGGTTCGAGTAACCACACCAGTCACCGACACAAGCTTCCCAATTTCTGCAGTGGTTAGCTCCCTCAACCTGGAATGTTGATAACGAAGTCATTATCACAAAACACCACGCACTACAAATTCAACCTAAAGTCCATGGCTAGAGAGAGAAATGAACAGCTACATTATTGTCAAAATCATAAACGTAAGCTACTCTCAAAGTTTTATGAGAGAAAGGCATTCAATTTATCACTAAAACATTGAAAGTTCAGCGTAAAATGAATACTACAATGCCAAAATAATAAAGTTGATAACTTTTAAGAGGAAAAAGCATTCGTTACCTCTTGGTGAAAGGGAGGTTGTAGAAGGAAACATTGATATCTTTGTTGGGAGTCTCATCAGAAATGAAAGAAGGATTCATTTCAATCACAAACCTCTTACAAGCATTCCTCAAATACGGCTCAAACCTAAACCAATTTCAACCCGAAATTAACAAATCTAGGGTAATTTACGCCATTAGAGGAAAGCACAAACCTGAGGTACTCATCGGCTATTGCGTTCTGGAGAGCGTCGTTGAAACCCATAACATGTGAGAAATCGATGTACATCATTGTCGATTCGCCGCCTCGGATTGCTTCAATCTCCGCCTCGTAATACAGCTCCGGCCTGTTCGCATCTACTCGGAAACTGAGACCAAATAATAAGAAAGAGTTAATTTTACCATAGAATTAGAGCGAAACGGAACAAGAAAAAGAAACCACAAAGACAACAAACCTCTTGAGGAACTCTAAGAAGACGTTCTCCACTTGAATCGCTTGCTCGTCCATTACAAACCCACCAAACGCCTCCATTTTCCTCAATTTTCCGGGAAAGTAAAAACCCTAAATTTAATTTGAATAGAGAGAGAGAGTAAAAGGAGGCAAAATGGGTTCTCTCAGTGTCTCTCGCTATGGGGTAAAGACATTGCTGAGTGCCGTTGTGGCGGGAAATCAACTGGGCTTCTCTATCATTTTCCCGCCAACTCCCTATCGTAGCTAATGGGCCTCATATTGGGCCATATAATAATATTAAGGGCTTTGATTTAATTTTATTCCTTTTTTTTAAGTGATGGAGTATTATCCAAGTGGCATGCGTTTCGAGGGCAATCTACTTTGGATGATGATTTAAATCGTCTTTTGGTATTCTTCAGTTAAAAGTTAAATCTCCAGAGTGATGCAGAATCTGTGAAGCGTAAGAGGAAAAATGGTGGCGGCTGCGACGCAGATATTTCAGTTGCCGTTACAGTACTCTGTTTCTTCTGGCCAACGGAGTTATTACGGTGTTTGCTTGCCGTCTCCGGTTGTAGTCTGTAGGAGCAGTGGACAGAGGAAGAATCGGAGAGTGGTAGTTCAGCAGGAGAAAGGAGACGCGGCGGAAATTCGAGTTCCGGTTCCGTTAACATTGGAGCAACAAGAGAAGGAGAAAGAAGATAGAGACGAGGAAGTAGAAGAAGGAGAAGTAGATCCTGAAGATCTTAAATACGTCAATCAGATCAAACGGGTTTGTAACTCCCATTTTCAGATTCTCTGTAACACCACAGGCAAAACATAGGAACAAGTCATGTTTGGGACAAAACTAATATTACATGTTGTTGTGTAGTTTCAGACACTAGATTTTCCTGGAGAATTTTGTTTATTACTTGTTATGTCTGGCAGTTTGTTTATACAGACAAAGAATTGGACTTCTTTCTAAATTCATTAACTCAAGTCTCTTAACCTGCATGAATACATGTCATCAGGTATTATTGAGAAAAGTAAAATGTTTTTCTTTTCTGCATGTTGCTAGGTTTTGGAGCTACTCAGGAGGAACAGAGACATGATGTTCAATGAGGTAAAATTGTCATACTGTATTAAGATTTTGCTTAAGAAGAATCTTATAGCTCCTGCAGAGCTGCAAGTTCTGGTCTTTTGTGTATGGATGAGACAAAGGATGAGAGATTAGTAAGTCTGAGCTTTTTATAAAACTTCAATATCATATAGGTCAAGTTGACAATAATGATTGAGGACCCAAGGGAACTGGAAAAAAGGAGACTGCTTGGCATAGAAGAGGCAGATGCTCCTAGTAGGGAAGACTTAGCTGAAGCCTTGGAACAGGTTAACTTTTCTCTTTCTTTGAATTAGTCACTTAAGATGCACTACTTAACGTGAATTGTGAGTGAAGTATGCTACTTCCCCCCCAAAGAGCGAAAGGGAACTCATATATTGCTCAGTTCTAGGAGTATATATATACATAGACTGTTGTGAATCACTCGGTTTGTTCAATGACGACGTGGAATGTGATTCTTTTTGCTGTTGTACACATCTGAATATATAACTTAGTACATCAGTTACTTGGATACCTTGGTTAACCTACTACCTCTCTTGAGTTGCATTTATCCTTGATCTGTCACATTCTTTGTTTAAATGGACCATTATGCTGCTCTGTCTAACATCTAGTTTTAGTATGCAAAACTGTTTCAAGGCATATACTGTCTGTATGTGCGTGTTATATTACTGGTCATAATATCAAGGTATTACTTCACGACCCCAAGTCAAGCAGCTTGGTTTTTGTAATTACTTGGGGTAATCAAGTGGAAGCTTGGTGGAGGCAATAGTTTACCTTTGGCATTAGTATGAATACCCTTAAGAATGTTCTACTGTCTTCTCACAGGTTAATGAAGGGAAAATCCCTAAAGATCGTCTCACTCTCCAGATGTTGTACGAGGAAATGATCCGTTGGCCAAATTTGGAGGTACCTCTTCTTTTAATCCTACAATTGTTTTGTCTATATGTGCCCATTAATAGAGGAAAACGACCACTGTTTCTCCTGAGGCAATTCAAATCAATTAGGCAACAACTGTTATAAGCTTAGAAAGCTGGTACAAGTCAAATAGACTAAAGTTCATGAGACATCCATTGTAACATGCGTGGTGCATTAAATTCATTGATAGCTCTTCCACAAGAAACCTAGATGCATGCAATTGACTAGACATATTAGGTAGCCTTTGAGAAACACAGAAAGCATATTGTATTGGATGATCTAACTCCAAGGGGCAATGTGCATATTGGTACAGGACCTTTTCATATCTTAGTTTTATTTGATGGTGTTGATTCCTACATTGTTCCTCAAATATGATGTAAGAGTATCCCTTTTTGTTCGTGCAACTCTGGTGACCGCTAATATACATTTAGTTAGTTATCTGCATACAACTGTTTCAAACCCTTTATTTAACCCTTATGTATCTGATAAGGTCGAGGTTTCAAAGAAGCAACGAGGAAAATCATTGTATGCTAAATCCACAGACACTGGAATAGATCCGAAAGAGGCGGCCAAGAGACTCAACCTAGAGTGGGATTCAGCTGCTGCGATTGAAGAAGCCGATGTTGATGATGATGACACTGGACTAGCCAGCAAAGCCATGGTTTGTTCTTAAATCTCTCCACACCTTCACATATTTGTGGTTTTACCTAGGAATCGTTACTCTTCCTTCCAACATTTGCTGCGTTTTCTATTCAAAGCCTTGGGATCTGATTGATATTTTATCTTGCCTCTGTTCTTAATCTGTTGCAGGGTTATGGAGCGTTGTACTTAGTCTCGTCTTTTCCAGTTATCATCGGTATCTCAGTTGTGTTAATCTTGTTTTACAATTCCCTTCAGTAGAGTCCAAAACCTTTTCGTTTTTTCACATACACCAGTGACCCATCATGGATGTCTTGTAACTTAAGATTATGAAATAAATTTCCATTATTTAATCTGTTTTCTTCCCTAATCAACAGCTTATGGTCTGCACAACTTCGTGTAATATTCCAAATCTTCCGGTAATATTATAATGTGTGGGGTTCGTGCGGGCATATCTATCTTTGTCAGATCCTGTCTCAATCTTGGGCATGGTCTCATGTTAAAAAAAATGCTATAGAACTTTGCTTATTTATTCGTTTATGTGTTTTATAATAAAGTCAATAGCCTTTGGCTAAGATTAATACGCAGGTAAGAAGAAAAGCTGGACGTGCAAATCATGATCAAGTGTTACCCACCGGACGTGCAGTCCATGCTTACTCAGTCTATAAGTACTCATCATCTCTTTAGCCTTAAGACGTAGCCATTGTCATTTCTCATCTTACTAGTTAGACATTTTCAGGCCAAAAAAAAAAAGACAATGGCTGCTGCAGTTCTCATGCCAACAATAAGCTTCAGAGACGGGAGTATTCATGAGGACTGGCAAGTTCTAGGCAGAGACGAGCCGAAGAAGAAGATTCTGGTCAAGCAAACGAGTATGAGGCATTCTGAGAGAGAGATATCAATGGACCCAAAGTCAGTGATCAAGTCGTTGTCTCTCTCACCATCCTTAAGAAGAAACGATAGCTTCGATATGATTCTGCTGCCGGCGATGTCACCTCCTAGAGACTTAGATGCACCTATGCCTCTTCCTTTGCAGCCAGTGCGGACTAAGTTAGTGAGCCGTAGCCTCCCAAACTCAACCACCAATTCTCCTAAACAACGTTCGGGTTTGATGCGTGCGCTCAAAGGCAAGGAACAAGACTCGTCTTCGTCTGCATCATTGAAGAGAAGCAAATCTTGTGGATCTACGAGCAAAAGACTCTCTCTTCGAAACTCTTTCTTCATTAAAACCGAATCGAATAAGAGCATCAACAATAACAATACATTAGAAGACGGGTTCAAATGCAACGCTCTGTGTTTATACCTCCCCGGTTTTGGTAAAGCTAAACCGGTCAGATCATCAAGGCGAGACGATTCTTCTTCCTTCACCCGAACCACCACCACAACAACATCCTCATCATCGTCCGTTACCGTTTCAAGAACCGTATCCGTCAGAGAAACCACCACAACCACCACAGTGATCTCAGCTCGAGCTTCAATGGAGAAATTCGACTGCAACTCTTACGCTTCGGAATCTGGAGGAGACGAAGGAGGTGGTCACTTATTCGACTTACCGTCCGAGCTAATCAAAAGCGGTTCGGGTAAAAACGATCACGACGATCCGGTTTCAGCGGCTTTCTTGTTCGACAAGGAACCTGTTGAGAAAGAGATTAAAGGGGTTTTAAAGATGTCTGGTTCGAAAAACAGAAGATCGATGGAGTCTTCGCTTCGTCAGGTTCGATTCTCCACGACGTCACCGGTTTCTTACCCGACGTCACCTGCGATCTCACCACGGTTGCTAGAAGCAAGCAAGAATATCAATGCTTTCTTGGAAGCTCAAGCCGTTTGAATGATAAATTCATAATTGAGTTTTAACTACAGTATAAGATGTAATATACAGAAGGTTTGTTATAATTTTTGTTCTTTGGTAATAATTTCCCTAGAAATCAATATCATTTTTAAAATTAGAATGAACGATTTAAATACAAAGAATCAAAGACACACAACTCGTACTAATAAACATCTTAAAGAAGTATGTTTGTTGTGTTTTATTACAAGAAATATTTTTTGTAAAAAAAATTATTCCATTTTATAGAAACTTGTTTAGATCGCGTGGTCGTATTAACATAGTCTGGATGAAGAATCATGTAGGAAACCATTTTTGAACAAAAAATTATTGATATAAATGGAAAATGTAGATTCAAGGAGAATAAAACAGCTGCAGAGTTCATGTTGACTGTCGTTTCGGCTACCTCTTTAAATGTGTGTTCCGACAGCTTGGAACGTATTAAAATGAAATAATCCCATCCATAATATGGCATAATTTAAGTTATTTGAAAATAAATAAATTAGTAATTTGTGAATCGATATTAATGTGGGAATGGTAGGGTTCGTGAATGTGCTAAGTATTTGTTTTTACATGTCTTGTTTTCATATACATTTAATGCCGAACCGTCGGTGCACATTCCCTTGTTTATGTTTTTTTTTTTTAATTTGCAATCTATTTTGTTTGTATATAGTTATATTGATGTTAACTGAAATGAAATTGACTGAATGAATAATAGTTGTCCTTGTTAGGAGATTTGTTGATTGGAAATTAACTTGTATGACTGTTGAGCATTTGGCAGTGAGAGACTTTCCAGCCTTTGCGGCAATTAACAACCACGAAACTTGGAAGGACCTCTCCGTGGGTCACCCCCACAGTTGTGTGTATTCAATCCTTGTGTAATAATTAAATAAACTAGATTTGGATCCGCGCAACGCGCGGGTGTTAACTTTCATTTTATTTAAATAGATATTTTATTTTTATTTCAAGAATATGATATATTCAAATCTGTATATTGATTTTTCAAATATTAGTATTTATTTAATTTTATTGTTTTTATCAAATTAGTTATTTCAAAATGTAACATATATTTGTATTTTCTTTTATATATTTTGTTGTTGAAATAGTATTTGATTATTGAACTCATGAAATTTTTAAATCTAATTTGGTAAAATATAAAATTATTTTTATTTCTAAAGATATTGTAACATTTCAAAAAAATCTAAATCAAACAAAATTAAAACTATATATCTTAGATTATAAATATAAAAACTAATTAAACATTAATATATTTTTTTGTTCTTTTGTTTCAAAAAATGAACTATCTAAGTATTTAACAAATAACATATATATTTTATATTTATTTGTCGCTTTATTATATATTTATATTATTGTATTTGCATTTAGTTATTGAAAGTATTTTGTATTAAATTTATGCTCTTACCCACCGATCTTCGAGCTAAATTTTCTTTTAGCAATTTTTTTTATGTTTATTTTTTTTAATAATATATTATTATATGTACAAAAGTCTAAGATATGTCAATTTCTATACATGTATTAAATAGTTTGTGAATGTTAAGTCGTTCTATCAACGTATTATATTTTAACATAAATATTTTATATTTATGAAAATAAAATTTATCAATTTATCAATTAAGTATAACTTTATCATATTTAGTTCACTATAATAATTTTAGTTTAACATTAATTGTTATTAATATAAAATAGAGAAATTCCCTTAGATAACCCATTTTAGTTTGTTTGTCACAAAAATAGTTTTTAAGGAAAAAAATGACCAAAATGTTTTTTTAGAAGCTAAAAAATTCATTTATATGCAATTATACCCCTAGGGTTAACTAATTTGGACTTTAGGGTTTAGAATTAAGGGATGGGTTTGGGGTTAGGGTTTCAAATTTCAAAAAAATAAAAAAAATCATAATTTCAAAAAAAGGTCTATTTTGGTCATTTTATTTTTTTGAGGGCTATTTTGTGTAAAAAACTTAAAAAGGGTTATTTAAGAGAATTTCCCTATAAAATATATAAAAATAAAATAGGATTTTTATTTTTAATTTTATAAATGATAACTGAATATATATTTATGCATAATAATAGTTGATTTTTAATTATGAAATTAGTTTAAATATTTACATAAACCTTTTGAAAATTAAGATACTGTTAAAATATTTTTCAAAATATTTGTTAGAATTTTTAATATATATATATATATATATGTTGATAATGAAAAGATATCATGATTAAAAGATTTTATATTATTAGCTTTAATGAAATACATGTTAAGTTTTTATACATGTATTATATAGTTTGCTAATGTTAGTTTGTGTTATTAACGTATTATATTTTGAACAGAAATACTTATGAAATGAAATATAAAAATTTAATATAATTTTATTATATTTAGATCAATATAATAATTTTTTTAATATGATTGATTGTTATTATATAATAGATAAAATAGGATAAAATATGATAAAATTTATATTTTTAATTTTTTAAAAATATATAAATGTATAATAATATTACATAAATAATTTAGAAATTAGTGAAAATATTTACATATAAGTTTGAAAATTAAGATCTTGTTATAGTCTTTTAAGTAGATTTGTTAGAATTTTTAAAAATATATATTTATATTTAAAATGAAAAGATATCAAAAGATATTGTGGTCAAAAGATATCAAAAAAATATTAGGAATGATATTATTAAGCCATATTATTTGTATTAAATAAAAAATAATTGATTTTTAGTAAAGGTCCATTTTAAAAAAAAATCACACATGAATTAAAGTTGTAACTTCTGTTTTAATATATAAGATAAATAAAAAGGGTAAAGAGTCTAGTGTGTAATTTGGTTATGAGAATGTAACTTTATTTAATTAATAACAATTTGAATTTGTTAAATCGGATGGAATTTAACTCATTATTTTATCAACTAGTATAACATATATATAATATATATTCACATTTTTATGATATATTTCACTCAAAAGGAAGAAAAAGTGGAACTTTTGGTTAAGTAACACGACAAAGATCCATCGAAGACTACGACTACTTTCACTAATACTATAATTAAATTAAAGAGACCACTTTTTCAAATACAAATAACCAAAATATTATAAATCCCATAACAGAGATGCTTATATACCAAGTGACTCTGAGCTGTATGATTCTATGAACCCCATTTTATAATACAATAAACGAATACTACATAAAAAGTAAAAACTCCATAGAAATTGTTACATTCGCCTAAAATACCTTTCAAGATTTACGTTACAATACAAAGTGAAAACCATTACTTCCAATTTACTCCATTTTTGTTTTTTCATTGCCGTGTCCTAATGAGCCGATATCCAATCGTCCTGATCTCAAACGTCTTAACCGCAAGGGCAACATCACGCATCGTGGTATCAAGAACGTAAGGGTTGTTATCAAACATGATGCGAGACCCGTTAAAAAGATGACGGCAAGGCTCACGGCGCTGAGAGATTGAACCGTGGTAGTGAAAATAGCGGATTATACTTCCCGCTCCGTGGTATGTCTTCCCTTGTAGATTCTGCGACATGTGAACGCCCGTCGCAAACACGTTACGCGGTTGAACCGCGTATTTCCTATCCCGTCGTGGGACTTTCTTCACATCTCTATACGCCAGTTTCTCAAATCCCCATTTTCTGACAACACACAACTACAATATCAATCATCCAAAAACTACTATCCAATTTCTTAAATATTGTAAGATCAAAGAGAATGAACAAATACTAACCAAAGCGTATACACCTTTATAAATTAATAATGTTGAGACTAACATCAAAACTATAATTTTTTATTGATTTATATAAATTATTAATTTATCGATATACTAACTGAACAAAAAATTCAATTTAAAACTATAAAATTATATTATTTTATAGAATTTTTTAATATATATTAATTTATAAAATATTAATTTAAAGAGATTATACTGTATATATTTATACTAAACCAAAACCAATATTATATTTAAGTTTTGAACTAAATTAAACCAAAATTACTTGCATCTTTTACCCAATTTTTTTTTTAATTGTTCAATTCAATTAAAATTTTAAAACCGAACTAAATTATATTCAGTATAATTCGCTAAAGATTTTATGCAAATGAACAAACCAAAACCAGAATTATCTGAATCGAACTACCCGTTCGAATCGAACATGCTGGCCTACATTCATCAATCGAATCCTAGCAAATCTCGAGTTAGTTTTGGAAATCTGAAAGCTACAAGAATCATTGAAAACAACTCCTACCCACATGGACCATCATTCCAACCATTGAAAGCGTGCAACAAAAAAGGAAAAGCTCTTTTCACAGGAAACATATTGACAGAATCAGATGCTACTTTAACCAAATTAGTCACTGATTCCAAATGCTTAACCCACCCATAGGTTGGTTAAAACTCAATCAATAAACCAATCAAAACCAAAACTTTTCAATTCCGGTTTAAAAAACAATCCAAATAGGTTACCTGTAAGTTCTCGCAGCACCGTCGCCGGAGAAACAGAGCTGACTACTCATAGGCATCTGTTCAATGGTGAACTGAGAATATTCCTGTAAAGATTCCATCACCGATGAGATTGTATTATTCGGAGGAATACAGATAAACTCATCAACATCGAAGAAGAAGATCCACTTCGCATCGAATCTGTATCTGTGCAAACAATCATTCACCACCATGAACTGGTTGTGATAGTATCCATCGAACCGTTCTTGATCTCTGATATCGTGTAACGTCACTCTCCCGAGCTCAATCCACGGCCGTAAAACCTCAAGCACTTCCTCTTGAACCCCTCCGGCGTCGTGAAGAACGAAATGAGATTTCTCTCCGAAGAACCTGGCGTGGTAAGCGATCCATTCCCTCACTCGCTGCGGGCTTAGGTTTCCGTAGAGAGACGAGCCGCAGTAGAGGTATTCGTATTTTTCGCGGCGGCGGTTGGTGTCGTAGAGATCGAAATCGACGGCGTTTGGGGCTTCGGTTAAGGCTGGAATCGAATCGGTGACATTCCGATCTGCGTCTCCGGTGGTGGCGTGGAGTAGAAGAGTCCCGCCGGAGTTTTTGGAGTTTACGGTCGCCGGGAAAGTGCAGTTAACGACGACGGTTGTGTAAACTCGACCGTATCCCCAATCGGTTAAGATTTTGTTACCGTCGGTTAACACCCGGTTCTCAGATTGGTTTAGTGGGACCCACTCGCAACGGTAAGACGGATGTGCGTAGACGTGAAGTGGCTTCGACGATAAGCCGATAACGGCGAAAGTGTTGACGCCGCCTCTGTAAGCGCTCATTAACACGAAGTTGTAAGCCGCCCAGCCGTATCCAGTAAAAGACCGTTTGGTAACGCCGTTATTTAACACCGACTTCTGTTTAACATCGCCGTTATCCACTACCGCGTTGCCAGTAAACAGCCGTTTTGTATCGCCGTTATTCACTACGGCCTTTTCAGCTAACGGCCGTTTTAAGACGCCGTTCTCTAATCCCAGGTTGTTTACGACGGCGAGGGAAGTTGAATTAACGGCGTCTGGAGCGGCGATGCGTGAGATGCAGAATCTGAGTTCGGAGGCGGAGATGGAGAAGGAAGAAGGTATGAAAGGAAGAAGAGTAGCTAAAGTGCAGAGAACGAGTAACGCCATTAAAATGAGCTTGAGCTCGGCGGAGAAGTTCCATAGGAAACAAATTATAAGGTTTTTATTATCCTTAGTGTTTTGATCTTTCTCTTTCGCCATTTTCGAGGGTTCTTCTCTCTACTGATGAAGAAGAAGACGAATCAGAACGTACGAAGCGTTGAGAAAGTAAAGCGACAGAGCACAGAGAGAAAGAGAAGAAGAAGATATTAAAAGGAGAAGTGAACAGAGAATGAAGATGAGTCTCTGTTTATAAATTATTTATTTTACTTTGTTAATAATAATTTTCACATATTTGTAAAATAAAAATCACTTTCTTATCATGTTTGCATGTTTTCTTTTTGTCACTTAGATTATTGTTTCCTCCGTTTCAAAAAAAAAAAATTATTTCAAAAAATGTATTTTTATTTTTTTTAATGTATCTTTTATCAATTAACAATAAAAAATTATAAACTTCAAAAATATTAATTATATGTTTGAAATTTTATTGGCTTAGAAATATGGAAAATATAAAATTATAAAACCTATGCATTAATAAATATATAATAATAAAAAATTGTAAATTTCGAAAACATTAATTGCATTTTTTAAAAATCTTATTGACTTAGAAATATAGAAAATATAATATTACAAAACTATACATTAATAACTAAGGTTTAATATGTTTTACTATGGGCAATTCTCTTAAATAGCTTTCTTAAGTTTTTGTCACAAAAATAGCTCTAAAAAAATAAAATGACCAAAATAGACTTCTTTATTTTTGAAATTTTGATTTTTTTTTTTTGAAATTTGAAACCCTAACCCCAAATCCACCCCTTAATTCTAAACCCTAAAGTCCAAATTAGTTAACCCTAGGGGTATAAATGCATATAAATGCATTTTTAGCTTCTAAAAAAAACATTTTGGTCATTTTCTTCTTTAAAAACTATTTTTGTGACAAACAAACTAAAGTGGGCTATCTAAGGGAATTTCTCATTTACTAATAAGTATTAAAATTCTAAAATATGTATTACTTTAACACATTTAACACATATAGAGTATTATTAAAAACACAGAACCCAACATGGACAAAGCCCAAAATACAAAAAAAAAAAAAAAAAAAAAAAAAAAAAAAAAAAAAAAAAAAAAAAAAAAAAAAAAAAAAAAAAAAAAAAAAAAAAAAAAAAAAAAAAAAAAAAAAAAAAAAAAAAAAAAAAAACACTGCAAAGAAAGCTCAATCAAAAGGTAAAACATAATACAACTTCAGGCCGTAGTCCAAAAAGGAGAAACATTGGAGAAGAAATGATATCTCACTCATAATTATATATTTAAACTTGAACTTTTATAAAAAAAAAATCAACTTTTTTTTTAATCTTTTTATTTTTTTTTATAATTCGAAAATGCTTTTTGAAACTATTTTAAAAAAATATATTTTCAAAATTTAATATTTACTTTTTATTTCTTAAAATTTTAAATTTCAATCGCAAAACTCCACTCGTTAACTCTAAACCTTAAGTCTACATTAATTAACCCTGTGGGTATAAATGTATATTTACCTATTTAATGCAATATTTTGGTCATTTTGATTCTTGAAAGTTATATTTGTGACAAAAACTTTTTAAGGCTACCCTAGGATATTTTGCATAGTTTATATAGAATAGAATACAATGTAATATTGTTGTCCAAAAAAAAAAGAATACATATAATATTGTTATTCTAACATTACACAAAGGATTTAGTAAAAATATATGTTCATTTTAAAAATTTCAAAAACATATAATGTTCAGAAAAAATCTATGTTTTTATATGTAAATTAAAAGTTTGAATAATAATTATTTATGATATTAAAAGTAATTAAAATTATAGGAAAAAGTGAAAAGGGTAAATCTGTAATTAATATATAAATACACAAAATGATATAAATGATGGTTACTTACCTAATTTAAGTTTTTTTTAATACAATGCAATTCCCTTATTTATCATCTCCCTTTGTAAAAAGGTTTGGGAAAGTTAATCTAACAAATTAATTTGAAAAGTTATTGAAATTATGATTGGTTATGCTTCTCTCACTGACTCAATTTTGCAAATAAATAACATTTTTGAGCATCTCCAATATATCGTTATTTTCACTTCAATAATAGTATTTAAAGGTAAAATTTCTCCAATTCTCTTCTGTTTATTTCTCTATAATAAAGATGTTGATGTATTAGTTCACAGAGTATTACAGGAAGTAGTACATAATATATTGCATGAAACTGGAACTATGTTGGAATTCGTGTATTGATTGCTTGAACTTGAAAAAGGGAAAGAAATATATGTGTGAGACATATGGACGTTTTCCATTAATCAAAAGAGAATTTAGAAGTTTGTCACTAAAAATTGAAATTTTGCTTAAAAGAAAAAGAAAATTAACAAGAAGATTTGAAGATCCTTATTTGGGAAAGATAGCCACGAAATATATCTAGTATAACTAGGTTGGGGGAACTTTGTATGAGATTAACACAAAAAAATATTCTTGGCAAAATGAGTTTCATTACTTGTATGGTGAGTGAAACATAAAAGGTTAAAGAGAGAGAGAGAGAGTTTCTTGGATCATGTGTTAAGATCATAGAAACGTATGAGGCTAGTGTTTTCTGATTAAGTAAGACTTGGAAGTTTACTTGGAAGATGTTTAATAAAAACATATTCCTTATTGTGTAATTGTGTTCATTTATCGTAATAGTTCTTGACACAATACTCATATGACGCTATATCATACTCATCTTGTACTTTTAGTTGGTATCAGAGCGGATCATCTAAGTTCAAGGTGAGATGCTGAAAGCAAGATGAATGATATAGTAGGACATGAATTTATGCTTGATCATGAATGCTATGGGCATTGGAAAGTGAAGATGAAGGCAAGTTTACAAAGTATTGATATGGATGTTTGGGTATCACTGGAAAATGGCTATGAAGTTCCCAAGACATTAGAGAAAGATGGTATAATGGTCAACAAATCACTGACTAAATGGACAAAGCATGAGAATGAGATATCAAGATATAATGCAAAAGTATTATCTTGTATTTTATATCCGTCAAAAAGAAGCAACCTGATCTGATTCAAGGATGCAAGAATGCAAAAGAGATGTGGTATATTCTTCAAACACACTTTGGAAGAACTAAGAAGTTTAAGAGTTCAAGGATTTATTTTTTCAAATAAAAATTTGAGAACTTGAAAATGGAAGAAGATGAATATGTATAGATTTTAGTTCTCAACTCATTGCGTTATCACAAGAGGCTCATGTTCTGGGCAAGGAATACAAGGACAAGAAACTGGTGCAGAAGTTTTAAGGTGTATGCCGCAAAGGTATACAACTTATAAGACAACAATGTTTGTATCTCTTAACATAGATAAATTTATCTTTCACGAAGTTGTAGGTATGGTAAAATTTTATGAAAATAGAGCTTGATGGTGTGGGCAATTATACTGAAGTCAACTTGACAGTTGCTGAAACAACAAGTCAAAAATCAGAGAATGAAGATGAGATGATTAAAATGATTCACGTGCTTTACCAAGTACTATAGAAAGTGATATAGTGGAAAGGACATGAGAAAGTTGGTTTGAGCAAACAAAGACAAGAAGCTGGCGAGCCATGTATTAATACAGAGGTGCAATGTTATAAATGCATAGGATATGGATATTTCATAAAGGAGTGTCCAACTGCCAAGAGAAGAAGATTCAAAAGTTTTAGGTGCAAAAAATTGGACACGATGAGATGCCGAAGAAAGAGAGATTGTTCCTAAGGATAAATGATAATGAATCATAAAAAGACGAAGTGCTCAACCTAATTGCATTGGGTGCACACAAAGATGAAGCAAGTACATCATCTGAATCAGATTCTGAATTTGAGAAGAAATAATATGATCAAGGATTAGAGGAAGATCTCAAGGAGATCTACAAACAAGTGCGTAAAATGTTAGTGAAGCTTGGAAAAGAGAATATGGTGCTAGTAAAAGATAATAGACGTCTTGAAGCACTTATTAAAGTTATATAGAAGGAACTACAAGTAGAGAAAGAAAAAGCAAGAAAAATTGTGTTAAACTTAATAAAACACAAAAAAGTTTAAGAATGTTAAATAATTGGACGAACCAGTTAGATCATCTTCTCAACATTGGAAAAACTGATTGGTGTGGTCTTGGATTTAAACGAGAATCTTTGAAATCTCAATGTGTTTATGTGCCTGGAGATAAAATAGAGAGTATATCCACGTCCGCTATGAACCCATTGGTTAAGATGTCTGCCACATTTACTTCAGATGGAAAGACTAGAGTGAAGATTGCAACTGCTACGAGAACTGCTAAAACAAAAATTCGAGAAGTGAAGAGCGTATTTCGACGAACCTTCATACATGTGTGTCATCATTGTGAAGTTGTTGGGTATATTAGGCCAAAGTGTTTCAGACTATTGAGAAATAAGCATCAGATTGAGCGAGTATATGATATGAGGACTCATGGTCCAACATGTTATTCTTGTGGAGTTCAAAGACATGTTTGACGTAATTGTTTCAAGTTGGTTAAAAGAAGTAATCATGGTGGAATAAGTCTTAGGAATATGTATTCTGAGAGAGCTAATCACTATGGATTTGGTGGACTGGGATTTCATCCTCGATTTAGAGGATGACGATCTTCGAATTACTTTTTGACCATGATATGATTCATAGAGGGAAATCGAAGACATTTTTCTGTCTGTGTGATGAGTTCACATACATAGTTAAAAATGAGAGATTGTTGTTGTATTAGTTTGTGGTGTACTATAGAAGGTAGTACGTAATGTGTTGCATGAAACTAGAGCTATATTGGAGTTTGTCTACTGATTACTTGAACTTGAAAAAGAAAAAAAATATATGTGTAAAAACAAATGAGCATTTTACATTAAGCAAAAGAGAGTTTGCTTGAAAAGGAAGTTTGTCACTAAGAAAAAGAAAGTTTTAGTTAAAAGGAAAAAAGATTAACCATGAGATTTTGAGATCTTTACTTGGGGAAAAGAGCTATGAAATCTATCTAGTATAACTACGATGTGGGAGCTTTGTATGAGATTAATATAAAAGAAAAATATTCTTAACATAAGAGGCTTCATTACTTGTATGGTGAGTGAAACATAAAGAGATAAAGAGAGAGAATTTCTTGAATCATGTGTTAAATCATAGAAACTTGTGAATCTAGTGTTTTCCTGATTAAGCAAGAATTGTAAGTTTACTTGGAAAAAATCTAGTATATAAGTATTTTTTTGTTGTATAATTTTTTTTTGTGTTCATTTGTCATGGTAGTTCTTGACACGATACTCATACGATTCTATATCAGACTTATCTTGCGTCAAACTCATCTTGCACTTTCAAGAGTTTACTCTTTTTTCTAGCATTCTTCTATTTTTTTATTTATATTTAAAGTTGCTATTTTATAAGAATATGTTAGAACATATTTTACATCTATTATAGAATTTATTTATTACAGAAGTAAAAATATCAAAATATATTAGAGATGGTCTTACAAGTTACAAATAACAGTAATACACAACAAAAATTAAAAGTAACTAGGTGTTTTGTCCACACTTGCAGACTTAATAATTTACAAAAAATGAATATATATATTATTAATTCAAAAATTATTAGAATAAATTATTTTTATGCTTTTAAAATATTCAATAATTGATTTTTATATACAATAACATTTTTTATTTTAAGAAATATCCTTTATTACTTAAAATAAACTTGGAAATATTCATATATACATAAAACTATGTACATGGATTTATATTTATTTTTAAAATAATATGATGTAAATTATTTTTGGATAACATAATATAGAATCTTTATAGCTAATGATGATTATCAAAATTAGAAATTATTTTTTAATATATGGATAATTATATATTAACAAATCTAATTTTGTTATTTATTAAAGGTAATGAAGACTTTAAACGTTTATTTTGTAAATAATAGTATAAATAATTTTAATTTTTACCAACTTTTTTAGAAATTATCACAATGAGTAATTTTGATTGCCAACTTTTTAAAAAATTATCACAAAGAGTGATTTTGACTGTCCTAAGAAATTTATCTCAAAACATAGATGATTCATTCTATCTTATTTGATATCTCTTATATATTATTTGTGAAGTGATTTGTCATGTGTCATCACAATATTAATTTATCATGTGTCATCACAATATTGATTTGTCATATATCATCACAACATTGATTTTTAAAAAATAATCTCAAAACATAGATGATACATTCTATCTTATTTGATATCTCTTATATATTATTTGTGAAGTGATTTGTCATGTGTCATCACAATATTAATTTATCATGTGTCATCACAATATTGATTTGTCATATATCATCACAACATTGATTTTAAAAAAATAATTACATAGCTTAGTATAAAATATAACATGTCTTACCTTACTATGATATATATAATTTTTTTAAATGAAGTTTATATTTTTGGTAAGATTCTTAAAATATAAGAATAACTTAAGTGTATTATCATTAGTAAAAATTTAATAAATAACATAATTATAAATATAAACAAGTTTTACATTCAATTTTTGAATGTAAAGATAATTTTTTAGTTATTTATACTTTTATCATAAATAATAAAATTTTGAGTTATACTTTAACTCAATGTAAAAACAACTAACATATTTTCAAATTATTATTTTTCTTGTATAATCAGCAAAATATATTTATTCAGTGAATGTTACTCAATTCACTGAATTAATCAATAAATTAAATTTTATTAGTTGAATTTATTTTAACCAAAATCAATTCAAAACAAATTTAGTTTATAATAAAACTTAACTAAATCTTAAAATATAAATTAAAATTTGTTAAATCAAATTAAAATGATTATTTTAATTTTTTCATACTATTAAACTAAAATTTAGAAATATTACTAAAATATATATTAAATTAAAAAATAAATAAAGATTTATATTTAAAAAAAAATTATTATCACTGCGTATAACGCAGGGGACCTTCTACTATATATTAAAATAAAGTCGATTTAATATTATTAAACTAAATATATAAAAATATATATAATATTTTAAAGTAAATATAATATAAATTTAATTATGATATTATGTTACAACATTTTTATGATTTACAAAATAATGATAAATTATCAGTTAAATTATTAAATTTATTTATTAAGATAAATAATTAAGCATAAAAATATAATTAAACTTAGTATTATAGGAAACATGATAAAACAGCAAATTTTTAAAAGTATAGATGATTTTAAATAGCGAATAATAGACTTTAAAAGGACTCTTGCTTTTTTGTATCCTCTACCGACGCATGATACTTCGCTCTATGCCAACATTACATTATATATTAATTGAATAAAATAACAGGTCCTCATCTGCTAATATTTGTTAGACATCTGGCACTCTGGCATTTTAGAGACCTGCCATGTATATAATCATTCTTCATCTCCAACGTCTTTGAATTATTATTGCTTCTTTATTTGCTACTTTTGGCTTAGAAGCTTAGCAAACGGTCGAAGAAAAAGCAAGGCTAAGGTTTCAGAATCTCGAAGACTTATGATTATCGTTCCTTTACGTATAAATAAATATTTACATCTTTCCTTTGTCAAATATATGTTAATATTTACTTTGTACTGTCATTTGTTACATTACATGGATTCTGATTGGCAATGAAACTGCATAGGTTCTCTCTTGGTGAATTGTATTCTACATTTAGTTATTACTAGATCTATTGTCCGCGCAGAAAATACAGTTAAATATATAATATTATATATTTATTTAGTTTTTAACATGTTAAATATTTTTTTTATAGAAAATATGATAAATATAAGTTTGAATAATACTAAATCACAACAGTTAAAGATTTGATAATTTTTATATGAGACTAAGTTCTTAGAAAATCATTAAACAATTGAGTTTGTTTATAAAAGATAGTACAATGAATAATTCTCTATTTATTTAAAAAGAGTAATAATGTAGGATGATAGTTTGAAAGTGGAAAAAGAGAATAATGTAGGATTTTGTTGGAAAAAAGTTTGTTGGGTGAAGATTACACATAAAAGGTAAATAGTTGAAGAAGATGCGAGAGATAATGATTGTAAATCATAATATGAGTTGTTTCGAATGAAGATGTATTGATTATGAGATAGATGTTTGAGGACTGCATTAGTATAGAAGGAGAGATAGTTTTTACTTTCATTAGTGATTTAGTGAGTAAATATTTTTTTCTTTATTAAGGTTTTTAAGAGTCTTTGTATAATGTATTTAGAATCTCTTGGTTTTTAAATTATTAGAATGAAAAATTAATCATTTATATGTTTTAATGGTTAATTGCCGAAGAAAAAAGTGTTAACCTTCATTTGCTTTGATTTATTAGAAAACCAAATACAATAAAACATCTATAAATTAATAATGTTGGTATTTTAAAACTTTACTAATTTATAGAGATATTAATTTATAAAAGTTTTCTTTTTTAATTTCTTAGTTTAAGATATTTTTATTCTAAGATAAGAAAAATATTAGATTTTAGTGTATAAACATTAATTGTTATTTTTAAAACTTAACATTTATATTAGTTTTATTATATTATTGGTGTATATAATATATATTGCATAGAAATTAATGTAGTTGTAGTTATAATATTACTAAATCTTATCAAAAATATATTAAGTGTTAAGATAATACAAAGACAATTTCATTGTGAATATAAAACAAACAATATAATAATAGGTTATTATTTATATAAAATATGTACACATATAAGTTATTAATTTATAATTTTAATGGGACCATATATTTATATATAATTTTTAAAAATTATTATTTTATTATTTTATCGATTTGTGTCAAATTTTGAACCAGCTAAAATGGGATAGATAAAATTTATTAATTTATACAAATTATTAATTTATCGAGTATTAATTTATAGAGGTTCTACTGTAGATAGTTTCTACTCTTTCTGAATTCAGGTTGGGTGAACAAACCAACACATTTAGTTATATTTTATTTAAGTTTAAAGATCTACGACGAAGCTTTGTCTGCGTGAAAAACAAATTTATAGGGTTTGTATGACTTTCTCTAACTAAATACTTATAAGATGTCATGTCATTTTAAATTTAAATATATTTATTTTAATATAATATTTGAAAAATAGAATGAAATATTTTTTTTATTTAAAATAACATTATTTTGTGTGTTTAATATATATTAGTTAAGATGTAATGGTTAAAGTTTCTAATTTTCTATTAATATTTTAGTAATCATGTCTAACTCTTTATTAAAATGTCTAAAAAATTATATTTAACTATTTATTTTTATGTAATATATATTTGTTTATATATCATTTGATTTAATTTTTAAATATTATTTGAAGAATAAATAATTTGTAAGTATTTATTATAAGATATATATTAAATCATTTCTCTTAATCACAAAAATATAATAATGTATAAATTGTTTGATGACATGGAAATATAAAAATTTATGATAGACTCATTTAATTTGCCTACGTGGGTCTTTATTATAATGAAGGAGAACAATGGAAAGACGAAACGAATCTATTAAGTTAGATTAAAGAAGAGAATTGATGTAAGGTGAGGTTACGAAACGGAGGTGGAAAATGGGAATCACATAGGCGAAGAAGGTGAAAGATCTACGACGAAGCTTTGTCTGCGTGAAAAATAAATTTCTAGGGTTTGTATGACTTTCTCTAACTAAATACTTATAAGATTTCATGTTATTTTAAATATTAATTAAATTGTTTTAATATTTATTCTATTATTTATTTATTTTAATATAATATTTGGAAAATAGAATGAAATATTTTTTTTTATTTGAGATTGCATTAATTTGTGTTTTTAATATATATTAGTTTAGATGTAATGGTTAAAGTTTTTAATTTTTATTAATACTTTAGTAATCATGTCTAACTTTTTATTAAAAATTTCTAAAAAATTATATTTAAGTTTTATTTTTTATGTAACATATATTTGTTTATATATCATTTGATTTAAATTTTAAATATTATTTGAAGAATAAGTAATTTATAAGTATTTATTATAAGATATATATATTGGATCATTTCTCTTAATCACAAAAATTATAATACTGTAGAAATATTTTTTATTTAAAATAATATTAATTTGTGTGTTTAATATATATTAGTTTAGATGTAATAGTTAAAGTTTCTAATTTTCTATTATTATTTTAGTAATCATGTCTAACTCTTTATTAAAATGTCCAAAAAATTATATTTAAGTATTTATTTTTATGTAACATATATTTGTTTATATATCAATTTATTTAATTTTTAAATATTTTGGTTAAAGTTTCTATTTTTTATTAATATTTTAGTAATCATGTCTAACTCTTTATTAAAATGTCCAAAAAGTTTATATTTAAGTATTTATTTTTATGTAACATATATTTATTTATAAATCATTTAATTTAATTTTAAATATTATTTGAAGAATAAGTAATTTGAAGTATTTATTATAAGATATATATATTAGATCGTTTCTCTTAATCACAAAAAATATAATAATGTAGAAATATTTTTTATAGACTGAGTGTATAAATTTTTTTAATGACATGAATGTTTTAAATGTTTTAATTGGAGGATTTTTTGTACACATGTGGCATAACTCTAAGTGCTTTACATTCCCCTTTTAGTATAGTATAGATTACTGTTTCTATTTTCTTAACGTGTATAATTTAATGTCATGCTTTCATATTTTGACAATATTTCCAGATTTTGATGTATGACAAGGAAATCTGATATCATAATTTTTTAGTTATGCTATTTTGAGCTATTTCTACTTATCTCTGTCATGAATCGATCACTTAGTAAAAGTCTCTATCAAGATTACATCATCTAAACTTTTGTCTCCCATTTGTTGGAGGATGAACCTTCGGCCCACTCGCAAGTTGGATCTAAGTTCGAGAAGAAAGCCCATCAATGAAGACTGACCTAACTAATCGATGCTCCTATAGCGCATGCAACTAATGAACATATGCCTAATAACATAGGATGTAATAACCGCTGATCATAGACGTATGATAGAGACTCAAACCTACACAAACAATAATGTAATAATGATCGCCGAACAAACTTTCTGACACCAACACGAAACAAAAGAAGAAGAGTAGAATTGTATAAATAGAGGATCATTCAATTAGGAAAAGAAGGGGACACTGGAAAAAATACCAAAAGAAAGATAGAGAGAGAAACAAGTTTGACGATGAGTTAGTCTTTACGACGACAAATTCATTTTCTTTGTATTCTCATTCGGTTTGTAGCTTACACTCCATTAAATGAAACCTTTGACCCTTAAACCTCTTTTATTGTTTGATTACTATATTCTGAAGTTTATTACCGGATTTAGGATCCAACAATTAGCGTCCACCGTGGGGCCTGAAAGTTTGTAACGCATGAAGTTCACAAGAGCAACTACAAGCTGAGAGAATGTCCACTTCGTCTACTGGCCAACCCCAGGCAAAAGCAAGCGAACGACATACCACACAAACGCTGTACCATAAAGCACAGTAAAGACTGGAAAAAGCAGCCAGATAAATCCCAAAAGCGCACGCCCATCAACAGACGCCGCTATCGACGCAATGCTTGTAAGAGCCAAAAATGCTTCCACCACAATGTCATCCACAACACAAAAAATTACCCAAACAAATCTATGGCAAGCCCGGCTCACCCATCACAAACTTCTGAACACTTGTAAGAATCGCTCAACCTCCATACTCCCTGAGAATACCCGCCAAGAGCCAATTTATCAGCCGTGCTACAATCCCTGCTCCAGAAGATGGACAAACTCACCCGCGCGAAAAGCATAAGGACTAATGACCAAAACTTAGATGCCGATTCGACTCAGAGACAGGAAGAAGAACCGACGGACCCACGGAATACCATGCGTATACCCGCCGAACTGGCGGCCCATATTCAAAGAAACCTTTTTGGAGATTCGGACCATCACAAAGGTAGACGGCTCACACCCAACCAAGATCTACGCCACCTTGGAGAGGAAGATCGAGATAAAGTAATAAGAGAGCTGCAAGCAACTCTAAGAGACATAAATTCTCGTGTACACCAGGCCACAGTGCCGCACCGGAGATAGATTGTGTGTCGGAGGAAACCCAAAACTCACCGCTCACGGCCAAGATATCTGACAAACCCATATGTCACACATGTAAAATAAGTTCCTACATACGACCATAGTTCGGATCCCCGTCAATACATGATCGCGTTCAGTATCGCCATGGGACGAGCTCATTTTACCCCCAACGAGCGAGATGCTGGTTACTGTCAGCTATTTGTGGAAAATCTCAACGGACCGGCATTCAGTTGGTTTTCGCGTCTTGACACATGATCAATCGACAACTACCAACAATTATCGACAACATTCTTAAAACACTATTCGATGTACATCAAAGACGGAGCATTGGAGGTGGACCTTTACACCCTGTCCCAAAATTGGACAGAATACCTCTATTTCATCAGAAGATTCAAAGTGATAGTATCCCGCGTCAAGGTGTCCGACAAGATAAAAATAACAGCCATGATCAACTCTCTATGGTATGAATCATAACTACGCAAAGATCTCAAACTAAACAAAACCCACACGTGGAAGATGCGCTACACCGATCTAACCTATTCGTGGAACTGGAGGAAGACAAATAAACTATGGACAAAAAATATGTGACCCCCAAAACCACCACAGCCAAAGAAAAACCAAAAGAAAAATGTTGGAATCGCGCCACCGACCGGAGACCAAACGCAAGCGGGAAGAAGGAGACTAAAAGGCACAAAACTTTCATATCAATAACGCACATCGATCACCAAGACTGGCATGGAACAAATGGTCCTGCAAGGAGAACTTGACGAGATACTGCGAATTCTACAAAAGAAACGGACATTCGACCATGGAATGCAAACATATGCAAGATTACCTATTCACAAAATACCAAAGAGGCAAAATAAAACCACTAGTTAAGAAAGAGCTCGGTCGATCGCGAAAGAGATAATCGCTGATGAATGCCGCCGAGAAGAGAGGCAACCCGTGAAAGCAATGAAGCAAAAAACCCCCGACCGAAGATAAAATCCTTAAAAAGGGAGAGGCTAGAAGACCAGCAAGGAGACGTTCTACACCCGCCACCACAGCGACGCATCCACGTCATCATAAGAGGATCACACCAAGAATCAAGAATAAACGCGATACACAACAAAGAATACAACACGAGGAAATACAATTTTGCGAATAACCCAATCAAACACACCCCATTGCCTTCAGTAACTGGGATACCGAAGGACTGGATGCCCCTCATAATGACCCACTAGTCATCTCCCTAACGATGGCCAATTGTAAAGTGTCCCGAATCTTGGTCAATACCAGAAGCTCAGTCGCCATGATCTTCAAAGACACGTTGAAAAAGATGGATATCCAAGAAAGTGACATCAAGCCCGAAGCAAACCTATTAGTCAGTTTTTCAGGAGACACCACCATGTCGGAAGGCACCATTAAACTCCCGGTATACGTAGGAAATATCTGCAAGACAGTCAAATTCACGATAATCGATAAACCGACCATCTACAATATGATATTCAGAATCCCTTAGATCAACTCAATGAAGGCGATACTTTCAACCTACCACCAATGCATTAAGATTCCATCACCGGACGGTGTATATACAATCAGAGGGAGACAAAGCACCTCAAGGGCATGCTTTGTAGCAGAACAAAAAAATCGGGAACCAAAAGCACAACAAGACGACACCAGAAAAGCTTCAAAAGCTAAACTGTGACGACGAAAGAAGATGTCCCAAAAGGAGCCAAAGACAGATCATGTTGCAGCAAAAAAAGACAAAGAGCACCCATCCAGACGAAATGAGTTGACAACGAGAAAACATCGCTACGCAGGCCGACAAAGATAATCCCGTAATCAATTATCTATTCGTCGATTCTGAAGTACCGACACCGTAAGCAGCAAATGGAAAGGAGCCAAAACCGCAGAGGATCACAGACGATAGCAGCAACTAAACTACCAAAGAGGAAAATCACTGGATCTCGCAAAATAAGTGCGGCCTACAAGGAACGCTTAGAACCCGATCTCCAAAAAAAAGCAATGAACTACGTTTGGCTTGATCCCCCCGGGTACGTAGGCAGCCACCAAAAGAGTGCATCCACAGTAACAAAAAAGAGAAAAACGCTTTCAGCATCGGGCCTAAAAAGCCAGCCCGAAAGCAAAGCCGAGGCCAGATTCGCACGGGTCGGTTATCTGATAAGTGATAGGCCGGGTTCATCCGCACACTTATCTCATTCTTACCTTACATGGGGTAATCCGGGCCAAGTCCAGCCCTCCGCCTTAAGAAAAACGCTTTCAGCATCAAGCATTCAACAAGACTGATAACAAGAGAGTGTATGTTGAAGGTATGGTTGAAAAATTAGGATACTATGGTTTAAGAACAGTGGAGCCATAGGCAGAAGCGGTTGCCTTGATATGTTGTGTAAAGAAAGTTGCAAAATTGAGGTATTGCATGCCAATAAAAGGATAACTGACATGAAAGTGCTTTGGTAGGATAAAAGTTTCAACCTGTCGTGTATCTATGGCTAGCCAGTTAAAGGAAAAAAGAACAAGGACTGGGAAAGGATAACAAAGAACAGCACAACCAGAAGCAGGCCCTGGGTAATGACAAAAGATTTCAACGAGCTAGTTGATCTATCAGAGAAGATTGGAGGTGCTGAAAAAAGTGAATTTGAAGGAAACTAATTCAGACAAATGATCCTAACCTGCGGTATGGGGAACATAAAACACAGAGGATACCAGTTCTCCTGATCTGGAACAAGAAAAGAAGAAGTGTTTCAGTGCAGACTAGACAGAACAGTTGCTAACCTTGCTTGGTTGGACATGTTTCCACATGCATTGGCAAGCTACCAAAGAAAAATATGTTCTGATCATAGCCCAGTTTTGACAACGTTGGTGGATCAACTATGGAAGAGACGAGTAGGGTTTAAGTACGAACAAAGATGTTTAAAGCGTGAGGGCTTCTTGGATAAAATTAAGAATAGTTGGAAGAGACAATACATAGGACAATTGGGTCTAACAGGAAGAACTGCAAGCTGACGTAAGTCAACTTCAGTGTGGAAGAGGAAAGCTAAACCCAATTATGCTTCGAATCCATGAGCTTCATTATAAGATAGATGAAGCATCAAAACAATAATTCTTCAAAAGATGAGTGCTGAGTACTCTAAGAGAATAGTTAAAAGAAAAATACCACAATGCATAAATCTTTTCATGCATTCACCAAGAATAAAAGACCTTAAAACAGAATCATGAGCCTATTAGATGAGGAAGGAAAAAAGTGGTTTGCAGAAGAGGACTTAGGAAGAATGGCTGTAAGCCATCTCAAGCTCTTGTATACATCTGAAGACATTGGTGTCACTTTATCTAGCTGAAACGAGATCTTGCTGATCATTACAGAAGAGCATAATGCTATGGTGATGGAGCCATCAAGCAAGGATGAAGTTAGGGAAGCGGTCTCTGATATCAACCCAAACAAATTCCCTGGACCAGATGCTATGTTGGTTTGTTTTTATATAAAAACAAAACGAAATTCTCATCTCCATCTAGATGGCTCATCCTGCTGAAACAAACAGCCCCATATTCATTTTTCCTATTGGAACCTTTCCGTTGTGAAATCGCGTTAGGGATTTGCTTATTTAAGAAAATAGAGGTGACTGAATTTAATAGAGTTCATTCATACGGGTGACAAACTACATTGGTATTGTTGAGCTTGGAAAGTGATGCTCTCAATTGTTGTAAGGTGGAATTGGATAACCGTAAATTAGTATTTTTTGGAACTAAAGTCAGATTTCTTGCTTGGTCTGCACCGGGTCAAGATTTAATCTGTTTCAGTAGATCCTGACGAATGCACCAGTTCCTGCGATTGTTTATGAGAACTTTATTGGCTGTGTGTCACTTATTGTAGAGGTAAAGTAAGAGGCACTTCCTTGGAATTTTTTCTGCATCAGAAACCTTGCTAGGAAGGAACCAGTTCATGAGATGGTTCCAATGGCAGATTTGGGATGCTCTTTGGCAGTGAGGAGCTTGATATTTTTGTAAACGATGGAGCATTCCGAATGGTCTCTCAAGTGCCTTATGGAACTACACAGTATTACTGTGAATCAGGGCCGTCTAACAGAACGTGCAAGTGGAGCGGTCGAACAGGGCCCGAATCAAAATATATAAAAAAATTCAGAATTTTAAACATAAATATATAAGTTATGATATAAAATTTTAAATTTTTAGACATACTATTAAATTAATAGTTTATATTTTCAAAAGAGATGTCAAATATATATAAAATAAATATATGAACTGTTAAAACTACTTTATTATATTATTAAATATATTATTAATATTTTTTGAACAGGGCCCAAAAATAATACGAGACGGCCCTGCTGTGAATTTAGCCAAGGTGTGTTAGTCTTGGAAGATGTTTTGGTTGAACCGTCCTGTAACAACAATGGCGAAAGGTAAGCACAGAGAAAAAACGGGTTGCTACGGACTATGGATTTAACTCTGATAAAAATTCCAAGCTTTCTATTTCACAGAAGAACAACGACTTTGTTGTACAAGGAGGACAAGTATATTTCTTTTTTAGTTGGTTTGTTTTGATTTAGTTTGGTGTGCTTCTTGTTTTTGTACAAATTGTAGTACAACATCAGCTTCTCGTGCAGTGAGTTTACTTTAGAACATCAAAAAGATTCACAAAGTAAAAACATAATTTAATTGAACTTCAAGTGTATAGTAAATATCACATGACGTCAGACTTACAAAAGTAGCTCTATGTAGTTCTGAATCAAAGTTATAAATTTCTAAAATAAATAAAATATACATAAACCAAAATTAATAAATATAAACATGAATTATTTATACAATTACTTTATAGTCAAGTCAAAAATTAAAAACAACAACTATTTTTGTTACTAAACCTTCCAAAATAAGGTGTATTTCAGGCCTTCAAATATCACATAAGTTAAATAATTAATGAATTTGTGGACTTTTTTTTCGTGGTGCATATGCGAAATACAATTGGTATATCTAATACTATAAAACAGAACTTTACTCCTTTCTCCTTAGCCCACGTCAAAAAATAGGAGTCCAAGGTGCTGCCACGTGTTTTTAATAACGATGCCTTTCGTTGATTGTATCTTATTGTGGGCTTTACTTCCGTAGGCCTTATTTCCGGGCCCATAGCGAGCCTATTATATTTGTCGTCTACTAATCTTCTAACATATTTAAAAGATGGATATCAAAAACTAAAGCCCGTTGATTTCATTCACACTCTGTAGACGCAGCCGCCATGGTACAGCTCCTTCTTCAACTCGCCGTCCCTGAAAATTTGGATGGGTGATGGTCAACGCTTGCATTCAACCAACCTTTGTGTGAAGACGACGCCGTTGTGACGAACGATGTCCTACCCACCAGCTCTGGATATGCTGCGCCGTTACGGTTACCGTGCACTCAATCAACACCATTAGTGCTCTCTTTAATGGCACCGACTCTTCCTACCACTACGTCTCAATAAATACACTTCCTCCTTTCTTCCATGATATGAATCTACTACTATAAATATGGGAGTTCCTTGCTTTGAAGTTCATCACTATAATCCTCATACAATCATACTATAGGATGCCAACCTCCTCCCTTTTTGCTCGCCGCTTGAAAGCTGAACGTTGTAGCAACACGGTCAAAGTCCCGTAGAGGAATGGATCATCGTTCATATGCATATTTTAATTTTATTATATATTTTTTACTGTTTTTCTGCTTAAAGTTTGATTATTTTTTATTTTTTTGGCTAAAAGCTTAAAGTTTGATGTTAGTATCTAAAGCTCTGATTTTGAATGAATGTGAAGCTTCGAATTTGTTTTAAGACCCATGAGCTGGTGTTTGTAGGTCAAACTTGTGGTGGAAACTGACTGTGAAAATCTTCCATTAAAAAATCTGTAGTGAATGTGAATGCTTATCAAAATAAACCTTCCCATAACTTAGCTATTGGATTAAGAGATCCTTTTTGTATATATCACATATGAACAGTTTGATGGTGATTGCATTTGTTGAATTAAGGTTGCAAAGGGATTGACTATTGATGGAATATTGGAGAGCTAGAGAAAGATTAAGCTGGTTATCATGGAAGCTTGGAATGAAGAAGATAAAGATACTTTTATTGATTTGTTTTGGAAAGTTATGATTGGATTCTAAACGACTTGAGAAATTGGTTTGGTCCCGAGAGGTATGTCTTCTAGATCAATTCCTAATGAACACAGTTTTTGATTAATGTATATTGTCAAAACAACACGTTCATATAGTCAAAATTTCATCTTTTATTGCAATTTACCTTCAGAGCCTTGATATATATTCTACTTTATATGCAGATTCTATCCAGGAGTTTCAGATGAACTGAAATTTGCTATATCAAAGGACAAAAATTTACATTGTTACCATAATGCAGGTATTGTAATGATCTCAAAATGTATGGGCTTACATATATTGTTTTGTTGCTATTTATACCTAAACTTTGTTAGTATGTGTGGGAAATTGCAAAGGACCTACACAGAAGCGTTGTATAGAAAATTTTATTAGTAAAAATTAGAAGTTCATATCCAATCCACTAAAACCTGGTTAAAGAGCTAAAGATTTTTTTTTTAAAACGACCATGTAGAAATTCAGAATCAATTAAATTAAAAATATGCAATTTAATATTAAACGTTTCAGAATTTGGTTAAACACCTTATTGAGCCGCTTGGCCAGATACTTTGAACCCATCTTGCTGGCTAAGTGACCATAGTTAGTATTGGTGTCATAATAGTCCTGCATTTTTCTTCTCACAAGCATCATCATGTCGACATTTATTATTATTATTATCTATTTGCGAATGGTTCATGATCCTAATCCAAGGATGTTGCAACATGTATGAATTTCCCTCGAAAATCTTATTAACGCGAGCATTACTTTATGTTAGGAACATATTTTCTAACCAAAACAGGAATACACGCTGTTGATTTGGTTACTGTTATTAACTCAAGGTTAGCTTATTGAGAATAACAAATGTCATGCAAAGCTGAAAAATCAAAATTGACCAGACATGTCATGTTAAACAAAACCAAAATATAGAAGATGCTTCTAATGCTTTAATTCCTTTGTCCATTAGATCTAAAGCATTGAACTCAAACCATGATTCGTCTCTCTCAGCAGCATTTGAAACAATAATTTTAAGAAAAAATGTTCTTTTTTCACCAAAATACCAATGGATTCAAAAGATAAAACATACAAAAATAAAACTTATCCATATATTTTGAATTAATTTCTAATTTAGTGTCCCGTCCGTAGGGCGGGTCAAATTCTAGTATGTATATAAGATTTAAATATGCCTTTCTAAAAATATGTTCTGCCAAATAGTATAAGCAAAGTAAAATTTATTTTTGTGCGCGATTATAAAGCATCAGTTTCATGATATTGGTCTATTTAAAATAATTTATATATGGTTTACTGCAAATGCATTCTGCCCAAAATACGCAAAGTATGATTTATGTGCGATGAGGACGTTTGATCCTGAGGAAAGTCAATACTGAGAGTAGATGAAAATTAGGCTTCCAGAACGTGGAACAGTGGAAGACTGATAGTCATAGTTAAAAAAGTGATTTTGATTTCAATGATAAGGTGAGTTACAGATGTTCTTGATTGATGAATACGTACTGAATGAACGTACTAAACCCATTTTTTTTGCCTCTGCCTCTTTGTATTTAACCCCAAAATCTGGGATTGTTCGTGTGCATATTTACCATTTTGTTGTTGCACCATTGAGTGAATTCAACAATGTCTTTGGACTTCTTCTGAAAAAGGTTTCTTCAGCTTTTCTTTATCCACAAGAACACATAGTAGGGATAATCATTCCCAAGAGAGAGATACTTTTCGATTTCGAAGTCTTACGAGATATTTTGGAAGTGATCATAACACACCAGAAATGTAACTGTGAAGTAAAGCACTGAATAAAGAGTATCCTTTCTTGTGGTGTCATAATTATACTTTGACTGAAAGATTTCTTAGTGGTTTCTTCAGATGTCCAGGGGAAGCAGTGAACCCAATCTGAACAACTTTTCCAATAATTTGAGTTCAGAATGTGGTGATATCACATGCTAAATGGTACCTTATTGCTTCAGCTGTCTCTAATTATTTTTTTCTAGGAAACTTTTTAGAAATATTGACACCAAGAGCAAGCGACTGGTCATTGATAGCGTAGATGTTTAACAACTGAGACAAATTTGGGAGGAGACACGAGAACTGCTCGGGCTGCCTCAATCCACCAAACCCGAACATCCGTACAATAGAGGATTAAAATTTTGAAGAAGATGATGTGAGTTGATATTTACATGTTTTCTCAAAGACAGCTGGACCTTTTGCACTATATTTTCTTATATAGTGTATTTGATGCTACGCAGGAACAACCAGTTTTTGGGGAAAACACTGTTTTTGCATCACATGAAACAAGGTGATGCATCCATTTTTCCGGTAGGATTGATCACTTATGTACAAATTAAAGTTGTTGAGGGCGAATCCGGGCGATCGCCCACAAAGCCCTTCAAATAACCGGACCCGACCTGTTTTCCCCCTCTTAGAGGATCCAATGGAACGCGTTGTCCCTCACGGACGATCGGTCAGCCCCACGGATCAGTAGCTTGTTCGATCGATGGGCCGAGCAAAGGCTCTCCTATGGGCCCGAAGCCCAACGACCAAAGGTCCAAGTTCGCACCCTAGGGCGAACGACCCAAAGGGAATGAACAATGGACTATATAGCAAGAGGAGCTAAAAGGAAGAGGGGGATCCGAATATCGAGACAAAAAGATTGACGGCAAGATTAGGGTTTATGACCGCCAGAACCTCAGAACACCTGTCAGCTCCTCCGATCACTCCGATCGCTTTTCATTTGTTTTAAACTCCTTGTAATCGCTCTCAAAGTTCAGTACTGATCAATAAAACACCTTTGAAGGACCCACCTTCGAGTTTATTTTCTCTCTGATTAGTTTTAATCAAACTCGGATTCAATAGTTGGCGCCCACCGTGGGGCCAGAAAAAGTAGCGTTACACAGTCAGTATGAGTCACAGCCATACTCCCGATGACACGCCGGCCGACAAAAGGCGACCATCAACCGTCGCGACGCCGGCCGTCGTAACCCTGAACGTAACCGATATGATGCAGATAATCATGGCACGCTTCAAGCAGCAGGAGGAAGCAAACAAAGCTACAAATGACCGCTTAGCCGCACTCGCTGCTGCCCTAGGAACCCTAAACGACGAAAGCCACGCTCCAGAGCTGGTAAGGCGACGACTTTTTGTTACCACTAACCCGAACGGGGACGGACAACCCGTCGGCGAGCCACCCGCAACACACCCGGCGACCGAAGATGTCACCGCGGCGATAGACCCATCAGCCTCTCTCACCAGCCGGCAAATCGCCTACCTACGCCTCTCTCTACATGACATCCATTCTAAAATCCACCACGTCATGACATCGGCACCTGAAATCGAACGCGTTCTTGCCGCCATCCGGAGAAACCCATCGTACTCCGGAGACTCCGATCCTACCGACCACATGACCGCATTCAACATCGCCATGGGCCAAACTCATTTCACGGACGACGAGAGAGACGCCAGCTTCTGTTAGCTCTTCGTCGAGAGCCTCTCTGGACCGGCTTTCACCTGGTTCTCCCGACTAGAGGAAGGGTCGATCGATGATTTTCACAGCCTATCAGCGCACTTCCTGAAATACTACATCATGTTCACCCGCCAAGGAGCATCATCCGCCGACCTATGGAAGTTGTCCCAATCGTCTAGCAAAAGCCTTCAAGACTTCATGAAAAGATTCAAACTAGTAGTGTCCAAAGTCCATGTTCCGGATCACACGGCCGTCGAGGCGTTGGTGCACTCACTGTGGATCTACTCTTAAGTTTCGAGAGTACCTGTACGCACACCCGACGATCTCCCTCCAGGACGCCCTCCATCGGTTGAAAAACTTCATCACCATGGAAGAAGACAAGCGAGCTTTCCTCAGCAAGCAGCAAGCTCTGAAGCAAACCGCAACAAAAGCAGCAGACACCCACCAAGAGCCGCGCCAGCACACACCTTACGCTAAAGCCAATAAAAGAAAGGGGCGCTGTACACTGTTGCAGAAGACGATCAACAAAGAACGACAGCCGCCGTCCGAGAGCCAGGATGGAACGTTTGGGAGAGGGACACCGAGGGTAAGTTGCAGCAACCTCGAAGCCAACCTCGGCGAACACCACCAGCTCTTACGACCCCAATAAATATTGTGAGTACCATAAGATCAAAGGACACGACACAAGGGAATGCAAACAACTCCAAGAGGCCCTCCTCATGGCCTTCAAAAAGGGGCACGCGAACCCGGAACCGCCCAAGCAAAAACTCAAAAGCTGGAGCAAAACCAAGGATAAAAAGAAGAACCCCCATGGCAAGACAACCGATGAAGCTCCAGAGGAAAACGCCGAGCAATCGCTCAACGATGATGATTCTACATCTGAAGAAGACAAGCCGAAATCCCGTCGGAAGATCTTCATAATTCGAGCGATCCCTCTCGAATCAAACATAACTGAGGATCTGCGCGAGACGATCGCCCGACGAGTGATGAAGACGGACGAGCCTTTTGCCTCCGACAGCTCAAGAGCGATAACCCTCACCGCGAGCAACGCCCGACACGGGCTAACGGCCAAACATGTAAGCAGCCTCTCCCTCGGCGAGACCGCGGACGACAATCTTCACGCAGTCGTTCTCTGGACCAAACTCAATTCACGAGTCCCCGACCTTTGGGAAAAATTGAAGCGTCACCGACCCAAGCCGGCCGACCAAGAGGATCTGCATACGCGACTAACGAAGATCAAAGCCGAGTGAACGAGCCAACAAGGGGAACCAAGCGCCGAGCGACTCGTCCATCTGAACGTCATCATGGGTGGATCCCCTCCTTGCAACAACTCCGTCAGATCCGTGAAGGAATTCTGTTGGAAGGCAGTAGCCGCCAAAAACTAGCCCACCCCCCACCCCCCAGCGGAAAGCCACAACATCACCTTCTTGGCTAACGATGCTCTCGGCGTTCACATGCCGCACAACGATTCCCTCCTCATCGAAGTCGGGATTGGCGATTGCACTGTAACAAAGGACCTCGTGGACACCAACAGCTCAGTCAGCCTGATTTTAAGAGCACGTTGGTTAAGATGAGAATTAATCTCGGCGACATGAAACCCTCAGCGCGGTCGTTAACAGGCTTCAACGGGTCGTCTGAGTCTATGCTCGGGACGATTCACTTGCGCGTCCACGCCCATGGTGTCCCCAAAAACGTCAAATTCCCCGTCATCGACGTGCAAGCCCCGTACAACGCCATCTTGGGAAGCCCTTGGATCCATGCTATGCGAGCTATCCCATCAACCTATCACCAATGCGTCAAATTCCCCGGGAACGATAATCGAATTGTCACTCTCTGCGGAGACCAGGTCGCTTCACGCGACCTTCTCGTCGCTAAAATCAATAACCAGCAATGAACCCAATCTGAACATCTTGTCCAATAATTTAAGTTCAGAATGTGGTGACATCACATGCCAAACGGTACCTTATTGCTTCAGCCGTATCTAATTGTTTTTTTTCTAGGAAACCTTTTAGAAATATTGGCACCAAGAGCAAGTGACTGGTCATTGATAACGTAGATGTTTAACAACTGAGACAAACTTGGGAGGAGACACGAGAACTGCTCGGGCTGCCTCAATCCACCAAATCCGAACATCCGTACAATGGAGGATTAAAATTTTGAAGAAGATGATGTGAGTTGATATTTACATGTTTTCTGAAAGACAGCTGGACCTTTTGCATTATATTTTCTTATATCGTGTATTTGATGCTACGCAGGAACAACCAATTTTTGGGGAAAAGACTGTTTTTGCGTCACGTGAAACAAGGTGATACATCCATTTTTTCCGGTAGGATTGATCACTTATGTACAAATTAAAGTTGTTGAGGGCGAATCCGGGCGATCGCCCACAAAGCCCTTTTAATAACCGGACCCGACCTGTTTTCCCCCTCTTAGAGGATCCAACGGAACGCGTTGTCCCTCACGGACGATCGGTCAGGCCCACAGATCAGTAGCTTGTTCGATCGATGGGCCGAGCAAAGGCTCTCCTATGGGCCCGAAGCCCAACGACCAAAGGTCCAAGTTCGCACCCTAGGGCGAACGACCCAAAGGGAATGAGCAATGGACTATAAAGCAAGATGAGCTAAAAGGAAGAGGGGGATCCGAATATCGAGACAAAAAGATTGACGGCAAGATTAGGGTTTATGTCCGCCAGAACCCGAACGGGGCCGGACAGCCCGTCGGCGAGCCACCCGCAACACACCCGGCGACCGAAGATGTCACCGCGATGATAGACCTCTCAGCCTCTCTCACCAGCCGGCAAATCGCCGACCTACGCCTCTCTCTACAGGACATCCATTCTAAAATCCACCACGTCACCACATCGGCACCTCAAATTGAACGCGTTCTCGCCGCCACCCGGAGGAACCCATTCACAAGGCGGGTAATAGACGTCAAGGTTCGGCCGACGGAGAAGCTCCGAATCCCATCGTACTCAGGAGACTCCGATCCTACCGACCACATGACCGCATTCAACATCGCCATGGGCCGAACTCTTTTCACGGACGACGAGAGAGACGCCGGCTTCTGTCAGCTCTTCGTCGAGAGCCTCTCTGGACCAGCTCTCACCTGGTTCTCCCGACTGGAGGAATGGTCGATCGATGATTTTCACAGCCTATCGGCGCACTTCCTGAAACACTACATCATGTTCACCCGCCAAGGAGCATCATCCGCCGACCTGTGGAAGTTGTCCCTATCGTCCAGCGAAAGCCTTCAAGACTTCATGGAAAGATTCAAACAAGTAGTGTCCAGAGTCCATGTTCCGGATCACACGGTCGTCGAGGCGTTGGTGCATTCACTGTGGATCCACTCTAAGTTTCGAGAGTACTTGTACGCACACCCGACGATCTCCCTCTAGGACGCCCTCCATCGGTTGAAAAACTTCATCACCATGGAAGAAGACAAGCAAGCTTTCCTCAGCAAGCAAGAAGCTCTGAAGCAAACCGCAACAAAAGCAGCAAACACCCACCAAAAGCCGCGCCAGCACGCACCTTAAGCTAAAGCCGATAAGAAGAAAGGGGCGATGTACACTGTTGCAGAAGACGATCAACAAGGAACGATAACCACCGTCCGAGAGCTAGAATGAAACGTTTGGTAGAGGGACACCGAGGGTAGGTTGCAGCAACCTTGAAGCCATTCCTCGGAGAACCCCACCAGCTCTTACGACCTCAATATATATTGCAAGTACCATAAGATCAAACGACACGACACGAGGGAATGCAAACAACTCCAAGTGGCACTCCTCACGGCCTTCAAAAAGGGGCAAGCGAACCCGGAACCGCCCAAGCAAAAAACCCAAAAGCTGGAGCAAAACCAAGGATAAAAAGAAGAACCCCCATGGCAAGACGGTCGATGAAGCTCCAGAGGAAGACGCCGAGCAATCGCTCAACGATGATGATTCTACATCCGAAGAAGACAAGCCGAAATCCCGTCGGAAGATCTTCACAATTCGAGCGATCCCTCACGAATCAAAAACAACTGAGGATCTGCGCGAAACGATCGCCCGACAAGTGACGAAGACGGACGAGCCTTTTGCCTCCGACAACTCAAGAGCGATAACCCTCACCGCGAACGACACCCAAAACGGGCTAACAGCCAAACGCGCAAGCAGCCTCTCCCTCGGCGAGACCGCGGACGACAATCTTCACATAGTTGATCTCCGGATCAAACTCAATTCACGAGTCCCCAACCTTCGGGAAAAATTGAGGCGTCACCGACCCAAGCTGGCCGACCAAGAGGATCTGCGCACACGACTAACGAAGATTAAAGCTGAGCAAACGAGCCAATAAGGGGAACCAAGCGCCGAGCAACCCGCCCATCTGAACGTCATCATGGGTGGATCCCCCCTTGCAACAACTCCCGTCAGATCCGTGAAGGAATTTCGTCGGAAGGCAGTAGCCGCCAGAAACTGCCCCCCCACCACCCCCAGCGGAAAAGCCCCAACATCACCTTCTCGGCTGACGATGCTCTCGGCGTCTACATTCCGCACAACGATTTCCTCCCGTCGAAGTCGGGATTGGCGATTGCATTGTAACAAAAGTCCTCGTGGACACCGGTAGCTCAGTCGACCTAATTTTTAAGAGCATGTTGGTTAATATGGGAATCAATCTCGGCGACAAGAAACCCTCAGCACGGTCGTTAACCCCTTGGATCCATGCTATGGGAGCTATCCCATCAACCTATCACCAATGCGTCAAAATCTCCGGGAACGATAATCGAATCGTCACTCTCCGGAGAGACCAGGTCGCTGCACGCGACCTTCTCGTCGCCAAAATCAGGAACCACCAAACGACCGCCCATGTCAAAACGGTCGCTACACAAAAAATCCACCACCTGCAGGAAGAGATTCTCGAAGTCATTATCGACGACCAAAATCCAGAAAAATGGCCCGAATCGGGGCCTTCCTCCCAAGCGAAACCAAAGACAAGATCCTATCTTTCCTAAAAAGGAACGTTTGCCTGGTCGACCACCGATATGAAAGGCATCAATCCCACCATCATAACTCACGAACTCAATGTCGACCCCACTTTCAGGCCGGTACGCCAAAAACGACGTAAACTCGGACCCGAGAGATCGAAAGCTGTGAACGAAGAGGTCGAATGCTTTCTGAACGCCGGATCAATCACCAAGGTCAAATACCCCGAATGGCTTGCAAACCCGGTTGTAGTAAAAAAAAGAATGGCAAATGGAGGATCTACGTTGACTTCACAGACCTCAATAAGGCATGCACTAAGGACAACTTCCCTCTCCCGCACATCGATCGCCTCGTTGAAGCAACCGCCGGAAATGAACTACTAACGTTTATGGATGCATTATCCGGTTACAACCAGATAATGATACACCCGGACGACCGATAAAAGACAACTTTTATCACCGACCGAGGAACTTATTGCTATAAAGTGATGCCGTTCGGCCTCAAAAATGCAGGTGCGACATATCAACACCTCGTGAACAGAATGTTCGCCTATCGATTGGGGGTTACCATGGAATTTTATATTGACGACATGTTGGTCAAATCCCCTAAAGCTGCCGACATTATCGAACACCTCAAGGACTGCTTCCTCGTATTGAACGAGTACGGAATGAAGCTCAATCCGTCCAAGTGCAGCTTCTGAGTCACATCAGGCAAATTCCTAGGATATATCGTGACGCAACAAGGGATTGAAGCCAACCCAAAGCAAATTTTGGTCATCCTGGACCTTCCAAGCCCCATGAATAGCTGGGAAGTGCAGTGATTGACCGGCCGAATAGCCGCCCTCAACCGGTTCATCTCACGATCGACCGACAAGTGCCTCCCCTTCTACGATCTGTTGCGTGACAACAAGAAGTTCGTCTGGGACGAACGCTACGAAGAAGCCTTCAGTCAGCTCAAGCGGTACCTCACGACACCTTCTGTCCTAGCCAAACCCAATAAAGGCGACACGTTGTACCTATACATTGATGTCTCTACTACGGCCGTGAGCAGTGCACTTGTCAAAGAAGATCGGGGGGAGCAAATGCCGATATTCTACATCAGCAAACGCATGACCGACGCCGAGACGATGTACTCCACACTCGAAAAAATGGCGCTTGCTGTAATAACCTCGGCAAGGAAACTCCAACGTTACTTCCAATCCCACTCAATCGTCATTCTCAGCAACCTACCTTTGCGCACCGTCATGCAAAATGCCAACCACTCAGGCAGGCTCTCCAAGTGGGCCGTCGAGTTAAGCGAGTACGACGTCACGTTCCAGAACAGACCCGCAGCAAAGTCGCAAGTCCTAGCCGACTTCCTCACCGAGCTAACTCTGGAACTAGACCAGTACCTTGCACTGCCGAGCGATAACTGGATTTTGCACGTCGACGGCTCATCTTCTGTTAAAGGATCCGGCATCGGCATCCACCTCCAGTCCCCAACGGGCGAGCTCCTTCAGCAATCCTTTCGGCTTGGCTTTAAAGCATCAAAGAACGAAGCCGAGTACGAGTCCCTTATCGCCGAATTACGACTCACACGGGCCGTCCACGAAAAATGCATTCAGCAGCGACAACAATGCGAAAAATGAACGAATGGATGTCTATCTTAAAATGTGTTGATCGACTCCCTGTCTGCCCTCGGTAGCAGCCCCGACGACCAAATCAAGCGCACTATCCCGATCCAGCATATCGAGAATCCGAGTATCTTCTTATCTGACGAAGCAAACAACCATATCTAGGCAATCGATGCAGTTGATCCCGTGAACACTGACCAGCCGTCCGATCGAACCGATGCATTACCACCTGACTAGCGAACCCCGCTAATACAAAACCTCTCCAACGGCTCTTTCCCCACGGAAAAGTGGGAGGGCCGCCGTTTAAAAGGCAAAAGCTCTAATTACGTCGTCATCGAAGGAAAGCTACACCGTTGGACTTTTGCTAAAGTCCTGTTGACATGCTTAAGTCCCGACGAAGCAACACTCGCAAAGGCCGAAATCCATGAGGGGGAGCAGGGAACCACTCCGGCGGCCGAGCACTGTCCCTTAAAGCGAAAAGCCTCGGTTTTTACTGGCCGACCATGGTCGCCGACTGCGAATCGTTCGCCCGACAGTGCGACAAGTGACAGCAACATGACCGAACATACATTGCCCAACCGAACTCTTGCAGACTATAACCGCCCTATATCCTTTTATGCGCTGGGCAATGGATCTAGTCGGGCCAATGCCGAGCTCCAGACAACGCAAGTACATCCTAATCATGACCGACTACTTTACCAAGTGGGTAGAAGCAAAAGTGTTGGTCCATATCACCGATAAGGAAGTGCAAAATTTCGTTTGGAAGAACATCATCTGCCGGCATGGTTTCCCCTACGAAATCGTCACTGACAACGGCTCACAGTTCATTTCAGCCAACTTCCGCGGATTCTTAGAGAAATGAAGAATTCGGTTAAACACATCGACACCCCGCTACCCGCAAAGCAACGATCCGGCTGAAGCAACCAACAAGACAATCCTCGCTGGAATCAAGAAACGTCTCGACCTTAAAAAAGGGCACTGGGCCGACGGGCTCGATGAAGTACTCTGGTCACACCGAACGACCCCTCGATGCGCCACTGGCCAAACACCATTTTCCTTAGCGTATGGGGTCGAAGCCATGGCCACGGCCGAGGTAAACGTTACCAGCCTATGACGGGCGAATTTGCCCCTCCACGTAGGCCTGGGCGTTCGGGTATCCATTCGGGTACGGGTCAATTCTTTCGGGTATCGAGTTTTTTGGATCTTGAAATTAGGTCCCATTCGGGTATTACAAATTTCTGGGTTGGGTTCGAGTCTGATCCTCCCAAATATATGTATCCAAAGTAACCATACTACCCGGTTCGGTTCTAATTTTATATCCATATTATCCAAATTTATCCAAAATAACCAAAAATACCTATTGGACATAGTTTTGTTTGGGTATTTTTTAATTCAAACTATCATATTTCATCTGAAAATACTTAAAAGTACCAAAATAACTACTATATTTAACTTAAAATTCTAATTTAAAATTTTAAGATAATTATAAGAATAATTATAACTAATATTTTTATATATATATTTATATTTCAGATATCTTCGGCTACTCATTCGGTTCTCAGTTTGGATTGGATTTGGTACCGGTTCTTTGGATATAGCAATTTAGGATCCATTCGGATATTTTCTAGGATCCAATCGGGTTCAGAACCCTGATTTTCGGGTCGGTTTCGGATCGGTTCTTTGGGGCCGGATTTTTTGTCGAGGCCTACCTCCACGCAGAACTCAATAAAGAAATGTTGCTCGACGCCCTGGACATTATCGAGGAACGGCGGGACCAGGCATTGCTCCGCGTCCAAAACTATGAGCACCTCGCCGAATCCTATTACAACAAGCAGGTCCGCGCACAAATGTTGGAACTCAACGACCTAGTCCTCTGCAAGGTGTTCGATAATACGAAAGAATGGAGGGCCGGCAAGTTGGGTGCAACCTGGGAAGGGCCATACAAGATAGTCGAAGTCGTCAAAACCGGCGTCTACATACTGGAAACGTCGGCCGGACAATCAGTGCCCAGGGAATGGAATGCCTCCAACCTTCGCAAATACCACCCGCGTCGCCTCGCGGACGCAAAAAAAAAAAAAAAAAAACTAGGGTCAACGACTTCTCAGTCAAGTTCGCCCGGCACCGAGCGAATGACAGCATCGTCACTTTTGCTTGGCTTCTTGGTGGATGATGTCCAACTCACTTCCACCCCCAAACGCCCAATGACATACTCGTCACGCCCTGTCGTAGTCATGGCAAGTGATCAAACAATCATTCGGTCAAATCGAACAACGATCGGCATGATCCTCCCCCGGGGTACGTAGGCAACCTACCGCAAGGTACAACCGCCAAAAAAAAAAAAAAAAAACTCGGGTGAACGACGTCACAGTCACGTTCGCCCGACGCCGAGCGAATGACATCATCATCACTTCGCTCGACTTCTTGGTGGATGTCCAATTAACTTCCACCCCAAACGCAGAATAACAAAACTCGGTCGAACGACTTCGCAGTCACGTTCGCCCTGCGCTGAGCGAATGACAATATCATTACTTCGCTCGACTTCTTGGTGGATGTCCAACTCACTTTCACTCCAAACGCAGAATGACGAAACTCGGTCGAACGACTTAGCAGTCACGTTCGCCCCGCGCTGAGCGAATGACAATATCGTCACTATTGATCAACGTGAAAGAGATGACGACCAACTCATTCCCCACCAGCGCCAAACAACAAACCAGGTAACGGCGACAGTCACGTTCATAGCCACTACGCCAAAAACTTGGGTGAACGACTCCACAGTCACCTTCGCCCGATGCCGAGCGAATGACAGCATCATCACTTCGCTCGGCTTCTTGGTGGATGTCCAACTCACTTTCACCCCAAATGCAGAATGACGAAAACTCGGTCGAACGACTTCACAGTCACGTTCGCCCCGCGCTGAGCGAATGTCAATATCGTTACTCTTGATCAACATGAAACAGATGACGACCAACTCATTCCCCACCAGCGCCAAACGACAAACCGGGTAACGGCGACAGTCACGTTCGCAGTCACTACGCTGCTAAACGGGTAACGTCGCACATGTCCTCGCCCGCTTCGTACGAGGAAGGAAAGAGAAGTGTTGTGCCGATCGACGACGCACCGATACAACTAAACACCGCCCGTCTAAAATGTCGACCTGTGATCGATGGCGACCAGTTGTGCAAAGATTTCAAAAGGCATTCAACAGTTGGTTACAGAAATAGCAAGCAAAACATGTGCAGAATAAGACGTTCGATTAAAGTCATGAAAGTTTTTGACAGTACAAACAGAGCTGCAAAGGAAAGAAATATAAAAAAGGGTACAAACAACAACAGTAAAATCTAAGCCGGCTCCGACGGAGGGTCTTGAGCTTCCGAGGCTGGGGGAATTGCCTCGCACACTTCATCCTCGTCCCCCCGACTGCCACTCTGGACCCCAGCAACCTGTGCAGGATCGAGAATCGGATCGACAAGAGTATCCCCCGGAGCAGGCGATCAGAGAGACGAAGCGGTAGTCGGGTCGACAGCCCCCAACGTCGATCTCAGCAGCCATCACCATCAAAGCAACGACAATACGCGATCATCGTCTGGATCTCCTTCGTCGCCTTCATCTGCAGGGAAGTGACCTTCGTCGTCCTCCCGAAATTGCACCCCTTCGTCGGGAGCGAGTCGAATCCGTTCGGCCGATAGCCCGGTCGCATTATGTGTAGTCCCTCGATGAGCCCTCATGTCAGATTCCATCAACTTAGGGCCGAGCGGTGCGTCTTTCGGCAGACTTGCTTCTATAGAGATCCATTTTCCTTTTTCCGACGGCGTGAACCTTCTCCTCATCGGCGGCATCGTAGACGACGGACCAACTCACTAAAGAAACCCAAGATTCGCGGCGGCTAATCGGAAACTCTGACCGACGGCGAAGAGAAAATACTAGAAAGAGAAAACAAGAGAGATAAAGGTACATGATTGCAGAGGAAGAAAAGACCTTCGCTTCTCTTTTTACTCTATCTTACTTTGTCTATTTAATTTAGTTTTGTTCAGTTTTACAATAATATTGAATATATATGTTATTTATGTAATTATACATAAATTATAATTTCTAAAACCTGATATGAGATTTCAGATTTAGAACTTGCTAAGTTATGTAATTTTATATTACGAAGTCTAGTTTTAATAATTTCATAACAAATAAACAGAAAATATAAGCAAAATAAAGTGAATTATTTTTCTCTGAATATTGTTTTTAAATTTTTGATTAAGAACATGAAGACAATTGTTATGTTTTAAGTGTTATAGTTCTTGTTCATCGGGTAAATTTATGTTTGGCAAGTTAGAAGAATATATAAAATATTTTCTTATTTATTAACATATTAACTGACTGTAATAGTATTTTTTTTTGCAATTCTCTTAGGTGCGACAGATACAATAAAAATATGTATTTTGGAAGAGAGAACCCATATTTTCAATCCAACAGCAACTCCTCCAATAAATCTTCAGATAAACGATTTACCGGATGAACATGTTATTCACATTACTGGTCAAGGTTACATAGGTTTTTGTCATGGTTGTGTTTGGGCTTGTTATCGCAAAACTAAAAATTTGGCATGATGTAAAATTTTTGTTTGTCGTTGTAATATTTCGGATATTCATTAAGACAATTATAACTTCTTTCAAACATTTATAAAAAATAATTAACAATATTTTTTTCTTTCTTAATATGCATCTGCTTTACACATGTATACTCAAAGTTGACCAATATGTTTCTCAATCTTAAGCAAAATATAAATTATATGCTCATTAACAAACATGTTCTAGAAAATACAAATATTACATATGTTAGGGGTCAAAAATATTGGTCTAGAGCCATTTTTTTAAAACAGCGTAAACCCTGGCACACAACTAATTTTAGAAATTTAGTGTCCCAAATATTGGTATTATAGTGTTGTTCCCCAACTATTGTTAATATAATTTGGCGGAAAAAACAAATGTTTATTAAGCATTAGTCCAAGGCTGCCATTATGTATATTAATCCAGACATTATGTATTATGTACTATGTGTGTGTGCAGTCACAATGTACACAAAATATATGGTCTAACTAAATGAATACATTTAATCAGAATTATAAAATGAATTGTCTTTCTCTACTGTTTGTTTTTATTTTACGAATAAACTACTTCAGTTTGCTAATTTATAAGATTTGTGCAATCTGAATTATTTCACATAGTTGTAAATATGTAATTTATTAAATATATGCCAGTTAGATAGAAAAAATGTAAGTAGTTTTTTTTTTAAAAAATTAGATGTTACATATCAGTTTTTATTTGGATAAAAAGACCTTTGCTTCTCTTTTTACTCTTTCCAACTTTACCAATTTAAATTTAATTTGGTTAATTTTTACTATCATATTGAATATATATATATATATATATATATATATATATATAATTTTTTTTAATTAGACATAGATTAAAATATCTAAAATCCAATATGAGATTTTAAATTGACAACCTGCTAAGTTATGTAATTTTGTCACTATTCAGTGTTTCTCAATGTCTTTGAATTTCATTCACATTTTTGATGCTACTCAATTCTCCATGATTGTGTTGAAGTTTTTTACCAGTAGCAAGAGTCTTTGAAACAGATGAATCTAAATGTAGTGAAATTATTAAAAATACCACAAGTTAAGTACCACTTTTAAAAATACCCTTACTCAAAAATTTACTAAAATTTTGGGTTTAGGCTTTAGGATTTAGTATTAAGGGGGTGATGTTAGGTTTATAAATATTTTATAAATATTTTTAAAAATAGCTTAATGTTTTTATCACAAATTTAATGTATTTTATGAAAATAGTTATACATTAATGGTAAATTTGAAAAGTGGTATCAAACTTATGGTATAATTGAAATTTCCCCCTAAATGTATTCCAAGATCAATATATTCTCTTTTTAAATTTAAATCAAGTAATCTGGTACCTATTTGTGACCACAATGTACTACCAAAAAGTTAACTATTCTATCAAAAATATTTATTTTCCTATATGCAGTCGTTTTGTATCACATAAAGTACCAATAAGAAACTCATTTGATTCATATAGTATTTTAGCAATAAAATACTCTCTTAAATATATTTATCATCAGTGATTACTAATTTAATAGATTTTTAATTTATTACTTAAATGTTTTATCTGATAGGAATACTTTTAAAACAAGTATCATAATTTAAAATAGAATAGTTTCTATAACTTTCATTTATAACAATAGATAACGTCATTTATAAGATTTATTGATTTGTAACATAATTAACAAAACATATAGATATTATGAAGTCTAGTTTTAATAACTTCATAACAAATAAACAGAAAATGTTAGCAAAATAAAGTGAGTATGTTTTTCTCTGAATATTATTTTAAATTTTTTGATTAATAAGATGAAGACAATTGTTATGTTTTCAAGTGTAACAGTTTTGTTTTCAACGTGTAAATTTATCTTTGGTAAGTTAGGAGAGTATATAAAATATTTTAGTCTTTATTAACATATTAACTGATTGATTTGGTATTTGTTTTGCAATTCTCTTAGGTGTAACAAATACAATCAAAATATCTAATTTGGAAGAGAGAAATCATATTTTCAACCAACAACAACTACTCCAATGAATGATCAGATAAACGATTTACCAGACGAACATGTTAAACACATTACTGGTCAAGGTTACATAGGGTTTTGTCATGATTGTGCTTAGGGTTGTTATCAAAAAAATAAGAATTTGGCAAGATCTTATTTAAAACAGTGTAAGCCATTACACACAATAAATTTTGGACATTTAGTGTCCCAAATGTTGTTATTATAGTGTTGTTACCCAACTATTTTTAACATAATTTGACGCAGAAAACACATATTTATTGAGCATATTAGTCCAAGGCTTCCATTATGTATACTAATCCAGACATTATATATTACGTTTTATGTGTGTGTGCAGTCACAAGGTACACAAAATTATATGGTCTAATTAAATGAATTTATTTAATCATAATTATAAAAGGAATTGTCTTTCTCTATTGTTTGTTTTTATTTTACAAATAAACAACCTCAGTTTGCTCTTTTGTAAGATTTTTGCAATCTAAATTATTTCAGATAGTTGTAAATATGTAATATATTAAAATATATATCAGTTACAAATGTAAGTAGTTTTTTTTTGAAAGTAGATGTTACATATCAATTTTTAGTTGGACGAAAAGACCTTAGCTTCTTTTTTACTCTTTCTTAGTTTATCAATTTAAATGTAATTTGGTTCACTTTTACAATCACATTGAAGATATATGGAATATTTTGTAATTAGACATAAATTATAATTTCTAAAACCGATAAGAAATTTTGGATTGAGGACTTGCTAAGTTATGTAATTTTGTCACTGTTCAGTGTTCATCGTTGTCTTTGAGTTTCATTCACAATTTTATGCTAATCACTTCCTCATGATTGTGTCAAATTTTTCTATCAGTAGCAAGAGTCGTTGATACAGATGAATCTAAATGTATCCCCAAATCAATATATTCTCTTGTTGATACAGTTGTTTATTTAAATCATGAATCTGATACCTATTTGAGACCACAAGGTAGTAGTAAAAAGTTTACTATACCTATTGTAAGTATTTCTTTTTTTTTTTAGACACTAGATGTTACATATCATTATTTCTTTGGATGAAAAAACTTTCGCTTTTCTTTTTACTTCATCTTACTTTGCCTATTTAATGTATTTTGGTTCAGTTTTACAAACTTATTAAATATTTATGTTATTTTTTAATTATATATACACAAATTATAATTTCTAAAACCGGATATATGATTTTGGGTTGAAATTGCTAAATTATGTAATTTTGTCACCGTTTAGTGTTCCTCGATGTTTTCTAGTTTCAATCATATTTTCCATGCTACTCAATTCCCCATGATTGTGTTGAAATTTTCTATTTGTAGTGATAGTCTCCAAAACTATGGATCCCTAGATCAATATAATCTCTTGATTTATTTAAATCAAGTAATCAATAAATGTTTGAGACCACAAGGTACTACTAAAACTTTTACTATTCTTTTACAAATATTTTTTTCCTATATGTAGTCGCTTTGTATGACATAAAGTACCAACGAAGAACTCATTTGATTCATTCAGTATTATAGCATTAAAAACTCTCTTAGATATCCTTATCATCAGTGATTACTAATGTAATAAATTTTTAATTTATTGATTAGATGTTTTATCGGGTTGTTATACATTTAAAGCAGTTATCATAATTTAAAAGAGAATAGTTTGTCTAACTTTGATTTATAACAATAGACAACGTTGTTTATAAGATTTATTGTTTTGTAACATAACTAAAAAAACATATAAATATTACGAAGTCTAGTTTTAATAAATTCATATCAAATAAACAGAAAATATTAGTAAAACAAAGTGAGTATATTTTTCTTTGGATATTTAAAAAAAATATTAAGAAGATGAAGACAATTGTTTTGTTTTTAACTGTTACAGTTCTGGTTTCATCGGGTAAATTTATCTTTGGTAAGTCACGAGAATATATATATAATATGGTAATATTTATTAGCATATTAACTTAATGATTTGTTATTTGTTTTGCAATCCTCTTAGGTGCGACGAATACAATGAAAATATTTAATTTGGAAGAGAGAACCCATATTTTAAATCCAACAACAAATCCACCAATGAATGTTCAGATACCTGATTTACCAGAAGAACATGTTAAACACATTAATGATCAAGGTTACATGGGTTTTTGTTATGATTGTGCTTGGGCTTGTTATCGCAAAAATAAGAATGTGGCAAGATGTAAAAAATTTATTTGTCGTTGTACTATTTCAGATCTTCATTAAAAAGATCATAATTTCTAAAAACTTTATCAACAAAAAAAATTAACTATACATTATTTTTTTTAATGTGCATCTGCTTTACATATGTATACTCAAAGTTGACCAATATATTTCTCAACCTACAGAATAATATGAATTGTATGCTATTTAACAAACATGTTCTATTAAATGAAAAATATTGCATGTGTTAGGGGTCGAAAATCTTGGTCTAGAGCCTTTTTAAAACAGCGTAAGCCATTACACACAACAAATTTTAGACATTTAGTGTCCCAAATGTTGTTATTATAGTCTTGTTACCCAACTATTTTTAACATAATTTGACGCAGGAAACACATGTTTATTGAGCATATTAGTCCAAGGCTTCCATTATGTATACTAATTCAGACATTATATATTATGTTCTATGTGTGTTTGCAGTCACAAGGTACACAAAATTATATGGTCTAATTAAATGAATTTATTTAATCATAATTATAAAAGGAATTGTCTTTCTCTATTGTTTGTTTTTATTTTACAAATAAACAACCTCAGTTTGCTCTTTTGTAAGATTTTTGCAATCTGAATTATTTCAGATAGTTGTAAATATGTAATATATTAAAATATATATCAGTTACAAATGTAAGTAGTTTTTTTTTTGGAAAATAGATGTTACATATCATTTTTTAGTCGGACGAAAAGACCTTAGCTTCTTTTTTACTCTTTTTTAGTTTATCAATTTAAATGTAATGTGGTTCACTTTTACAATCACATTGAAGATATATGGAATATTTTGTAACTAGAAATAAATTATAATTTCTAAAACCCGATAAGAAATTTTGGATTGATGACTTGCTAAGTTACTTAATTTTGTCACTGTTCAGTGTTTGTCGGTGTCTTTGAGTTTCATTCACAATTTTATGCTAATCAATTCCTCATGATTGTGTCAAATTTTTCTATCAGTAGCAAGAGTCGCTGATACAGATGAATCTAAATGTATCCCAAAATTAATATATCCTCTTGTTTTACTTCAATCAGGAATCTGATACCTATTTGAGACCACAAGGTAGTAGTAAAAAGTTTACTATACCTATTGTAAGTATTTCTTTTTTTTTAGAAACTAGATGTTACATATCATTATTTCTTTGGATGAAAAAACTTTCGCTTTTCTTTTTACTTCATCTTACTTTGCCTATTTAATGTAATTTGGTTCAGTTTAACAAACTTATTGAATATTNAAAATTTATCTTTGGTAAGTCATGAGAATATATATATATTTTCAATGCTACTCAATTCCCCATGATTGTGTTGAAATTTTATATTTGTAGCGATAGTCTCCAAAACATATGGATCCCTAGATCAATGTAATCTTTTGATTTATTTAAATCAAGTAATCAGTAAATGTTTGAGACCACAAGGTACTACTAAAACTTTTACTATTCTTTTACAAATATTTGTTTTCCTAACTAAAAGGATTGAGCCGAGTTTATCTATTGTATATACTGCATTGCAAGCAAATAGAGAGCCCCCGCCCGTTTGAATCGTTGTCCAAGTTGTTCAAGAATAGTGGCCTTGAGCCACGCCCTTTTAAGACCCCGAAAAATTGACAAATTCCCTTTTCTATAGGACTGATTGTTCGAGTAGGAAGATTTAACTCTTTCACTAATCTTTCTTCTTGGCACTTTCGGTCGAGTTAGAGGAATCCATAGGAGGCCCACCCGGACCAGAGTATGCAGTCGCTTTGTATGACATAAAGTACCAACAAAGAACTCATTTGATTCATTCAGTATTATAGCATTAAAAAATCTCTTAGATATCCTTATCATCAGTGATTATTAATGTAATAAGTTTTTAATTTATTGATTAGATGTTTTATCGGGTTGTTATACATTCAAAGCAATTATCATAATTTAAAAGAGAATAGTTTGTCTAACTTTGATTTATAACAATAGATAACGTTGTTTATAAGATTTATTGTTTTGTAACATAACTAAAAAACATATAAATATTACGAAGTCTAGTTTTAATAACTTCATATCAAATAAACAGAAAATATTAGTAAAAAAAAGTGAGTATATTTTTCTTTTGATATTAAAAAAAAAATATATTAAGAAGATGAAGACAATTGTTTTGTTTTTAACTGTTACAGTTCTGGTTTCATCGGGAAAATTTATCTTTGGTAAGTCATGAGAATATATATATATTTTCAATGCTACTCAATTCCCCATGATTGTGTTGAAATTTTATATTTGTAGCGATAGTCTCCAAAACATATGGATCCCTAGATCAATGTAATCTTTTGATTTATTTAAATCAAGTAATCAGTAAATGTTTGAGACCACAAGGTACTACTAAAACTTTTACTATTCTTTTACAAATATTTGTTTTCCTAACTAAAAGGATTGAGCCGAGTTTATCTATTGTATATACTGCATTGCAAGCAAATAGAGAGCCCCCGCCCGTTTGAATCGTTGTCCAAGTTGTTCAAGAATAGTGGCCTTGAGCCACGCCCTTTTAAGACCCCGAAAAATTGACAAATTCCCTTTTCTATAGGACTGATTGTTCGAGTAGGAAGATTTAACTCTTTCACTAATCTTTCTTCTTGGCACTTTCGGTCGAGTTAGAGGAATCCATAGGAGGCCCACCCGGACCAGAGTATGCAGTCGCTTTGTATGACATAAAGTACCAACAAAGAACTCATTTGATTCATTCAGTATTATAGCATTAAAAAATCTCTTAGATATCCTTATCATCAGTGATTATTAATGTAATAAGTTTTTAATTTATTGATTAGATGTTTTATCGGGTTGTTATACATTCAAAGCAATTATCATAATTTAAAAGAGAATAGTTTGTCTAACTTTGATTTATAACAATAGATAACGTTGTTTATAAGATTTATTGTTTTGTAACATAACTAAAAAACATATAAATATTACGAAGTCTAGTTTTAATAACTTCATATCAAATAAACAGAAAATATTAGTAAAAAAAAGTGAGTATATTTTTCTTTTGATATTAAAAAAAAAATATATTAAGAAGATGAAGACAATTGTTTTGTTTTTAACTGTTACAGTTCTGGTTTCATCGGGAAAATTTATCTTTGGTAAGTCATGAGAATATATATATATAATATGGTAATCTCTATTAGCATATTAACTTAATGATTTGGTATTTGTTTTGCAATCCTCTTAGGTGCGACAAATACAATGAAAATATCTAATTTGGAAGAGAGAAACCATATTTTAAATCCAACAGCAACTCCACCAATGAATATTCAGATAACTGATTTACCAGAAGAACATGTTAAACACATTAATGGTCAAGGTTACATGGGTTTTTGTTATGATTGTGCTTGGGCTTGTTATCGCAAAAATAAGAATGTGGCAAGATGTAAAAATTTTATTTGTCGTTGTACTATTTCAGATCTTCATTAAGAAAAGGATAATTTTTAAAACCTTTATCAACAAATAAAATTAACAATACATTGATTTTTCTAATGTGCATCTGCTTTAGATATGTATACTTAAAGTTGACCAATATGTTTCTCAACCTACAAAATAATATGAATTGTATGCTAATTAACAAACATGTTCTATTAAATGAAAAATATTGCATGTGTTAGGGGTCAAAAATCTTGGTCTAGAGCCCTTTTAAAACAGCGTAATCCATTACACACAACAAATTTTAGACATTTAGTGTCCCAAATGTTGTTATTATAGTGTTGTTACCCAACTATTTTTAACATAATTTGACGCAGAAAACACATGTTTATTGAGCATATTAGTCCAAGGCTTCCATTATGTATACTAATCCAGATATTATATATTATGTTCTATGTGTGTGTGCAGTCACAAGGTACACAAAATTATATGGTCTAATTAAATAAATTTATTTAATCATAATTATAAAAGGAATTGTCTTTCTCTATTGTTTGTTTTTATTTTACAAATAAACAACCTCAGTTTGCTCTTTTGTAAGAGTTTTGCAATCTGAATTATTTCAGATAGTTGTAAATATGTAATATATTAAAATATATATCAGTTACAAATGTAAGTAGTTTTTTTTTGAAAAGTAGATGTTACATATCAATTTTTAGTTGGACGAAAAGACCTTAGCCTATTTTTTACTCTTTCTTAGTTTATTAATTTAAATGTAATTTGGTTCACTTTTACAATCACATTGAAGATATATGGAATATTTTGTAATTAGACATAAATTATAATTTCTAAAACCCGATAAGAAATTTTGGATTGAGGACTTGCTAAGTTATGTAATTTTGTCACTGTTCAGTGTTCGTCGTTGTCTTTGAGTTTCATTCACAATTTTATGTTAATCAATTCCTCATGATTGTGTCAAATTTTTCTATCAGTAGCAAGAGTCGCTGATACAGATGAATCTAAATGTATCCCCAAATAAATATATTCTCTTGTTTTATTTAAATCATGAATCTGATACCTATTTGAGACCACAAGGTAGTAGTAAAAAGTTTACTATACCTA